>QXTE01000046.1:8754050-9033209 GCA_003942145.1 Platysternon megacephalum
TTTCTCTAGCCACTGGGTGGGGGGGGGGGGGGGGCAGGGGCATTAGAGGGAAGTGGGTACTACGGGGGAGGAGAGAGTTGATGAAATCGCATTTCCCAAATAAACCTCTTGTTCGGCCCTTTGTTTTTAAAAGCCCCCCCAGCTGAATAGTTCCTTTCACCCCGGTTATCATTTAAAACGAGCAAAACTCTTGGGAGCGAGGGTGGCTTCAGCCTTGGAACCAGCTGGAACTTTGGGCAAAGGAACCCGGCCCCATCCTAACACTGTGGGGATGCCGCCGCTGGACTGGACACTGGGGCTGGCGGGTGGCCGGGGGAAGCCGTGAGTTGCAATGGCAAAGGGCGGCGCCGATCTGAACGCCCCATTCTCTCTAGGCGAGCAAGATCTGTCTGTCCCCAATCCCCATCCCTTCCTCCCCACGGAGACACAGCAACAACTTTTCATCTGTCCTACAATCATTTCTACGACCCTTTTTATACACGCCGTGTCCGGAGTTGGCTTCTGGAAGGGAGGAAGAAGAGAGAGACGAAATCCTCCCGCTTTCCTCTTTGTAAATAGACGTAGCTGTAAATCATCGTTATCTGTATTTTTTCACTGTTCCTTGTTTTTTGTCTGGCCACTTGTAAAAGACTTGAAAAGATTATGTACCCATTTGACTCTCAGGGTAAAATAGAAAACTATAGGCTTGTCACTTCGCCACGTTGTTGGTAAGACAATGGGTTATTTTCTTCCGCGTTCTCACGATTTTTTCATACTTTGATCTTTAAAAACAAAACAAAACGACTAACAGGTAAACATCAAATCAAATCCACGGACCGCGAAAGGAGTCGTGTCTGGTCAGTCCCAGGTGGCGAGAGAGACATTTATTGGTTGAAAATTGTTTTTACATTAATCATCTATGTATATTTCTGGTTGTTACGAAAGTTTTAACTTTATAATTAATGTATAAGGTATGGGAAGAATGGGGATCCAAAATTATAGAGAAAGAGAAAGCACTTTGTTTGCTAAACACTTTAAATCACTCAATAAACTTTAAGTAAACAGTGTCCTCCTGGGTCTGTGTGTTTCTCTCATTTTTTAACGCTGAAATCTCTGAGGCGGCAAGTTTCAGTTCACTTTGTAGGAGAAACAAATAACTAAACGGAATCACTTCCCTGCTGTAGCTTTCTAATAAATCACACCCTGGTGCAATGCCTTTCGTTATCATATTTTTGTTCCATTTGCCTTGAGACCCCCATTAAACGTGGATAGTTACTTATACACAGAGAAACTTTATTCTTCTTTGCTGTAAGAGGGAACTTTACCTTATTAGCGATTTTTTCCTGGTGTTTATTTTCTTAATTAGCTTGTTTGAGCTCATTAATCTCTCCTCAACTCTGCGATATAAAATATAAACCGGAGTGTTGAAGCTGCGGGGTCTATGATTTAGCTGAAGACACGGCGACTGTTTGGATGTATGTACATTTCATAACATGTATGAAATGTACGCCTTGCATCTGAAGAAATGGGTTTTTTACCCAGGAAAGCTTATGCCCAAATAAATCTTAGTCTTTAAGGTGCCACCGGACTCCTCGTTGTTTTTGTACATTTCATAAATGAACTGTTTAATTATGTTCGCACCTTTTTAAAATAGCGAAAAATCAATCTGATTTATGTAAATTAGCTTTTTATTTAACTTCAAAATTAATATTGCCTGCTTAAAAAATCTTCCCCTATTTTATATTTTTTTAAATAATGGATGTTCTGTCATGGATCCAGGCTAATGAAAAAAAGAAAAGAAAAGAAAACGCTTTGACTATTAAAGATAGTTTGCCACTTAAACTAAAGCTTATAAATCTCCCATTAAAGAGGATACAAAGTTCTTATCTCGCTCCCAGCTCTCCTATCTGATCCGATACTTCACACTGGGGAAGGGAAATGTATATGTCTAGGATCCCTTCACTCCAGAGAGCGGATTGCTGCATTTCCAGGGCACCGAATAATGTTAAGAAACGCAAACAAGAGAGTGAGCTGTAGATTATTAATTTTTCCTCCTTTAATCAATTCCAGTCCAGCTGATTCCAGCCAGCAATGGACGGGCTTGCCTCCTTTTCCCTGTGACCCCCACCATACCCCCCTATCTGCACACTAGGCCACCCTCACCAAGGGTACCCAGTGGCTTTTCTTCACCCACCACCTCTTCTGAAAGGTCCCAGCGGGAGGCCTGCCCAGGGAGGAGAGGAGCGGGGCTGGCAGCTGGCACCAGCCCCACTGTCTTTGGAGGATGGGCTAGAAAAGCATTTTTAACAGTGAGCCTCTCTCAGAAGAGGGTGAAATTAACTACCCCTTTTGGTGGGAGGCATAAAGGCAGCTCCCCTCTTCCCCAGCCACACACAAGGCTGCTCCCCGCCCAGGACTCAGGGGCTCGGCTCCGCTCAGCTGTCGCTAGTCCCCACCCTCCGCCCCGGCTGGGTGACAGTATTAAATGATATCTTTCTAATCCCATTAGCTCCTTCCTCTTGTTTGCTTCCTCCAGTGAGCGTTTCTGACAACCTTTTACTGCCGCTGCTGGCACTTGAAGCGTGAGGAAGTTATAGTTTCTGACAGAGGAATTACATCTTCCCCCAGACATAGCTGTCTCGAAATGTCCAGGGAGTGGGACTGCGGGGCAGACCGAGGGAGCGAAGCGGAGCCTGTAGCCTTTGGAGGAGCCTCTCACGGAATGCAGTGACCGCTCTCAGCCAGCAGAGGGGGCCACAGAAGAGGGAAAGCTCCCCCAGCCCGTAGAGGGAAGGCATGGGGAGGTGAGAGAGCAAACGGCATGTCTTGTCCTCCTTGCAAAGGAGAGCTCCCAGCAGGCAGCAGCTGGCACGCGACCCAGTGGCAGGTACCTCCCTGGATCTAGTTTTATTATTTCAGGTCCATATTGAGCCATGCCAGCCCCCGCCAACACCAGACTAAAGATGGACTCAAGCCCCCCATTTACACACATGCACATCCCAGCTGGATCCAAACTTTGTAACTCCAGCTTGTTTCCTGTACAGACCTTACTGCCCTCTACACAGATGTGTTAACAGACAAATATGTAGCTGGCCTGTGCCCACAAAAGAATTTCAGCGTTAAGGACCAGACTGTACTGACCCCACCTTGTCCACAGGGAAGCCCCATGCCAATTGCTGCAGAGCGTCCAGGGGGGAGTCCTATTAACAATGCTATTCATTTGAGTGTATGATAAATCCTTAGTACCAAATACAGAGTATAAAACACCAACAGCTGGGTGAAAGATCTACAACAGTCAGCTAATAAACTTTTCCTCTGGACTTCTGTAAATTAAAAATATCCAAACTGCTTCTCCTCCCTCCCCCACTGTTGTGAAAATACAATATAAACCAATATTTCTGCCCACAAGTTCCCAGGCGTAACCCTCCATAGAAGTAAAATAATTAGCACAGTAACAAATTACTGCAGAAGGTAACTTGGAGTAGAACTGAGTCCAGATCATTTCTTTGCAGTGTCGTTGTGGCCGTGTTGGTCCCATGATATGAGAGAGACAAGGTGGGTGAGATATCATTATCTTTTATTAGACCAACTTCAGTTGCTGAAAGAGACAAGCTCCGAGGAGCTTGAACTCTCTCTCTTTCACCAACAGAAGTTGGTCCCATAAAATATATGACCTCACCCACCTTGTCTCTCCATATCATTTAGCATTAATGTAGCTTGTTACAAACATTAATCAATGCTCACAACATGCCTGATGGACAGGTGTTATCATCTCTATTTTACAGTTGGGGAAAGCAAGTCAGAGAAGGTGTGATTTGTCCAAGGTCAGGGTCTGGCATTCCATCTCCTCTCTCAACCACACTGTGTTGTGTTACACCAGTGGTTCTCAAACTTTTGTACTGGTGACCCCTTTCACATAGAAAGCCTCTGAGTGTGACCTCACCTCATAAATTAAAAACACTTTTTATATATTTAACACATTATAAATGCTGGAGGCAAAGCGGGATTTGGGGTGGAGGCTGACAGCTTGCGACCCCCCATGTAAGAACCTTGTGACTCCCTGAGGGGTTTCGACCCCCAGTTTGAGAACCCCTGTGTTACACTCATCTCCCCTGGTCTGAGAGGTTGTATGACAAGTATCAACAGTTGCCATCCCAGGCAAGTTTTGATGATCAAGAACAAGCGCCGGAATAAGGAACTGTGGTGGTGAAATATGGTCTAAATTCACTTCTTCAGTGAAGGACTGGATGGCCGAGGGGCTTTTCATAATAGAATCTGGAGCCGTTCAACTCTATGTCACTGGTTTGAATATGGCTCAGGTTAGTAGTGAGTGAAAGTCATTACCACTGATGGCTGTTCAATAGCCTAAATAAGGGTCACGCCTGCTGGTAATATTTTAATCCTTTTCTTAATTAGACTACAGAGTCCGAAAACAAAGGTGGGTCAAACAATGAAATATGAAACTACTGTTTTGGCTCATCAGGCCTTCATCAGCAGTAGTACAGAGAGATCAGATAGATGCCCAGGTTCAGTATCTGCACTGTTCAGCATGGGAACATGTCTGTCTATATACAGTGAGACTATGTGGAAGACAATAAACCAAGTGTTTGGCAGACTAATCCCAAATGCTGCAGGTTTGAGTTCAGCTGGCTTGAACATGCTGCTGCATGTTCATGTTTTCACAGAACCAGATGGGAGAAAGCAGGCCACACCTATTTTGCAGGCCTCTGAAAATTTGGACTGGAATGTTTAAAAAGAATTTCAGGTGCCCATGCTCACAAATCAATCAACAGCAAAATGTCTCCCAACAATCACTATCTGATCACAAAAGCAGAGAGGAAAAAGCAAGAAGAAACGCACAGATTAATTCAGAAAGATCAGCAGGTGATATGTAGTGTTAAAATAACTGTGTTACATTTTTTGTATATTATCTCAATGTTTATGCAAACCTGTCAAGTTGCACTCACCAAGTTCTCATATAAAACTCCATGTTACAAAAACTTGAGTAGTCAACCACTAATAAGAGAGAAATTTTCTTATTTAATTCAGTGGGATCTGTGCCAATCTTAGTCCCAGGATGATTAGAAATCTCACTGGGTTCAGTGGTTACAGTCCTGGTAGCTCAGTCGTTAGTATTTTTCTTGTGCGTATTCAATATTCAAAATCTGGGCTGTTTTGCTTGGCTTCTCAGGTCACATGACATGCTTTTTGTCTCTTCCTGGTTTAGTGTGTATGAATCTGGAATCTGTTTTCTGAGAATACTCTGTGAAGTCTGCTCAAAATCTGCTGTGCTGGAAAACATCCTGTCCCAGGCACTCATGTACTAGGATATCCACAGGTAGAAAACCCAACAGGGGCTCAAACACAGTCCATTTAATTAATCAAGGGATTGTTTTCAGACATTGTTTTTCAGTGCCAATCAGCTCTAGAATGTACTGTATGCAAGTTCACACTGGTCCAGTAGTGCTGGAACAATTTGTATAGTGGGGGTGCTGAGAGACATTGAACCAAATTGTAAATCGTGTGTATGATGGAAACCACTTCAAGCCAGGGGTGCAGCAGCACCCCCAGCACCCATAGTTTCAGCACCTATGCACTGGTCATGGAGCTAGAGCTCAGAAGGTAACTAGGCTGATATGGTTGTTGTGGAGTCTCTCTGAAGACTGAACCATCACATAAAGAACTCATTAAATTTCTGGGAAATCCAGCAAAGCCCTGGGATTTAAACCCATTCACAGATCATAACAGACACCAGTTAAGAAATACATAGGAAAGTATTCATTAAATTAGGAAAGATGGGGCTCGCAACAAGCATTGTAAAATGGATAAGGAATTGGCTAATGGGGAGAAGGCAATGGGTTGTGCTGAAAGGAGAAATAGTGGACTGGAGAGAGGTTACTAGTGGAGTTCCTCAAGGATTGGTCTTGGGACTATTCTTATTCAATATTTGTATTAATTCCCTTGGCACAAAAAGTAGGAAAGTGCTAATGAAATTTGCTGATGATACGAAGTGTGAAGGCATTGCCAATACAGAGGAGGATCGGAACGTTATACATGAAGATCTGAATAACCTTGAGGAATGGAGTGGCAGAATTGGGATGAAAGGTCATGCACGTAGGGTCTAATCATTAGAATTTCTTCTACAAGCTGGGGGTTCATCAGTTGGAAGCAACAGAGGAGGGGAGATACCTGGCTGTGTGGATCAATCACAGGATGACTATGAGCCACCAATGTGATGTGGCTGTGAAAAAGGCAAATGTGAATCTAGGATGTACTAAGCAAGACATTTCCAGTAGAGATAAAGTATTAATCCCATTGTACCAGGCACTGGGAAGACCTCATTTGGAATACTGTGCACATCTCTGGTCACCCACATTCAAGAAAGATTAATTTAAATTGAGCAGGTGCAGAGAAGAGCTGCTAGGTTGATCAGGGGATTGAAGGGTTTATCTTATGAGAGCAGACTGAAAAAGCGTGGCTTGTTTAGCCTAGCAAAAAGAAGGCTGAGAGGAGCTACGATTGCTCTCTGCAAATACATTATGGGGTAAATACCAGGGTGGGTGAGGTGCTATTGGACAAAGGACAAGTTTGGCACAAGAACAAATGGATATAAAACTGCCACGAACAAATTCAGGCTGGAAATTAGAAGAAGATTTCAAGCCATCAGAGGAGTGTGGTTCTGGAACAGATTCCCAATTGGAGTTGTGGGGGCAAACAACTTAATTCATTCTGAGAGAGAGCTGGACAAATGTATGAGTGTAGTTGTATGGCAGAGTTGCTTGTGATGGAGGAGGATAGGGCTCAACAGCCCTGGGGCTCACTTCCACTTTATGTCCAATGTTCCCAAAGCTCATGCTTCAGGGTTTCAGCCAGCCACCTGACCACCAGGGGTCAGGAAGGGATATTTTTCCCCCTTCAGTGTATTTTTTATCTCCTTTCTCTGAAGCATCAGGGATGGCCATGGCTGAAGATGGGACATTGGAGGTAGTGAGCCAGGGCTCTGAGGTGGCACTAAGCATTTTCTCTCTCAGATGCTTGGCTGGCTGGTTCTTGCTCACATGTTTGAGGTCTAACTGATTACCATATGTGGGATCAGGAAGGAATCTTCCTCCAAGTCAGATTGGCAGTGAGCTTTGGGTTTTTTTTTCCACCTTCCTCTGCAGCATATGGGTGCAGGTCACTTGCCAACATTATCTGGGTATATCTCATGTAATCATTTCCCTGCCACTGCAGGGGCCTCAAGCACTTTTGGGCCTCAGTCCCTCCTATCCTCTGCCTATGGCACATAATAGTCTTGTCCTGTGGGTCTGTGATGGGGATAAACCCCACACTGGGATGGAAGGGTGAAAGGACTATCGGGGGCCCAGATAGCCCCACCCCTCCAACCCTACAGAGCATGCTCTGACTGGAGACAGGGTTGAAAAGGGAGCAACCCAGCTCAGAAGCAGGAGGCTGGGGAGGAGTGCAGACCTACCCTGAAGGCTCCTGCCAAAAAGGGCTGGTGAAGCCTCCCTGAAGGAACAGGACTGTATGCGGAGGCAGTTTGGTTTCTTTTTTCCTTTCTGCTTATCTGGGAGCAGAAGCTGAGGGAAGAAAGCAGTGGTAGGAAGTGAGCCATGGTAGGTAGCTCAGAGAGCCCTTCCCAGAGGCCAAACGCTGCTGACCTTCCTAGGTCCCTGGGTCACAGCCTGGTAGAGTGGGTTGACCTAGGCTCCCCTACCACCGCCCCATGACCGAGTGGACACTAACCGCTAGGCCCCGTGGCCCACCGAGGACCCCATTACAGGGTCTCATTAACTTTGGTCTCATTTCAGGGGTGGGATTTAGTGTGCTTATGCTGGGTGGTGTTAGTGACCAGTGATATACAGGAGTCAGACCAGATCCGTGGTCTCTTCTAGCCTTAAACTCTATGACTCAAAAGAACTGGACCAAGATTCTTTGGTCCCAGTCTCTTGCCGCAAACCATCTTTACAATAATACAATTCTTCTCTGTCTGAACAAGTCTGAATATACCACGCTAATCAAAAGCTCATGATACGTAAATGCCTGAGGTGGCTAGCATGATTGCCTGGCGCAACAAAAAACACACTGATCCGAAGCCCCTTTCTGCTTCCCTGATCCTGGGCCGGTTGACTGCTGGAGTGGTCCCCCAAAATAAGTCAAAGCAGCCTCAGGACTACTCTAACCTACCCTTGGTGCTAACAGACCCCAGGGGTTATTATGGCTGCTGGGGGGCATCTGTATGCAGGGATGCCCCAGCTACACCGATACATCAGCCACAGGGATGAGGTTGGCATAGGAGCTGCGGCATCATTCCAGGAGCACCCTACACAGGGAAAATCCTCTGGAGCCTGGATCTGCCAATCCACAGCTGCTCGACACCAGTGAAGCGATACCAAACAGCTAGAGTTCAGCTCAGTCTGGACATGCACATGCCCAGCAAGGTGATGGGTAGAATAACCATCCCTAACACTTGATTCGTTGATTACACACATTATATGACAGACCCTCAGCTTGTTAAAATATGTCATTCCGCCCAAAGTGATGACTTGTTTTTATACATATTGCCATATGTCACTATCTTTATACCTCTGTAGCTTTCCTCAGTGTCAAGCCGCGTCATAAATCAGTAACATTTTACAATCATATATTAGTGACTGTATTTCAGTAGTCCTAGAACAGCATGTCATAGAAATATTCACTGTTCATTACAACATGAGTGGGCATGGACTCTTCCGAGCGCCCCGGTCCCAAACCTCGGCAATACGCCAAGGGGCACAGTTCCCTAAGGCAGGAGGCCAGGTCACCCCCCCACTTCCTCTCCCCCCCTTCTGTAAAATAAAGATTCATTCACACTGTAAAGCAGTGTCTGGTCTCAGCCCTTCTAACTGCCTGTAAAAGACACATCTCTTGGGGCTGTTGTAGTTTTCAGCTAATGACAAAAATATTAAAAACAAAACCCAAGATATCCTAAACAATTTCCAAACATGCAGCATCGTTCATCATATTTTCCATATACCTTTTATAGCGCATGTGGATAAGAGAGCTCCATAATGGTATTATAAATAAAGCAAATTAATGGTGGATGCAATGCCAACACCTTGTCATTATGCAAATTGGAATTCGGCAGAAATAGTTATTCAACAATCCCTTCAGAAGTAACCAGACACCTAATGCTGCTTGTTATGGCGACGCTAATTAGCGCCACATTTAAACACTTTTAATAAGCTTTTTCCTTAACCCCTGGACTCCAGGAGTCCGGATTCTAAGTGCTAATGCAAAAAAGCACTATTGCTCCAAGTAGGGGCTTTGGGGTAATGCTCAGTGCATTAAAGGGCTCAGTCCTCAGAACTGCAAAGGAGGATTCCAACCAGCTGCGCTCTTGAAGTAGATTCACAAGAGTGGAGAGAGACAGAGCAGGTGGGAGCCAGATTGTGCTCCCCGGATCTGTGGGGAGAGGTGCACAGGTCCTGCTCTTCCCATGTGGAAGGAGGTGCGATGCTGTCTAAAGGAAAAGGTGACCATCTACACTAAAATGGTCAGCACTGTAACAAAATTGTGATAAAACTTGCACAAAGTATGCCTTCTGAGGTATCACTGGAAAAGTTATAATCTGCTGACTATTATTATCTTGCCATAATGTGCAGATCAACATTGTGGGTGGAGTTATGACATTTTGCTGTATGTTTGTAACTCAAACATGCAAGTCTGAGAAATGCCCACAGGTTAGCTCTTCAGGGATAACAAAAGAACTGTAAACATGGACTTCTGCATAGCATTCCCGAAGACACCTCAAATGGCACGTACGCAGGAGGTGCCAGCAAAATTTGCAATTCATATGAAGGACTGATGGCAAAGCACGTACGCCATGGAACTGCCTGACCCATGACACAGCCAGGATTTTCTCAGCAAAAAGGGTCAAGCTATAAAAGGGGAGAACAAAGGCCCCTGGCCATCTTTTTCCTACCCCCATCTTTGGTGAATTCTAACTGAGGAAATTTCAAACAAAAGGACTGAGTTCCTATTTGGGCAACCCAGAAAGACTTGTAGAAATCTAGCAGATATAACATCCCTGCTATCATTTTGGACTACATGCTTTGATCCAATTGTAATGTACTTTGTTTGCTTTAACCTATTAGTAACTCTCATTTCTTTTGCTTAGTTAATAACTCTTTAGTTAGTTTACTAAAGGCTTGGCTACATCGTTGTCTTTGGTGTAAAGTCCCGAGCATCCATTGACCTGGGTAAGTGACTGCCCCCTGAGGCTGGAAGAACCTAATGGGTGGTGATTTTTAGTTTTAATAACCTTTCATCACAGAAGTCCAGTTTGTCTGGGTGATAATATAGGCTGGAGTGTCTAAGGGACTGTCTGTGGCTCCATATAAAGCTGGTGTCGCGATTCAAGAGCACACACTGCTGGTTTGGTTACATCTAATTATAGAATATACCACCCAGTGTGCGAGTGTCTGCCCAGTTTTTTGACAGTCTGACCTGAGATTGGCCTGGCATGGGTCACAGCTGAGAGGGCATGGTAACAGGAGGCCTTGGCTATCTCCACAGTACTGCATTCACCTCTTCCCCACAGATGGCAATCCAGCATGTTGGGATCCATTGGAGGACGGGGCCAGGTCTGGGTGGCCATGCATGGAGTGGGGCTAGGCTAGCTAGATGCACATTGTCTCCCTCCAGCCTCCCAAAGATTACCTGGGAAAGACAACCCAGCTCCAGGCTATATTATCATCTTTCCCATGGATTCCATTCCAGGGTGGGGCACCTTTCTCTAAGAGGAGTCCTGGGGCAAGCAGTCCCTGGGAGTGTGGCACCACTGGAGCTGGAATGACAAGAAGTAGGAGGGCTGGTGTGGGGCACAAAGCCTCAGGACAGATGGTTCTAGCTGTGATGCTGGCAGGCCAGATGGCAGCTCGTGCCAAGGCCCCTAGGCCTCACTGAACACGGACAACTGCACAGCTGGAAACCAGTCTGGCTCACCTGTATGTTAGTGTTGTTAAGATAGGTGTTTGGGTTGTAAGAAGGTGTTTGGCGTTCAGACCTTATGAATAGCTTGTAGGATGCTGCATGTATTAGTCTCAAGCAATAGCAAATGTTTGCCTTGTAACCTCGGTAACTGTATAACTCATCAGACAGGAAAGAAACCTTCTCTAATGCAAATGCTGGTTTCCTGCAAATGATGATGGGTCCTGCCCAATGAGAAGACCTTAGAAACCAAATGAGCCATTGTGAGACATCAAAAGAACAAAGACTTTGTTAATTACACTCCTCACTCCCTCCAGAAAGAGGAGACCTGAGCATGAATTCATCCCATCAGCTTGGGCACTGTGGAGAAGGGGATAAAAAAATCCCTGACAAGGAGAAAACTTGGTTCTTTTTGCTGCTTGGACTAGAAAGAGGCAAGAATCAATAAGCATAAGCTGTTTTGCCTGGGTTAGCCCTAAAGGACATATAGAGTTTGCTTATTATAGAAGTTCTATTATCTTTTGGAATCTAAGATTGTAACTTATTTGTGTGCATATGTTACAAGTTTTAACCTCGTAAATAACTCATTTCTTTTCTTAGTTAATAAATCTTCAGTTAGTTTATTACAGGATTGGCTACATTCATTGTCTTTGGTGAGAGATCTGGGATATAATTGACCTGGGGTAAGTGACTGGCCCTTTGAGACTGAGAGTAACCTGAATATTGTTGTGATTTTTGATGTAAGGGACCATCTATCACAAAGACAAGTTTGCCTGGGTGGCAAAATAGACAGGAGTGACCAAGGGGACTGTCTGTGTCTCCATGTTAAGGCTGTTATAGTGCTTTAGGAGTTCATGCTTGTTGCTTGGTTTGTGCCCTGTTCCTGGATAGTCTGCCCTGAGCTTGGCACTCACACTTGTAAGCTACTCCAGACAGCGTGACACAAATCTCCTTTGGATCCTAGAGGATCTGAAAGATTTGGGGCCAGCCCCATGGTCTGTTGCATGGGTGATGGACAATCCCACAAACAGAAAAAAAATAATTAAAATCAACCATAATATAATTAAATTTAACATTCTTGTGGGGTGTGTGTGTGTGTGTGTGTGTACACACATATGAAAGAAACCAACCACAGTAGCATTTAACTTCATAAAGGGGAGCTACACAAAAATGAGAAAGCAAGTTAAATGGAAATTAAAACGTACATTCATAAGAATGAAATACCTGCAAGCTGCATGGAAACTTTTAAAAAACACCATAATATACCCCACATTAAAAAGAATAGTAAAAGGACCAAAACAAAAAAAAGCCACCATGGCTAAACAGAGTAAAAGAAGCTGTCCGTGAGACACCCCTTAGGGGAGGATCTATAAATGCAGATTCTCTATATCCTTGTAAGGAGAAGTGGATGGAAGATAAAATATGGGTAGGATCTGATGAGAAACAGTCAAATGAAAAAGAGTCCCATTGAATTATATTACATAATGGCAGACAGCTAAAAAGTGACAATTTTTAAGTGCTTATATACAAATGTTAGAAGTCTAAATGCTAAGATGGGTGAATTAGAGTGCCTCATATTAAATGAGGATATTGATATAATAGGCATCACAGAAAATTGGTGGAATGAGGATAATCAACAGGACATAGTAATACCAGGGTACAAAATATATCGGAAGGACAGAACAGGTCGTGCTGGTGGGGGAGTGGCACTACATGTGAAAGAAAACGTAGAGTCAAATGAAGTAAAAATCTTAAATGAACCAAACGGTACCAGAGAATCTCTATGGATAGAAATTCCATACTTGAGTAATGAGAATATAGAAGTAGGGTTATACCACCAACCACCTGACCAGGATGGTGATAGTGACTCTGAAATGCCCAGGGAGATTAGAGAGGCTATAAAAACAAAAAACTCAATAATACTGGGGGATTTCAACTATCCCCATATTGACTGGGTACATGTCACCTCAGGACAGGATACAGAGATGAAATTTCTTAACACCTTAAATGACTGCTTCTTGGAGCAGCTAGTCCTGGAACCCACAAGAGAAGAGGCAATTCTTGATTTAATCCTAAGTGGAGCACAGGATCTGTTTCAAGAGGTGAATATAGATGAACCACTTGGTAATAGTGAACATAACATAATAAAATTAAACATCCCTGTGGCAGGGAAAACACTACAGCAGCCCACTATGGTAGCCTTTAATTTCAGAAAAGGGAACTACACAAAAGTGAGGAAGTTAGTTAAACAGAAATTAAAAGGTACAGCGCCAAAAGTGAAATCCCTGCAAGCTGCATGGAAACTTTTTAAAGACACTGTAATAGAGAACCAAAAAAGTGCCACTGTGGCTAAACAACAAAGTGGAAGTTAAATCCTAGTGAGGAAAATAGAAAGGAGCATAAACTCTGGCAAATGAAGTGTAAAAATATAATTAGGAAGGCCAAAAGAGAGTTTGAAGAACAGCTAGCCAAAAACTCAAAAAGTAATAGCAATTTTTTTTTAAGTACATCAGAAGCAGGAAGCCTGCTAAACAACTGGTGCGGCTACTGGATGCCCGAGATGCTAAAGGAGCACTCAAGGACGATAAGGCCATTGCAGAGAAACTAAATGAAGTCTTTGCATCGGTCTTCATGGCTGATGATGTGAGGGAGATTCCCAAACCTGACCCATTCTTTTTAGGTGACAAATCTGAGGAACTGTCCCAGATTGAGGTGTCATTAGAGGAGGTTTTGGAACAAATTGATAAACTAAACAGTAATAAGTCACTGGGATCAGATGGTATTCACCCAAGACTTCTGAAGGAACTCAAATGTGAAATTGCAGAACTACTAATCGTGGTATGTAACCTATCATTTAAATCAGCTTCTGTACCAGATGACTGGAGGATAGCTAGTGTGACGCCAATATTTTAAAAAGACTCCAGAGGTGATCCCGGCAATTACAGGCCGGTAAGCCTAACTTCAGTACCAGGCAAACTGGTTGAAACTATAGCAAAGAACAGAATTATCAGACACAGAGATGAACAGGATTTGTTGGGAAAGAGTCAACATGGTTTTTGTAAAGGGAAATCATGCCTCACCAGTCTACTAGAATTCTATGAGGGGGTCAACAAGCATGTGGACAAGGGTGAGCCAGTGGATATAGTGTACTTGGACTTTCAGAAAGCCTTTGACAAGGTCCCTCACCAAAGGCTCTTAAGCAAAGTAAGCTGTCATGGGATAAGAGGGAACGTTCTCTCATGGATCAGTAACTGGTTAAAAGACAGAAAACAAAGGGTAGGAATAAAAGGTTGGTTTTCAGAATGGAGAGAGGTAAATAGCAGTATCCCCCAGGAATCTGAACTGGGACCTATGTGGTTCAATATATTCATAAATGATCTGGAAAAAGGGATAAACAGTGAGATGGCAAAGTTTGTAGATGATACAAAATTACTCCAGAAAGTCAAGTCCAAAGCAGACTGCAAAGAGTTACAAAGGAATCTCTTAAAACTGGGTGACTGGGCAACCAAATGGCAGATGAAATTCAATGCTGACAAATGCAAAATAATGCACATTGGAAAACATAATCCCAACTATACATACAAAATGATGAGATCTAACTTAGCTGTTACCACTCAAGAAAGAGATTTTGGAGTCATTGTGGATAGTTCTCTGAAAACATCCACTCAATGTGCAATAGCAGTCAAAAAAGGTAGCAGAATGTTAGGAACCATTAGGAAAGGGATAGATATTAAGACAGAAAATATAATGCCGCTATATAAATCCATGGAATGCCCACACCTTGAATACCGTATGCAATTCTGGATGCCCCATCTCAGAAAAGATATATTAGAAATGGAAACGGTACAGAGAAGAGCAACAAAAATTATTAAGGATATGGAAGTGCTCTCATATGAGAAGAGATTAATAAGACTGGGAATATTCAGCTTGGAAAAGAGATGACTAAGGGAGGATATGATAGAGGCCTATAAAATCATGAATGATGTGGAGAACATGGAAGTGTTATTTGCCCCCTTCACATAATACAAGAACCAGGGATCACCCAATGAAATTAATAGGCATCTGGTTTAAAACAAACAAAAGGAAGTACTTCTTCACACAACGCACAGTCAATCTGTGGAACTCGTTGCCAAGGGATGTTGTGAGTGCCAAAACTATAACTGGATTCAAAAAAGAATTAGATAAGTTTATGGAGGATAGGTCCAGCAATGGCTATAAGGCAAGATGGTCAGGGATGCAACCCCATACTCTGGGTGTCCCTAGGCCTCTGACTGCCAGATGCTGGGACTGGATAACAGTGGATGGATCACTTGATAATTGCCCTATTCTGTTCACTTCTTTTGAAGCATCTGGCACTGGCCACTGTCAGAAGACAGGATACCGGTCTAAATAGACCATTGGCCTGACCCAATATGGCCATTCTTATGTTCTTAGAACCACTGGGTCCTCCTTAGCCCCTTCCTGAGAGTTATGCCCCATGAGGGTTGATCTGCTCTCTAGTTAGATGACCAACTGGTGGCATGTAGACTGTGAGAAGTTGATAGGTGATAGAAACAAGGGTGTAAGTTAAATGCTGGTGAGAAGGGTAAGTTACAAGGGGAGTCTGCTTTAGCAGTCACTTACTCCCCTGCATGGGTGTGCAGTTCAACTCTCAATCCAGCCCTTCATAGAATCATAGAAGATTGGGGTTGGAAGAGACCTCAGGAGGTCATCTAGTCCAACCCCTTCTCAAAGCAGGACCAACCCCAACTAAGTCATCCCAGCCAGGGCTTTGTCAAGCTGGGCCTTAAAAACCTCTAAGGATGGAGATTCCACCACTTCCCTAGGTAACCCATTCATGCTTCACCACCCTCCTAGTGAAATAGTTTTTTCTAATATCCAAACTAGACCTCCCCACTGCAACTTGAAACCATTGCTCCTTGTTCTGTCAGCTGCCACCACTGAGAACAGCCTAGCTCCATCCTCTTTGGAACCCCCCTTCAGGTAGTTGAAGGCTGCTATCAACTTCCCCCCCCCCACCCACTCTTCTCTTCTGCAGACTAAATAAGCCCAGTTCCCTCAGCTTCTCCTCATAAGTCATGTGCCCTAGCCCCGTAATCATTTTCGTTGCCCTCCGCTGGACTCTCTCCAATTTGTTCACATCCTTTCTGTAGTGGGTGGCCCAAAACTGGATGCAATACTCCAGATGTGGCAATGCTCCTACTAATGCAGCCCAATATGCTGTTAGCCTTCTTGGCAACAAAGACACACTGTTGACTCATATCCAACTTCTCATCCACTGTATTCCCCAGGTCCTTTTCTGCAGAACTGCCGCTTAGCCAGTCGGTCCCCAGCCTGTACCAGTGCATGGGATTCTTCCATCCTAAGTGCAGGACTCTGCACTTGTCCTTGTTGAACCTCATCAGATTTCTTTTGGCCCAATCCTCCAATTTGTCTAGGTCACTCTGGACCCTAACCCTACCTTCCAGCATATCTGCCTCTCCCCCCAGCTTAGTGTCATTCGCAAACTGTATTTTATTATCCATCACTTTACAGCCCCACTACATCATTTGTAAAGCTAAAAAATATTTTATTTTTCAAGAGTTTCACTAAAATATTATTTATTTATATATTGTAAAGGGTCTTTTCTTGGAATGGTTTTTCAACAGTGAGAGTATAAAGACATTTTTGTCGTCGTAAATTACAAGATGCATAGAATCATAGAAGATTAGGGTTGGAAGAGACCTCAGGAGGTCATGTAGTCCAACCCCCTGCTCAAAGCAGGACCAACCCCAACTAAACCGTCCCAGCCAGGGCTTTGTCAAGCTGGGCCTTAAAAACCTCTAAGGATGGAGATTCCACCACTTCCCTAGGTAACCCATTCGTGCTTCACCACCCTCCTAGTGAAATAGTTTTTTCTAATATCCAAACTAGACCTCCCCACTGCAACTTGAAACCATTGCTCCTTGTTCTGTCAGCTGCCACCACTGAGAACAGCCTAGCTCCATCCTCTTTGGAACCCCCCTTCAGGTAGTTGAAGGCTGCTATCAACTTCCCCCCCCCCACCCACTCTTCTCTTCTGCAGACTAAATAAGCCCAGTTCCCTCAGCTTCTCCTCATAAGTCATGTGCCCTAGCCCCGTAATCATTTTCGTTGCCCTCCGCTGGACTCTCTCCAATTTGTTCACATCCTTTCTGTAGTGGGTGGCCCAAAACTGGATGCAATACTCCAGATGTGGCAATGCTCCTACTAATGCAGCCCAATATGCTGTTAGCCTTCTTGGCAACAAAGACACACTGTTGACTCATATCCAACTTCTCATCCACTGTATTCCCCAGGTCCTTTTCTGCAGAACTGCCGCTTAGCCAGTCGGTCCCCAGCCTGTACCAGTGCATGGGATTCTTCCATCCTAAGTGCAGGACTCTGCACTTGTCCTTGTTGAACCTCATCAGATTTCTTTTGGCCCAATCCTCCAATTTGTCTAGGTCACTCTGGACCCTAACCCTACCTTCCAGCATATCTGCCTCTCCCCCCAGCTTAGTGTCATTCGCAAACTGTATTTTATTATCCATCACTTTACAGCCCCACTACATCATTTGTAAAGCTAAAAAATATTTTATTTTTCAAGAGTTTCACTAAAATATTATTTATTTATATATTGTAAAGGGTCTTTTCTTGGAATGGTTTTTCAACAGTGAGAGTATAAAGACATTTTTGTCGTCGTAAATTACAAGATGCATAGAATCATAGAAGATTAGGGTTGGAAGAGACCTCAGGAGGTCATGTAGTCCAACCCCCTGCTCAAAGCAGGACCAACCCCAACTAAACCGTCCCAGCCAGGGCTTTGTCAAGCTGGGCCTTAAAAACCTCTAAGGATGGAGATTCCACCACTTCCCTAGGTAACCCATTCGTGCTTCACCACCCTCCTAGTGAAATAGTTTTTTCTAATATCCAAACTAGACCTCCCCACTGCAACTTGAAACCATTGCTCCTTGTTCTGTCAGCTGCCACCACTGAGAACAGCCTAGCTCCATCCTCTTTGGAACCCCCCTTCAGGTAGTTGAAGGCTGCTATCAACCCCCCCCCCCCCCACTCTTCTCTTCTGCAGACTAAATAAGCCCAGTTCCCTCAGCCTCTCCTCATAAGTCAGGTGCCCCAGCCCCCTAATCATTTTCATTGCCCTCCGCTGGACTCTCTCCAATTTGTCCACATCCTTTCTGTAGTGTACGCAATACTCCAGATGTGGCCTCACCAGTGCCAAATAGAAGGGAATAATCACTTCCCTAGATCTGCTGGCAGTGCTCCTACTAATGCAGCCCAATATGCCGTTAGCCTTCTTGGCAACAAGGGCACGCTGTTGACTCATATCCAGCTTCTCGTCCACTGTAATCCCCAGGTCCTTTTCTGCAGAACTGCCGCTTAGCCAGTCAGTCCCCATCCTGTAGCAGTACATGGGATTCTTCCGTCCTAAGTGCAGGACTCTGCACTTGTCCTTGTTGAACCTCATCAGATTTCTTTTGGCCCAATCCTCCAATTTGTCTAGATCAGCCTGGACCCTATACCCTCCAGCATATCTACCTCTCCCCCCAGTTTAGTGTCATCCGCGAACTTGCTGAGGGTGCAATCCATCCCATCATCCAGATCATTAATGAAGATGTTGAACAAAACCGGCCCCAGGACCGACCCCTGGGGCACTCCGCTTGATACCAGTTGCCAACTAGACATCGAGCCGTTGATCACTACCCATTGAGCCCGATGATCTAGCCAGCTTTCTATCCACCTTATAGTCCATTCATCCAATCCATACTTCTTTAACTTGCTGGCAGGAATACTGTGGGAGACCGTATCAAAAGCTTTGCTTAAGTCAAGATATATCACATCCACTGCTTTCCCCATATCTACAGAGACAGTTATCTCATCATAGAAGGCAATCAGGTTGGTCAGGCATGACTTGCGCTTGGTGAATCCATGTTGACTATTCCTGATCACCTTCGTCTCCTCCAATGCTTCAAAATTGATTCCTTGAGGACCTGCTCCATGATTTTTCCAGGGACTGAGGTGAGGCTGACTGGCCTGTAGTTCCCCGGATTCTCCTTCTTTCCTTTTTTAAAGATGGGCACTACATTTGCCTTTTTCCAATCGTCCAGGATCTCCTCCGATCGCCACGAGTTTTCAAAGATAATGGCCAATGGCTCTGCAATCACATTAGCCAACTCCCTCAACACCCTCGGATGCATTGCATCCGGCCCCATGGCCTTGTGCATGTCCAGCTTTTCTAAATAGTCCTTAACCTGTTCTTTCACCACTGAGGGCTGCTCACTTCCTCCCCATACTGTGCTGCCCAGTGCAGCAGTGCTGACCTTGTCTGTGAAGACAGAGGCATAAAAAACATTGAGTACTTCAGCTTTTTCCACATCATCTGTCACTAGGTTGCCTCCCTCATTCAGTAAGGATCCCACACTTTCCCTGACCTTTTTCTTGTTGCTAATATACCTGTAGAAACCCTTCTTATTACCCTTCACGTCCCTTGCTAGTTGCAACTCCAACTGTACTTTGGCCTTCCTGATTACACCCTTGCATGCTCACACAATATTTTTATACCCCTCCCTAGTCATCTGTCCAAGTTTCCACTTCTTGTAAGCTTCCTTTTTGTGTTTAAGCTCACCGAAGATTTCTCTGTTAAGCTAAGCTGGTCGCCTGCCATATTTGCTATCCTTTCTGCACATCAAGATGGTTTGTTCCTACGCCCTCAATAAGGCTTCGTTAAAATACAGCCAGCTCTCCTGGACTCCTTTCCCTCTCATATTAGCCTCCCAGGGGATCCTGCCCATCAGTTCCCTGAGGGAGTCAAAGTTTGTTTTTCTGAAGTCCAGGGTCCATATTCTGTTGCTCTCCTTTCTTCCTTGTATCAGGATCCTGAACTCGACCATCTCACGGTCACGGCTGCCCAGGTTGCCACCCACTTCTACTTCCCCTACCAATTCTTCCTCCCCTTTGACATTGCATAACTTACACGCTCATTTATATCACCTTCCAGCGTAGCCCTGTGAATGTGTTTGGAAGCAGTGGGTGAGCTGCGAGTGCAGTTGTGTCTAAGCTATGTTGTGTGCACAGTTGTGTTTGTATGAGGACAGACCCTGCCTGGCTACACCCTCAATCCCAGCTGGGAGCAGCTCCTTACGTTACACTGTCTGCTACTCAACTAGTTTCAGGATGGATTCCTGAGATTCAGCACTTCTTCCTGCTATGGGGCTGATTTGACAATAATGCCGAGCATCAGGGCCTTGTCAATAGCATGCTTATCAGCCACTTAGCATTCTATTCAATGGAAAATGTACTTTTCCCCCTAATAAGAGAAGCTCTCCTTCTTGATGGCTATTTATGGTAACCCATTAGTGCCCTGATGCTACATGGAGAAGTTTGGAGTATGATCCCATGTTCTTACAGAGCCCTTTGCAGGACTAAAGTGGCTCCCAGGGGGAAAAAAATGTATGTACTTCTAGAGATCACAACTAAGAAACTTGAGGGGTTACAGCTTCCTGATTGAAAGCTACAGCTAGGACCAGATTGCTAAGGTCACAACTAGCTGCAGTTGTAAAAACACTGAAATCTCTGAGTTTGCAGCCTGGGATGAATATGGCCCCTGACATCTTGGGTCAGTAGTTTTAAAAAGTGCCCAGCCTGAAGGAGGATAGCTTTCAGTCAGACATCTCGCAGATGCCAGGTTCACCTTGTTTATAGCATTCTTGCCTGCATGGTTTGCAGCCGCTCTCAACCATTCCCATTCCCATCCCCCCCGCCGAGTTTCTCTCTGCCTTTGAGCAAACACAAAATGTTGCTTTTCCTTGCAAACCCAGGGTTGGGGACTCAGCCTCCTTCCTAGCAGCTTATGTCAATCTATTTTGAAGTTTAGATGACACCTTAAACTGCGTGGTCATCATCCTCTGATCATGAGTTTCCAAAGGTTAGAAATAGGGACCCTGGAAAGCAATCGTGCACCTCTTTCCCAAGAGAGAACTATTGAAAAATAAAGTACAGGAATATATATGCTTTCAGCTATTTATGCTTAATAAAAAACTAACCCCACACCTTGACCTTTCATGTTTGCATTGCACAGCCCCAGCAAACACTCACCCCAAAGACTGCTCTGGCACAGTGGGGATGAGTCCCACACGTTTTCCTTTCTTTCACTCTATTTCAAACCCACAAAAGTTAACAGCAAAAATGATCAGTTTTCTAACCTCACCCTCTGCCAAGCCCTTCCTTCAGACCCCCGGCAGCAGCAGCAAACTCATGGCTGCTATCTTCACATTCTAGAAGTCGCTCCCCAGCAGCAAGTTGCATGTTCAGGTGAGAATCATCAGAGAGAAGATATGGATGGCATCAATCCTCCTTACATTGCAGTTAAAACAGCACAGCTGGTTAGGCGTAGCTATTCCCTGTTCAGTGGCCACCACATCCTTCCAGAAGGGCAAAACACTCAACCTTTATTACAGCTACTCTCCTGTTTTGGTATGGTCCAAGTGTTCATAGTTACATATTCAAGTGCACATGCATAACTTACGCTTCCAGTTACTTGCAATTGTACATATCCAGTTATGGAAACTATCAGACAGTTCCCTCCTCTGCTGTTTGCTTTTTGTTAGATTATTTGGGGAATGTGATAGGCTGGCCCTCAGTTACTGGAGTTTATTCCCTTCTTTACTGTTAACACTGAAATGTCCAAAGCATAGTCAAGGGCTTAAAAAAAAAGCCTGTGGAATCCTCAAATGGAGCCTACAGCTCCCTTCTAAATTGATCAGCTTGAATGTTTTAACTATTGATAGTGGATGAACAACTAACCAACCATTTCTTTGAATCTAGCAAGGAAGATGCATGAGCAGGGATATTTGGCAGTACATACTGATTTTTAGTTATATACCCAATGGGCCAAATCACCCCTAACATAATACCACTGCCATGAGTGGAGTTACACTGCCAATGACTGTCTCACTGTGGCCCCAGTATTGTAAACACCTACACATGTGAAGAACTCCACTGAGCTTAAAGTTACTCACAGACATAAGTGTTTGCAGGCTCAGGGCCCTGTGTAAATATGTCCACATTTCCAGAGTAACCCCTAGGTCCATTTGGTACCCCTCCTTTAAAGCTTTTTAAAACATTTCTTCTAGAAGTGGGGCCGGGGAGGAATTGCAGAGATGACTGGGGAAATAAATTAAGCCTCTTCGTCAATTATTAGTTTCTCCTGATTTGCAAATTTGATTGGGGCCAGGGAGGTATATACAGGTGAGACTGCAGATACTGCTTAGATTATAAGGGACAGGTAGAAATAAGAAGAGCTGTAAGATAGCTCACAGAAATAGAGGCTGGCTAGGTTAGAGAGATGTATACAGCACAGAGATTCTTTGTGTTCCCTTTAAGAAGCAATGGGCATATAAAACACCCAGGAAAGTTTGGCTAGAAAAGGTGGTACTATTACATAGCAATTAATGCTGGTATTTTTCAGTAACTAGGAGGGAGCCAGGGAGGAGGAGGAGGATGGGGGGAAGATTCAGCAACAGGAAGTATTTGATTGAAGGGTGAATTCTTGGTGGTAAATCACTGACATTTGGGGAAAGGGAGTTGATAGCTGAGACGAGAGAGAACTGACAGGTCTGAGGAGTAGATTGGCTGCTTCTGGAAGATTCTTTCTGTTTGCTCCCCAAAAGGTCTTCTACTGAAGCAAGAGTGAGAACACATAGGCAACAGCCAGAGAGAAAACTCTGGCTGATAGAATCCCTCCTTCAAAATCTATTCCTAAAACAGCCCCCAAATCCAGGAAAGGAAGATGAACAGAAGGCTCCATGAAATCTACTTGGCTTGGCCAAGCTGGCTTGGCCAAGCTAATTAGTGGGTGGCACTCTGATACTCCAATGATAGGTGCTGGTATCTAGCATCTGGTTACAGATACACACCAGATTTCAAGATCATTTGCATGTGCTGGCTCCATGAATTCTCTTCATAGTAAAATAGTCTGAGGTCAAATATATGTAAAAATCTTAAGTGAATCAAATTGTACCATCAAAATTCCATGCTTGAATAATAAGAGTATAGCTGTATGGTTGGTGGTACCATATTGACTCTATGCTTTCTTTCATATAGTGCCACTCCCCCACCAGCAAGACCTACTCTGTCATTCCTATATATTTTGTACCCTAGTATTAACTATGTCCCATTGATTGTCATCATTCCACCAAGTTTCTGTGATTCCTATTATATCAATATCCTCATTTAATACCAGGCACTCAAGTTCACTCATCTTAGTATTTAGACTTCTAGCATTTGTATACAAGCACTTATACAATTTGTCCTTATTTTGCTGTCTGCCTTCGTGTGATGTAATTGAATGGGACTTTTTTTCATTTGACTGTTTCTCTTCCATTCCTTCCTTTACTTTATCAACTTCTACCATCCCCTCTTCACTAGGATATACAGAATCCCTCTTAATAGAGCCTCCCCTATGGGATATGTCTTATCCAACCATGTGCTCTTCCGCACCTGTCGTCTTTCCTGCAGTGGTTAGTTTAAAAACTCCTCTATGATCTTTTTAATTTTACATGTCAGCACTCTGGTTCTGTTTTGGTTTAGGTGGAGCCCATCCTTCCTGTATAGGCTCCTCCTTTCCCTAAAGGTTCCCCAGTTCCTTATAAACCTAAAACCCTCCTCCCTACACCATTGTCTTACCCATGCATTGAGACCCTACAGTTCTGCCTGTCTAAGTGGCCCAGTGGTACCAGATGACAGAACAAGGAGTAATGGTCTCAAGTTGCAGTGGGGGAGGTTTAGGTTGATATTAGGAAACACTTTTTCACTAGGAGGGTGGTGAAGCACTGGAATGGGTTACCTAGGGAGGTGGTTGAATCTCCTTCCTTAGAGGTTTTTAAGGTCAGGCTTGACAAAGCCCTGGCTGGGATGATTTAGTTGGGGATTGGTCCTGCTTTGAGCAGGGGGTTGGACTAGATGACCTCCTGAGATCCCTTTCAAGCCTGATATTCTATGATTCAACTGATCCAGTGTTGATCATAATTTGCTCTTGTCTATGCTTACAGTTAAATTGCATTCATTGCCAAGTCAGCTGGCCTAACTGACAAAATTATTTCCTAGTGTAGTCAAGGCCTTAGAGGTTCCAACTTCCCAATGAAATATCTGGAACTTTAGTTGTGATTTGAAACTACAGCTTCTAAATACTTGTACCACAGAGAAAAAGAAAAGTCTCCCAAGCTGCAAACCACTGCAAGATAAATGATCAAGATTCAGTATTAACTGCTTTCCAAGCAGTGCTTGCACATGTCAAGATATGTATTTGCCACAGTTGTAAATTAGCTATTGTCAGATCTGGTCAGTAGCTAGACTGAAGATTTTTAATTTCTTTAATACTTCGAAAAGCACCTGAAACAGGAGAGAGCAGGCTAAGCGAACACCATTCAGAGCAGGAGAAACAATTTGGATTCAGTATTTTATCAAAAACTCTTATGTAGTACCCATGAAAATACAACTTTAAACGACACATCCTTCCCTCCTTCCTGACTCGCTCAGCACTTCATCGCCCGACTTCGCAGCCTTGTGTTCAATGCTGGATCAATGGTCCATTCACCCTGCTTGAGATGCAGCCATTGCAAGTAAAGTGCCCATCAGACACGTGAACTCCATTTCTATCTGACGGAAATGAAGTGGTTGGACAGACTTTGTTTAAGCACAAGCAATTCACTGCTTTCAGACTAGCCTTGCAGAATCACTTTAAAAACCCTCATACTTTTGCTCCACAGTAGTGCTCTTCTAAACCATTTCAACTGCAATGCATTCTGGGTACCTATCCTACAGTTTGTGGCACAACTCCCAAAAGCAGTGGGTCTGGAACATCTGAAAAGGCCACAGATGCACTATGGGATGATAGTAGGAGGACTAACTGAGCTATTTCAGCAACTCCACATTGGTACTAAAACTATTCAGACTGAAGTGGTTCTTAGACCTGTTGAAAGCAAGTCTCATCCCATTGGTTTCTGAATGCATGTAAACTGTTTTGGAATCCTTTTGTACGTGGGGATGGCATTTTTACAGGCATTCTAGGGACAGGATGGTGCTTAGAATGGTAAACATTTCGAGTTCAGACCAGGCTCAAGAGCCATAGGTTGAGCAATACATTGTACAGTGATCTCTTGCACAAATCTAATTGCTTAGGAGAAATCCTTGCTGAAGCAGGATCCAGTCACAGCAAACTGTAAATAGCCTCTTTTGTTGACACTGAAATGTAAAAATTATATCAGTCCACTAGGAAAGGAAAATATCTGAGCATTTTAATTAGAATAAGTACAAGCCATAAAGCTTGTTCCATTTAATGTAAATTCCAAGTAGTTATCAAATTGTTAAATGCATTCAATTATGTACAGACACGTCTTGGCTAAAATTCATGTTCATTATCAAATATTAATAAGTTACCAGAAGAAGTTGACACTAATTAAAAAATAACCCCAGTAAAAATGTAGAGCACAATATTTTAGTTTGAATATAAAGGTGTTTGAGAAATGTTTTGTACAGCTGCAGTCTTGTTAATTCTCCTCTTTGGTCCTCTGTTTTCTTGCAACTTAATTCAATGCATAGTTAAATTGGTTTGCAAACTTCTCATGCTTCTTCTGGTCCATTCGATTCATTGCTTTCACCACCCGTTTCATGGCCCCTCTGTAAGAAAAAGCAAGAGGTGGATGAAAACAAGTTAACAGCTAAGTTGATGCTATATGTAGAGTCATGGGAAATGTTTATTAATGTTAGCAAAAAAATGGAGTGAGGTATGATTAATCACTAATCAGGCCTCTGAGCACTGCACTGATGAGGCAGAACAAATCTGTCATGTTAACTAAATTAGCTGCAACAATACAAATAGTTTAAATTCAACAGTGGCTTTATTAACAGGAGTAAACAAATTAAAGTCTTTCAGTTTAATGGTTGTACATTCTACCCTCATTACAGCACCATCCTTGGTAGACAAACATTTGAAGTGGGATTTTCAAAAGCATTTAAATGGCTTAGGGGCACAAGTCTCATTGGTTTTGAAGCACACTTGTGCTTCGACGGCACTTCTGCAAAATCCCACCTTTGAAATCCTACAGAGTAAACTTTTAGAAAGGGGAGAGACTATGCAATGCAGAATCAAGAAGTTTTATTGCAAAGACATTTCTTAAGTTTCTCTTATGAAAAGAACATTTACTCTACAATACCAAAACTCAAACCTAGGTGAATATCTTATTTAGAGATGCCTTTTGAAGGGCTTGCTGTTCAATTAAAAAGACACACTTTATTGCTACCTTCCTTTCAAAGGTTCCCCAAATGTTTTACTACTATATAAAGGAAAGGAATCTCTTTATCCCTTCCCCTATCCCACTTCTAAGATGGAATATGGCAGTTATTTAACTCACACAAACACTACAATACCTTAGAAAGAAAGTGGAGGATAATACCTTGTAAATAAACGGTTACCTACTGTGACATTATGCTCCATATTCTTCATAGAAATAGTGTTATGATATGAATATGGCATAACTAAGATATGTTTTATGCAAGACAGGTCATGTGAGGTATCATTGGAAAGGTTATGATTTACTGAATGTGATTATCCAATCTGTATGCATGTATCATTTCTGTATCTGACGTTAGAAATTGACTATGTAATAATTACAACTATGTTTTCACCTGGGGAAATAGTATGCAAACAGCCTGGATGGGCCATGAGGAAGGACAATAGGACTTTGAAGATACTAATCTCCCTCCTTCCTGAGAAGTTTCCTGGGCTGCTGCTTTGACATTGAAGGGTCAGGTGATCATGTCACCTGGTACTGGACATCATTTTGGACTTGAGATATTTTGCTACTGAAAGGGGGTGGGGGTCAAGCTAGGAAACAAAGGATTCCCACCATATGTAAATCCTATTTAAGGCTGGGGAGTGAGTTAATCTTGGTTCTTCTCCAGTGCCTCCCTGCCCGAGAAGGAAGGAAGGAAAGGAAAACACCTGAAGAAACAAAGGAACTAAACTTGGGAGGGTGGGGGGCAGGGGCTGAGCCCAGTCTGGGAATGGTGTCTGGCCCATGAAGGATATACCTAGAGTTTTAAGCTGCAAGCAAGAGCTGTCTGTCCCCAAAGAAATTCTGCAACCTGCTTAAAACAACATTTAGGGTGAGAAATTATTATTTGTAGTCAGTATTCTTTAGCGTATCAAGCTTAGTTTGTATGTTTTGTTTTATTTGCTCAGTAATCTGCTTTGTTCTGTTTGCTATCCATTATAATCACTTAAAATTGATCTTTTATAGTTAATAAACTTGTTTTTTGTTTGTTCTAAAATCCAATTTGTGCAATTCATAACTGTTGGGCTTACATTAGCCTATTAGTAGCATAAATGAATGCATGAAGAGATACAGGATGAGATTCTCTGAATGGAAATTCATTGGCCCTTAGCTCTGTCCACAGTTGCAACAAACAACTGCATGGAGGATCTTAAGGACTTAATATGCTCCAGGAAGAAAGCTAAAGCCCTTCTCATATCCAACAAATGAAGTTTCTCCTTATCAATATGAGCATGGGGTTTTGGGAAGAACATTGGCAAGTAGATTGCCTGGTTAACATGATGGAATGGCCACTGATATGGGCCTGGGGCCCATCCTTGACTGGGCTCATCCTTGACTGGACCATTGCCCCTTAAGGGAAGGCCAGTGCTGCAACTGTTGCATGACCCATGGTCCCCAAGTCTCTGATGGAAGGTATGCCCTCTGTCTTGGATGGGGCACAGATGAATGCATCTCTGAGTTTGAAAAGAGAGAATCCGAAATGTCTGACAACAGTGGGGGAGGGGGGCAGAACCAGGTGGGACTTGGGGATAAGTAGCCCAAACCTGGAGATGGCAGTACTGAGGATATCATTGGAGGCTTGCCTTTCGATTGCACTGGCCTTTACGGAAGCTTGGCAGATAACGGTACTGTGGGTCCCTGATGCAGTGAGGTAGGCGCTGGAGGTACCGCTATTGATTGTAAACCTTTTTGCACTTCCAGGGAGACTGATATCAAGAGGCTAAGCAGGTCCCTTGCGGATGGTTGGGAGTGGCAATGACTGATGGCTCTGCCACAGAGATCTTCAGGGGTACCCTCAACAGACCTCACACAGGCTCCAGAGGCAGTGATCCCTTTTTAGCTGAAGAATGCTCCAGCGAGTGACTCTTGCCAAAATGTCTCGTAGAAGCTCTGCCTCTATTTGGCTTTGGCACGGACCCACCCAAGTGAGATACTGAGCCTAAAGAAGGGACGAAGGAGCTGCAGACATCTCCAGTGCACTCCATACCGAAGCTGATGTACTTGGGGTGCTCTCCATGTGAGATGAGTCTGATGGAGGGTGAAGTGCTGCACCCATGAGTAAACATTTGAGGCTCGCTACTTTCTTTGAATGGGGCTTAAATCCCTTACAAATGTGACATTTGTCACTTATATGGGATTCTCCCAAACATTTGTCACTGACTGGTGTAGGTTTAGCGCAAGTCCTGCAGGACTTAAAATCTGGTGAGAGTGACATCGTTCTGGTACCAATCCCAGTACCAAAAGATGAAAAACTGTTCCAAAAAAAGACCTAAGACTAAAATATATTGCTAAAACTAACTTCAACTTAACTAATTCCTAACAACAACAACAAATATATATATGTATATGTATGATAGGAGTGAGGGAAGCACTTATGACAAGTCTGAGATTGCTCCGACAGCCATCAATGGGAGTAAGAAGGAACTGAGCAGGTTGGGGGCAGCTCCACCCTCTTCTACCAGCACGCAGTGGCGTGTGGGGACAAAGGGCGCTCGGGCCACCATGACGGATACCTCTGTGGGAAAAGAGTTCTCTGACAACTGTGCACGTGGCGCACACACCCACCCACTGTGAATGGACATGTGCAAGCACTCAAAGAAGCGTATCTAGCAGGGTAAATTCATGTAGGCAGGAGGGATAATTGTCCACAACTCAAGCTAGCCAGGACTGTACAGCTAACACCCCTATACTTGCAAGAAGTAGAATGGGATCTTTAATGCCTGCTGGTGGCCAGGACCAATGTTTCATGCCTGGAGTGGTGCCTGCTGAGCACGAGCAGTCTCCTTCTCCCCCACTCTCTCCTGTTTCTAGTTAAATCTCTGTTCTTTTTAAAATAAACCTACTTTTATTTTATCAGATGTCCTCAAGTGCTGTGCAGTTTACAGAAGCGGTGGCGTAAGGTAAAACTGGTAAACCAGGGACACTGCACCTCTTGGTACAGAGGACCTGGGATTTCTGTGAGTAGCCAGTGTCAGGGGCTGGATATCACAGGGGAATGATTCAAAGGGACTCAGGGAATGGCATACACCTATTGTTGATATGCAAGGCGAAGTTAGGGCTGGCAAAGCCCAGAGAAGAGTGCTTGAGCAAATGAAAGGCTGGTGGTATCAGGGAGCTGATACTCAGCTACAAGAAAGACTTCCTCACTCTGGAGGCAGGAGGTAACAAGGTGATTTGCAGTCCTGGGTGCCTTGAGAACCATCACAGTCACATACTGCGGGCTAGGATACCTACTCTCTCCAAACTGTATTTCTATCTCAAAGCCATGACTAGGGCTCCTAGTGCTACGGTAATACAAATAATAACGACAGGTGAGGGTGACTGCAGGATGTGTTGTAGAATCAGGGCCTGGTCTCCAAGGTGCTCATTGAACTCAATGAATAGAGGGCACCCAACATCTTGCAGGGTCACGTCTTAGTGTTATTCTGTTCTATCTGGGTTTTTATACCCAAACTATCTCCATGGTTGCCTGAACAGCATGAGACGCACTTTAATTGCCCCTGTATAACTAACTGCTTCACTCTGAAAACCATTTTGAAACCTCCGAAAACAGAAGAAACTTCTTAATACTGCTTCTAAATGGACAGGGTAAAGCTCTTCTCAGCAGCAGTTGTAACAGATGTCAATATTCTGAAATAAACACCTTGAAAGTAGTGTCCCTTTAACAAAAGCTCTACCAGCAACGTTAACAAGGATTGTAGCTCTGTTCTTGCCAGAAGAAGAAAAATGTGATCATGGTTTTGCACTTCAAATATTATCTAATTGGTAGGAGAAAAGTGAGTCTTTAGCACTGCACAGTGGCCTTGACACTTTCATGTCATGTAGGTTTTACATTAGCACCACTGGGTTGTGCGATACTGTAAATGAAATGAGATCCCACTCTGATGATCTGTGTGCAATTTCACTTAACTTTATTGGCAGACTAGAGCCTGGGTTTATCACCTGTACATTTCAAGTAATTTGGGGTTGTTATAAAGAGCCAAGGTTATCATCTTGTTTAGTGCTGCAAACCATGAAACCTATTAAAACATGACAGGTTTGATTCCCCACGCCTCGCACAAACACACACTCAAAATCATTAGCACGAAGCACAGTAAACTAAAAACAGCTTTTTGAATTTATTTTGTAAAGGCTGATGTGAAATTCTGATTAGTAGAACTTTATGGCTTATTGACGTCTCTGACGAAGACCAGATAATATGAGAATTTCACAGAAAATGTGCCATTTTTTGACCAAAAGCCGGAAAAGCAACATGGAATTTTTTTTATTTTTTTTTAGTTATAATACCCACTGCATCAAACAAGGGAAATGCAGAATTTTAAAACAAATGCTATCCCTTGGATGGTGTTTAACTAACACAGTCTGATGTTCTGGACATAATAGTCTAGCATCAGTGGTTTTTTAGTACTTTGCCTGTTGAATTGATCATTCGGTTACTCTGTTTCACTTGCATTGGTCACACCAATCAGTGTCTGAAAGTTTCTAGGCACATACAACTGCTACCCTGTTTGAAGCATGCTGAAGTTTCTCTATCCAAGTTCTTATATGGTACTCATCATCACAGTATCAGAGTGCCTCACAAGAGAATAATCTCTGTAAAAAATAAATAAATAATTAAAAAAGGTCGAATTTCCTCCTTAACAAGACTAAAACTAAGTAAACAGAACTGTAAAGTCAGGATGATGGGATGCAGCCTTCCATTGGAAGTCTATGACAGCAGACACCTCCCTTGTCTGTGGGTATGTCTTCACTGTAGTGTTAGCTCAAGTTACTGACACTCAAGTTAGCCTTGAGTGAGAGCAGTAGATGCAGGCAGTAAGTGAAGGTGATAATATACAAATGACCAATCTTAATCTTTAAATATATACGCGCACACATCCACACATTACTTATTTTGGGACCCCTGACTAATTTGCTCTCTTTAAAGAGAAATGTGCCAGCCCATACTCCCTTGTCCAGACAGTTTCCTATGCAGTTGGCAAAAGTGGCCCCAGCAGCTGCTCTCCTGCCCCAGCTTTTCACCTGGTTTGCACGGCAGAGGTGCTTCTCCCCAAGTCCCTGAACAGGAGGCTGGGATGAGAACAGTAGCAGCCCAGGTCACAATGTTTCAGCTCCCTTCATGTTGCTTGTGCTGCTACTAAACACAAGAAGATGGGACTTGGGCTATAAAAGTGAAGAAAGATTTTTGGGGGAGGAAGTTTGGGTGAGAATGCAGAAACTAGCTATACGTTTCAAAAACAAACCAGCCACAGAGTAATATTTTTAAAAGGTGATGGTTAGGGGGAAAATTCAGCCAAGTCTTAACCTGTGAAAAGTGGCTCTGTAAAAGAATATCAACGGATTCCATGTTTTGCTGGTGATTTTCAGATCCCAGCTGTCCAATTGAAAGGTTTTTGTCAGCCCTGCAAACACAACCTGTGATCTGAAAGTCAACCTGAGTTCTCTCTGTGACCTGTATCATCACCACTAATAACAATTCTATAACTGACATTCAGCTTACGATTCTGTGGATACATGAAACAGAGTAGGCTCCAGCTCCTTCTCCCATAGCTGCAATGGCTTATTAGGGCTAACAAGAATAAACTAGTACATTTATTTTTGTCAGGGAAGTAAGCAGCTAGAACTCTGAATACATGCTAGGGGCAGATCTGTTGAGGGGCAGATCTATTTTTACCAAGTACTTTTCAGACTATAATGACATTTCAATTACAATGGAGAGTTACTGAGCCTGATGAATACTAGTGCGTAAGAACTAACAGAGGCTACTTGTAGTTTTATTCTGGGTGCCTGAATGGCCAGCATGTCTCTTGTCAGCTAGGAGTTTAGGGGAGATGATCAGTAACCAACCTTTCCTCCCAGCCCTGGCTGCTTTGGACCAAATTCTTATTTATTGTGTGACACGGGCACAGGTTTAAGTTTACTGCATAGATCTGTACAGCTTTAATTATCTTTAATTGCTTATTTTACTAACCGGTTTACTGCACATTTAGTGGACCCCAATGCATAATTCTTTACTGAGGTAAAAAAGAGCAACAGCAAAGCAGTGTGGCAGCCTGCCATAAGAAACAAAGGAGGGAGGACAGCGTGTGACACACTTTCCCCCCCTCCTTGATAAGACTAGTAGAGAAATTGAAGACCATTTGAGACACATTTCCTTTAGTCTTTTACTTCCCTTTATACTCTATAGCTTGACTTTCTTCTCTATCACTGTTCAACTTCATCATTTACCCTAGCCTACTGACCACTTTGTGCAGCCTGGGATGGCTAATAGGTGTGCAGCTACCACCCTCCTTCCTACCACCCTGCACAACCCTTCCCAGTTGAACTACTGCTCTGAGAAGGAACGGAGTCTAGGAAAATACAAAGCCTGGTTGTATGCTCTAGGATCTGGTTTGTCCCAGATCACAAATGTTTAACTGGGAGGTGTTGTACCTTTGTCCAGCGCTGCTAACGTATAGCTGGGGTCAAAGTCCAACTCTAAGGTCAAGATGGGGGATGGTAACATGGGAGGCGAGAGAGAAGACATGGCCTTCCGGAAACCTAGCAAGTGGTCAGAGGTCAGGGGAGATCAACCCAGTAACCAGCACCAAGATTCCACTGCAGGCAAAAGCAAAACAGCTCAAACATAGTCTCTTTTACTGGTCAATGCTGTTCACCCTTACCCCTGAGCACACCTCTAAATTGTTCGTACGAAGAGGGACATCCCTTATTTATAGACTTACATTACATCTAAACTACTGAATTATAAAGAAGTATTGGGCCACTTACTATAGAGTTAATCACAAATTCTGGATTATGAAACGGAGGCTACAGAAATTTATCCCATGTAATTTGAAACTCTCTCTCTCAAATCCTATATATCTTGCACAGACACAAGCCATTTAACAAGTACATTCTAGAGAGGAAGCACAATGCCACACAGCAGGAGGCTCAAGGAAAGCAAGCAGAAGACTTATAAATGGCCTTTATACAGTTTTATAAATGCCAGTGGTGAAGTGTTCCCTGAGAAATAACCCTGTTCATTAGCTTATTGTTGCCCCATGTGCCCACTCTCTGGCAGACAGAAGGCACCGCTTTTCTGCAGCGAGCTGTGAGGGCTTTTTCCTTGCTGCTTGTTTAGGTGGAAACAGCTACTAAAATCAAAAATTTAAAAAAGGCAATGAAGTGGGGGTTTCAAATAAGGTAAGTATCTTACTTATTGAAGACTTTCTTCTCCAGCCGTGAACGAGAAGTATTAGCCTCCTGTTTCAAGTCTGTCAGATTTGGATATTTCCTCTTCTTCCCTTTGTTCTTCCCTCCTTTTCCTTTCCCACTGTATCTAGAGGATCCAAGATCTACTCCAGTAGCTGCTTCAACCTCTCTCATGAATTCTGGGTCTTGCCACTCTGTTTAAAGAGGAAAAAAAAACATTTTAAAGATCAGACAATCCCATCTAAAACTTGCGAGTTTCCAGTGGTATTAGGGCCTGTTCACAAAGAGGGCAGAACCATGTGCAAGGATTTTAGTCTGAAAACTAAGTTATATAGCCTAATCGGTGCAAGAGGACTAATCTACAGCACAGATCTCTGGGAAGAAATCCTGGCCAAGATGAATGGGCATACTTCCTAATATCAACTGCGGTAGCTAGTACAGTTCTGGATGCAAGGCCTAAGTCAACTTCTTGTAAAAGAGCAACAGCAGAATTCCAGGGAATGCACTTCACATGGGAGAAGTAGCCTAAGCACTGAGGTTATTATTATTTAATCTAACAAGAAGCTGCCAGTCTGAGCTCACGAGTTTATCATGTAAAGTAAATTTTGGAAAAATGAATTTAAAAAAAATTGTGCCCAGGATATTTTATGTTTGGAGAAGAGTGGTTGCTTAAATATGCAATAGCATTTCCGTAGTCAGGAAGTAAGATTGCTTCAAAATGCGTAGCTAATTTCGGACAGACTAGATAGTACACTCTAAGGAAAAGGAATATGATCTTGTTCCCATCGTCCCAATATTGAATCTGGAAAAGCCTTCACTTCTGAAATATCCCACCGTTCCAAATTTAAATTGTCTAAATCCAACTTTCTTCTTCCTACAACAGCACTAGAGTCAATTTAGCACTGTCAAAAACTTCTGTTGATATTTTATTAAAGCCTTAAAAGTTTCAGAACTAGAATAACCAAACACTATTACTACTAAGTGCCACAATAGGAAAAGGCCTAAGTAACCTAGATTGTAAATAAACTTAGGGGAAGGGACTGTCATTACTTTTTGGTACAGAGTCTAGCATAATGGGCCCCCTGTCCTTGACTGGGGCAATAGATGTCAGTGTAATATAAACAGGTAGGATTATGCTGTTGGTCAGGGCAAAAGGGACATAGTCTACATTTCAAAATAATTCAAATTCATGGGAAAATTAATCTTAAAATAGAAAAATCAAGTTATGGATTGGAAACAAACAAGTACAAGTATAATTCTGAAAAGGAGCAGACTGACTAACATGCTAGAATCCCAGAACGCCAGAGTTCTAGTTCTCACTCTGCCAATAACTTGTCAAGTAGTCTTGGGCTTGTTACCTAACCTTTCTTGATCAATATCTCCATCTGTGAATAGCAATAGCACAAGGATGACATTAGGTTTACTTAACATTTGTACAGAGCTTTGAAAAAATCAAAGGTGCTAAATATTATTAATAAAGAAGCCTATAATTTCATTTGTATACCTTAAGTGGTCATGGACTATGACAAAAATATAGGTTATGCTGTTTCAGGTAGGTCAGAGGTAACATTCCCCTTAGCAGCATTAAAATGATATGGCTCAGGAGTATTAACACATCTATGCAGGGAAAGGATAGATCTAACCTATCAATTTTATGCACAAAAAAAACAGAGTGAGATTAAAATTATGCACAAACAAAAGGATGAAGAAAGCAGAGATCGGAACCAACTGAGAAAGGGAAGTATAGAGGGAGAAAATAGAACCCACACAGTTGATAGATCAGAAGACTTCACAGAGTTTATTTTTTGAAGTGAAGGAATACAGAGCAGCACAATTCAGATACAGGTACGATTAATCCAAGATTAAGGAAAACTGTCTAAACAGTTTATCTCCCAGTAATAAGAAGGCGTCACAGTTTAGGAACCCAGTGAATGGAGCAATTGTTTAAACACAACGAAAAAATGCCGGCATCCAGTAGAGATGAAATGAGCATTTGAGTAAAATGAAGGAGCAATTTAAAAGCCTTTGAGAAAAATCAATGGAATGCCAGGGAAGAGCAGCCTTTTTGAGCATTGATGGGCCCCTAAAGCTCTTCATACATTGTTACTGAGTTTAGCAGCAGGGAAAAGAAAATTACACAGTTTGCAAGGGTAGGCGGGAATCAATACTGTAGTTAGTAAAGAGATGCTATTTCACATCTGACTGGCCAGCGGCCTGCCTTCACCAGCTTGTCCTGATACCTGTTTGTTAACAAGTCACTAAGGGCTGAAAAACCAGATACTCTTCAGGGTTGACACAAAAAATAGGCACTTAATTTGCTCCTGTGTGCGAACTATTGGAAAAGGATGAACACTGCAGATTAGGGGGTCAGTGTAATCCCTCATGATTCATTGTTTCAGGGCCAAAGAGCTTAAAGTACCGTTTTGTGAACATATGGCTAGAATCTAATACTTTAAACTAAGTATTAATTTAATAATGTTCAAGCCTCACTTTTTTTAAAGATCTCAGTAGTGACCGTACTGCCAAGACACACACTGGTCATTATCATATGAACTATATTACTTTTTCATAATTGTTTTTCCATTCAGTCACATGGGGATAAAAATTAATCTACCTTCCAGTAGAGTGAAGAACACAGGAAACCAGTGATCTGAGCTAGCCTAAAGTTTCTGATAAGCAGAGACTTCTTGGGAGTACCCATTACAAATTCATGCACTTGAAATCAGAAGCAGCAAACATTAGATCTATATACATTTAAATAAAAGGAACCAGATTAGTTCCCTCAGGAAGTCTTTACATTCTGGCATGTATTAGAAATTACTAGGAAAAGAACCAATTTTGTACTTAAGAGTAAAATAAAAACAAGGAAATGGAAGTGTTTATTACTTTAGAACAGTAAAGGCACCTTTCCTTGGCCCCAAAAAAGTAACATCGTATTTACTGTCATCTTTACAAATCTGCCACTCATTGCTTAAATACCCTGTTCTTTCAGCCTTACAAGCCTAGTTAGGAAATGGACAGGGTTACTGGAGAAGGTGGAATAGGCGCATGCTATTCCTCTCTCCCCCACAAACTGTTGTTGTACGTAACCGAAACACCCAACACTCAGCGTCTTTGTGCAGTGAATGAACTACACTNCCTGAAGCAACAGCCACACACACCCCTGCGCTCCTCCTCCCCCAGGTTCCAGCTGCTTCCTGGTGCGACGCAGCGGCAGGGCAGGCAAGCAGGGAGCCTGCCCTGCCCCCGGTGCTGGTCGGCCAGGTAAACGTTGGGGGGGGGGGCTGGGAGGAGCTCGCGGGCCGCATGCGATAGCCCTGCGGGCCGCATGCGGCCCGCGGGCCGCGTGTTTGAGACCCCTGCTCTTGACCATGATTGATCCTCATTTTGCAGTGTGTGGTCACTAATGTGTGGAATCACAGTGCCAACTGTAAGAACAAAGTATGTGTAGTATCAGGTGGGTTATTTTAGTCTCTCAACTACCTTGTGTTGTGAACATGTGCACAATCCTCACAGCTACACTGACCTGCTTGGTAATGCTGTTACAAGTCACTTGCAGGAAAGACATGACTTTTTAAACACTGGTTAAAACAATACATCATATCTTAATTTAAAAGTCCTTAGCTATGGACAAAAATTAATGAACCAAATACTAAGACCAATGAGCAAATATGCTCAATAACAGTTAATACACAGACATTAGAAACTTTCTTTAAATTAAATGAATGGAAGTTTTGGCCAGGAAACTAAGTGCCATAGTTTATATAGCTTCCCACTAAACAGGCAGAGAATGGTGGGCAGAAGGGAGCTCAGTTTGACATTTCAGCTTAAAAATGGCATTCAGTAGGGCAGCAAAGTAATGTCAAAACTGGTGTGGGACTAAAGCACACATCTTTCTGGGCCAGAGGTGAGCGTGTTACCAACAGCACCACACTGACACAGTAATAAAAATAAGTATTATGTCTAGCCTAGAGGAATGTCAATTTCACAGAAAAAAAAATCAATAGTTTTCAGTTTGAGTGATTTTTTTACACCAGAGCATTAGGGCTGGTCTACACTTGAAACGCTACAGCTGTGCCACTGTAGCACGTTAGCATAGACATTACCTGTGCCAATGAGAGGGGTTCTCCCACTGGCATAGTTAATTCACCTCCCGAAGAGGCAGTATCTAGGTCGACAAAACAATTCTTCCATCGACCTACCGCTGTCTACATCAGGGTTAGGTTGGCTTAATTAAGTCGCTCAGGAGTGTGAATTTTTCAACACCCCTGAGCAATGTAGCTGGGTTGACAACTTTTGAGTGTAGGCCTGGCCTTAGGTTCTGTTTCTAGTTTGAAACTAGCCTCTCGAGAGTAGCTACTAACATAACTCCCTCTCTCTGTCTGTAGATTTTGCCAGAATTAAAATAAGAAAAGTCAAAACTTTAAAAAACAAAAAACAAAATAACCACACTCTTGCTATACACAAATCCGGGCTATTGGTTTATACTTAAATGCACCTTTATGCTGGTTAGCAATTTTTGGATAATAGGTCATGATGGCCAACTACTGTTACTTATGCTTTGAAAAGAGATTTCCAGGGGAGGCTAGTGGCTGAACTAATAATATCTAACAATCAAGGAATCATTGGATTCCAGACTCGCTTCAAATAAGATGCCAACATATCAGGAATACATATGGACAAGGCACACAATCTTTTCCAGTTTCAGAAGTGCTATTTCTGGTACTACTAAGCAGAAACAGAAGCATAACTATACTAGAGGTGAATTCCTTGCAAACTTTCCTCCTGGGGAAGGTAAATAAAAATGTGAAGTCGGGAGGAAAATACCAAATTCCTGCACTAAGGCAATGAAAACACAGAACCAGTATTTATGATACCACAGTGGTGTAGATGCTATAGTGATATCACCACGGTACATACATGTAGCACCTGCTACAGATCAGTATTGCTTCCAATTGAAACATTAGCTGGCTTTAGTCAGAAATATAGGAACAGCTGCCATCAAACATTTTCCAGGAAAATGGTGTAACTGTATTTAAAATGTGAGCTCCTCAAGAGGGTTGCACCTTATCTGTATAGAAAGTGTCTAGTCCATTGAGAGTGCTACTAGGTATAAGCAATAAACAAATATCACATACAGAGTGAGAAGAGGAACATTAAAAATATTTATTTTAGAGTAGGCCCCATACAATAACAATACAATGAAATGAATGTATTTAGTTATGCATTTCATACAAAAAACTACATTAAAAGAATATTGTGGTTGCAAAGTCAAGCACTCAATGAAATGCCAGAACTAAAGTTGCCCTTGCAACAATATTTCAGCCCCCTTGCATGTGTGGCTTTCATATACACCACACAGGACTTCAGTGAAGGAGGAAGAAATAGGATCCTTCTCCCTTAGGTAACAGCTCAGTGCCTTAAACACAAGAGAACAGCCTCTCTCCTCTTACAACTTTCTGCCTCATTCACTGTCCATTGTGTGCACTAAATGAGGCAGGGATCCAGTAGGAAAAAAGTATGTAATCATGTAATAGAAGACTCATGATGCATACGTGTAAGAGGGCTGAGTTAGGGTTCTATGGAAAACTTTAATTCTGGCATTTCTTAACTTCTGAGGGCAAGTCTACATGACAGCACTATATCGGTGCTATTGCGTGTCTGGTGAAGACACGCTATGCTGACGGGAGAGCGCTCTCCCGTCAGCATAATTACTCCACTTCTGAGAGGGGCAGAAGCTATGTCGGCAGGAAAGCGTCTCCCGTCAACATAGCGTCGGTGTGGACAGCGCTTAAGTCGATGTAACCTGTGTCGCTCAGGGGGGCGTCTTTTTTAAGTAAGTTACATCAATTTAAGCGGTAGTGTAGACTAGCCCTGAATATGTGACTTTGTAACCTTAAAATTCTTTAAACATAGCTTTTTGTATGTAATTTCCTAGCTTTTTTTGAAGTACAAATGGAAAACCATAAATTCCATAATGTTGAACCATGGGCCAGGACCTTTAGACCCATGGTATTATCTCTTGTGCTAAAAATGAGTGGAACAAAAGTAGGCTGTTACTCTCTGTGTGGCCCTTTAATTGATTTAGGGAGGAACACATGAGACATGCTTTCACCAGTATTTGCTAAGCAGCAGAGAAATGTTAGGAATTGGGAATGTTGAGTTCTATTCTTGGTTTTGGAGGACAGAATGTTCTAGTGGTTACCGACAGCACAGCCATGCACACATATTTGGCACATTCACTCTGAAAGGCAGTGTGGTTTAGTGGATGAGATTCAGATTTGCCATATTAGAAACCTGGGTTCTATTCCCAGATCTGCCAGCAATGACCTTGTGCGCCTCTCAGTTGCTGGCCTTCTGATAGAGAAGTATGAGTCCTAGCTCAATAATAAGGCTTGTGAAATGCACAAATAGAATTAACAACACTCATCAGTAGACACAGCTGAGACAAGAACTCCTGATCTTCTCTTGGCTCTGGCAAAGATAGCATGGTCAGAGATCTTATAAAACTCTGAGCATTTGCAAATGGTGCTGGAAGCTTATAATTCTGCTGAATCTGGGTGGATTTTTATGGGGACAGCAAAGGGCACCTTTTTGACTCCAGGACAATCCGGGTGTCAAATTTCAAATTCCTGCTCCAAACCTAGGTGGGAAAGCTCTCTAAAGCTCTTTAAAAGAAGTGGTTGGGGGAAAAAAAATGTTAACCTTGACAAAACTATCTATTTTTCCATAACCTCTTTCTGGGAAATGACTGAACCACTTTTGCTGAAACTTTCCCAAAAAAAGTACAGTTTGAGACAGAACAAACAGGAAATTTCAGCCCAAATTATTAAAGTTTGGCAATGTTATAAACAACTGAAATCAGCTGGATTAAGGCAAACCAGGGCCCAAGGAACATGGTTTTAGCCTTACTTGTGATGCCTGACTACTACCCAAGAGCCATCTGCTGAGTTTGTCGGGAGTCCCTCATCTGTCCCTTTTTAGGCAGACTTGCCCTTCCCTTCCCCTTTCCCCAGTTCATCACTCTGTCTTCAGGCAGGTTGAAGTCTGACTCAAAGGATATACGTTTCAAGATTTTCTTCGTATCTATGAGGCTAGAGACTTATTTTTTTAAATAAACCTCTAAAGAGTGCTATCCTACGCCTGCTCTGGAGCAGTATTGTGGGCATTTCTTGTGCAGGTAAGTGGTGAACAAGTCTATTGCTGGTGTCTCCCATCATCGGAACATGTCGAGGAGTATCACCGAGTCCATCTCCCATTCACGGTTGTGTAGAAACTTGTGGCTGAAACTGTCCGTTTTCATGTTGTGCACTCCTGGTAGGTAGGCTGCTGATATTGTAACACTGTGGGAAATGCACCCCAGTTCCACAGTTTTACTGCTTCCACACAAAGGGAGGGTGATCTGGTGCCCCCCTGACGATTTATGCAGTACACACACACACTATGTTGTCCATCATGACCTTCGTGTGTGTGTGTCTCTGATCAGTGGAAGTAAGTGAGAACATGTGTTCCTGACCACTCTGAATTCGAGGAGGTTGATGTGAAGACACACTTTGGAGGGTGACCATTTGCTCTGTACTGTGAGGTGGTTGAGAAGCGCACCCCACCCTATGAGGGATGCGTCAGTGGTGAGGAGAAGTGACAGAGGAAGGTGTGCAAATGGGATCCCCGTGCAGATGTTGGCCAGTTCAAGGATTGGTTTACCTTGGTGGGTAGCAATAGTGGTTTGTCCAGGCAGTCTTTATACAGTTTGTAAACTGAGGTGAACCATGACTGGAGGCATCTCATAAGAAGTCTAGCATGAGCTATCACAAATGTGCCCGTGGCCCTGTGCCCTAGAAGATTAAGACAATGTCTGGACGATATTTGAGGGCTGGTTTGCAATGTCTCTATGAGAGTGGAGAGACTGAGGAATCTGTGTTCTGTAAGGAGCTCTCGCGCTCGGACAGAGTCAAGATCAGCTCCTATGAATTCTAGTATCTGTCAATTTTTGTATGTTGATTTGTAGGCCCAGGCTTGTGAATAAGTCCATAGTTGTACGGGTAACCCGCTGAGTTTCATTGAGAGAGCCTGCTCTGAGAAGACAATCGTCCAAGTAAGGATAGATCATGATCTAGGTGGGCCGCCACTACAGAGAGAACTTTGAGGAATACTCTGGGAGCCGATGAGAGGCCAAAGGGGAGTACTCTGTGTAGGTAGTGGTCCTGCTTTAGGGTAAATCTGAGATATTGTCTGTGGGATGGCAGGATTAAAATATGGAAATAAGCATACTCAAGGTTGACGTCTGAGAACTAATCTCCCTGTTCCAATGCTGGAAAAATCACTGCAAAAGTGACCATCTTGAATTTTTGAGGCTTGACGAATTTGTTGAGTGCTCTGCGGTCTGGTATGGGTCTTCAACCTCCCTTTTTCTTGGGTAACAGGAAGTAATGAGAGTAAAAACCTTTGCTATGTAGATGTTGAGGTACTGGTTCTATGGCTCCTACACTGAGGAGGTGGTCTATCTCTTGTCGTAACAGGCTCTCGGGAGAAGGGTCCCTAAAGAGGGATGGGGAAGGGAGTCAGGGGAAAATGAGGAGAAATCGATGGAGTACCCATCGCGAATATTCTCTAGCACCCATTTATCAGATATTATCCATTCCCAGGTGCTGCGGAACAGAGCGAGGAGACATCCATAGGGATGTGAATGCTCAGACAGCATTAGATGGTGTTGAAGGGGGTGGTCTGATAGCACCCAGCCAAACCCATCAAAACTGATGTTTTGAGGTGGATGGTTGGGAAGTAGGTTGTGGGCCCAATGGTTTGCGCATTTTGAGAACCTAGATTTCTTCCTTTGTGGCTCGTAGAAGTGTTGGGTTGAGTAGTGTGCCAAGCAAGATCTGAATGAAGGCTGAGGACTGTATTTTCTCTTCTGCCCAGATGTGTAAATTCTTAGCAACCAAAGAGTAGCCCTGGAATCTTTAAGTGTATAGAAGGAAGGATCCATCTTTTCTGCAAACAATTTTGTGCCCTTGAAGGGAAAGTCCTCCATGGTTGTCTGCACTTCCTTGGGGGAAGCCCGATAAGTGTAGCCAAGAGGCTCGCTGCATTACAATGGCAGTGGAGATGGAACATATCGCCATATCAGCTGTGTCGAGCACTGATTAAAGTGTCGTCTTGGCTACCAGTTCTCCTTTGTTGAAGATGGCTCTCAATTGATCTCTATGAGATTCTGGAAGCTGTTCAATAAAGGAATTGAGTTTTGAGTAGTTGATAGTCATATTTTGCCATTAAGGCCTGGTAATTTGTGATGTGGAATTGAAGCATGGCAGAAGAATAAGCTTTTCTCCCAAATAGGTCGAGATGTTGTCGACCTCTGGAGTTTACCACATCCTCAATGATCAAATTAGGGGGTAGATGGGAGAAAATAAATTCTGTGTCCTTCACTGGTACATAATATTTCTTATTGGCCTGCTTACAGGTTGGTTGGGCCGATGCAGGTGCCTGCCATATAGTTTTGGCTGGGTCCAAGAGAGCCTTGTTGATGGGAAGAGCTACTCTTGAGGAGGAAGAGGAGTGCAGAATGTCCAGCAATTTATGGTGTGATTTTGTAACCTCCTGTAGTGGTAACTGCAGTGTGTCTGCCACTCTCTGAGCTAGGTCTTGAAAAAGTTTAAAGTCATCCGCTAATGATGGTGGAGGGGACATCACTGCCTCATCTGGTTAGGAAGATGAGATGTTAGTCTGAGGCATAACCTCTTCCTCAGTGTTGACCTCCTGTTCCTCCCTCATCTCTTCAGGAGGCTCTGGATACAGAGGCAGAGAGAGGGTGCCTCATAGGTTCTTGGTGGGCCATACTAGAACTTCGGAAGGCATGATGTCTATATGCCTGCCACGGATCCCAGTAAGGCCATTGATATGGTGGGAAGGGTCCCTGTGGTTGGTACCATGCTTGCCCATACCAGGGAGGCTGAGGGTCAGATTGACGGTATGGCGAGGGAGGTCCAGATTGGTAATGGGCACAATAAGGTACTGAAAGGAGCAATGGGAGACTACCTCCTCATGCTCATTATCTGACTCCCCACTGGAGACTGGGGCTGCTTGATGCCAAAGGGGAATCTGGAGCTCAAGGCAAACTTGGTACCAGGGCCCCGGTACTGAGTAGAGGAGACTCAGGTACGTGAGACACTGTGAGGTCTCTCAAGTATCTGAAGTCTTGTGGTGCCATAGGTACCGGTACCGGTGGTGGTTGTTAATGCGGGGGCAACTGTATTGATGGAGTTGGTGATGTAGTTTGGTTAAATGATCCAACCGTGTTTGGCATACATTGACAGTACCGACGTCATCGTCTGCACCGATGGAATCTTCCCCAAGGCAAGGTCTTTGCCTCGCCCAGTCAGTACTGATGTTTCATTGCCTGTGGCCATTGGGCCCTTAGGCAGTCCAGCGTGCTCATTGGGACGGCTTCAGTGCCATCAGTACCAATGATACTGAACAAGTCGGTGATCTTTTTGGACTGGTTCGGGGTTCGCTCTGAGGACATTCTTTTTAGAAGACTTGTGTGAATGGCTGATTGTTGCCTTTTTAGGCTCACTTCCTTTGGATATAGAGGGCTGTGGTGAATCTTGATGTGGGTCTGAAGGCGGTTGGAGAGCTGCTTCCATTAGAAGGCGGTTAAAGCCTCAGCTCTCTGTCCTTTTGGGACCGTGGTTTCAACTGTGGCATAAACCACACTTCTGGGGAACATGGTTCTCCAGGAGGCAACGGACACAATGCAAATGTCCGTCCATCACCAGGATGGCTTCTTTGCAGTTGAGACACCTCTCAAAGCCTGGTGAACTGGGCATACCCTGTACTGGGATGGTCCACAAACAAGGGAAAGAGGAAGAGGTGAATAAAAATTGAAATTAAAATTAAAATTAAAAACATTCTTTTAATTTTTTTTTTAAAGGAACAAAAGGAAAGAAACTCAAAGCAAACTAAGTAATAGTCAGAAAAGAAACTAAAAGGAATGATGAACAAGTATTTAGAGAGTTACCAATCTGATAGACAGCTAAAAGTTCTGTCTCTGGCCACGGGCAGTTGAGAAGGAACTGAGGAGGGTTTGCCCACGCAATGCTGGCTAGACTTGTGGCAGAGCACAAGGAGAGGGACAGCTCATGTGCGGGCCGAACTGGCATTGCTACCAAGTTCTCTGATCAGCAGCGCAGGGACGCAAAAACACCTACAGTGGAGCACCCATAGGGACAGAACTTGAGGAAGAATTAGTTATTTTTGGGTGCCCAATTTGTGACACCCTCCAGGGACCTGATTTTCAGGTGGCAGGTGCTCAGCACCCTTCTGTTTCAAGTTGGGCAGCCAAAAATCACAGTTGCTTTTGATAGTCTTGGGGCAATGTTTCTATAACCCAAAGAACTGTGGCACCCAAAACCTTACCTTTAACCTTGTTTTCTAGCATCAACTCAGCATTACTTAGCTAACATGATGGCCTGATAACAGTTTTGTTGTTCAGTGAATTAAGGTCACACTGATCATATCTTAATATTGCATAGTTTTCTTCCAAATCCTTGTCTGTTACAGTATCAAGTTATGACTACAAAGCAAGATTACTTCAGTGAATGGATATAGTAAAAAAGCACCCTCAATATCTATGCTTATGTTCAGAGTGAACCTCTCCGCTCCCTCAAACACTTTATGACACCTTTCCAATTAATCTCTCACACAAACCTGGCTGTTCTGCCTGCTTCTCAAACCTCTTCTTTTCTTCTCTCATTTTGTCCTCTGGATTAATAGGATTCCCAGATTCATCCCGAGGGATTATCTTCCCATGGAAAGGGCACTGAGGGAAGAAAAAAATGACATGAGTTAAGAGAATAAACATTTCCATGTAATCTCATGTTGCTAGTAGTCAGTTCTTGGAATTAAATGATACACTTTGTACTGGCATATTGGACCGGATTATGAGCACCTCTTATGAGGTGCTGAGAGCCCTAAATTGCCACTGAAACCATAAACAGACTTCAGTGGGAGTTAAAGGCACTCACAGCATTGAGCCCTTAATGAAATGAACTCCGAGTATAACAGCAATAAATAACAGGCCTTTTAACAGACAGAATGCTGCCCTGTCATCTCTGGAACCAGGGTTTTCATTCTGCATTTGTATTTTTAAAGCTAAATCCCTTAACATGTAGGAATTCCATTTTAAGTATTTCAACCCATTCACTCCCTTTAATAATGGCAAACGCAGTAAGAACTGTAATATTCAAGCAAAATGTTCATTATTAAGGAAACATTGTTCAAATCTGTCCAATAATTTAAGTTTTGTAAAATTATGCTTTTATAAAAAAAACCTAATCTCTCATAAAAGCCCATCTCTTTGCTGTCCCCTCAACAATAAGGATTATAATATTTTGAAAAAGCCACTAATGTCAAACACACTTCTTTACTGAATGAGGATAAGGAAGAACCACCCAGCAAACAACTACTGGGCGCTGTTTCCTTGTCAGATGCTCAGATACCACAGTAATGAGCATGGTATAAATACCTAGTTAAGTGCAACAGAAATAGCTCTTGATTTTTTTTAAATTAGAGTAGCTAAACTTTTCCATACCACAAACATTTATCATACATTCCTATTAAACAAATATGCCCTGCAATGTTTTGGAACTCAAATATAACATTTTTTAAATGAAACCCTGCAACTGTAACGGAGTAGAAATTACCACAAAAAAAAGTGAAATCAGTCTTTTTTCATTATCCAAATGGACAGAAATGTAAAACAGCAAACAAACAGCAGAAAGTGTGAAATGTAAGAGTTTTAAAAACCAATTTCCGTTTTTTAATATAATGTAAGGTGTTATTTGTAGCAAAGATAAGGAAACCTTGTATTAAATATTTGATTTTTAAACTAGGTGCCCCGTAAATAAAAACACTTCCCCCAATTGCTAAAGCAGACACTTATTTGTGATTTATGACGTTGGACCCAGAGACATTCATCATAAATGAAGTCATATTGTTGCAACATTGTAGACACAAGCAGATGCAGCAATGCCGAATATACTTAAAAGCTCATTTCAAAACATCATTTACAATTTTCTCTTAGAAAGATGTGCTTCCCACGTGCAAGATAAAGATGCCTAGCTGAGCTAACCAAGTGGAGATTTCTTTGAACGTGAATTTTCACTCACTTTAGCCTTGTTTGCAATGAGATGTAACCTCTTGAACAAATATTTTGATGAGACCTTTCTATGTATGGCATATTCTAGAAATTATGATATTAAGTGCGCACCTTAACCCTATCCTGTCTTTCACATAGTCTCCCATCAGGCATTGGTGCTCGACATTTATGTTTCACCGGTTCAAACTTGCCAGAAAAAGTTATGCATCTACTTTTCAACATTTCGGCTACTTCTTTGTTTTCCACCTCTTCCTCCATTTCATTGGGTGCCCAAAATCGATGTTGAGAAGAAAATCTGGCAAAATAAAGAACACAGATATACCTTTTCACCCATAAACGATGTTTTGTACTTACTATGAACCTATACAACCCCACGGGAATCAGCTCGGTAAGAATTGGGCTCAGTAGGCAGAAGAGCACTTAAAAAACACATGCATATTAGTCTTTAACAACAATTTCTCAGAAAAAAATTAAGCTTCTTACAAGCTGGTAGGCTGTTAAAATTTTCCCTCCTTGTACACATAGAGATATATTAATGAATTATAATAATCTAGGGCTCTACAACTAGTGATAACTGCTATATTGTGTAGACATTCTTAAAATGTTGTGGAAGCTTGACTGACTGGTGTCCTTCATTTCCAAACAACTTGTCTTCCCCAATTTCCCATTTAATATTATCACCTTACACTCAGTGGTGGATTAGCCACTAGGTCAATGGGGACCATGCCCAGGGGCCCCGGCCAATTGGGGCACCCCCGCACCCTGACCCCGCTCCCTGGCAGGAGTGCTGGGAGGCGAGGGGGACTGCAGGCAGAAGGGGTGGGGAGGGGCCCCCACTTGCTCTGGCTCACGGCCCTATAAACCCCTAATCCGCCTCTGCCCACCGTTGTAATTTCAGTTGCGACTTGGCTTTAGAAGTCAAAGTGGGCCAAAAACTGCTTAAAATAAATAATGCCATAGTCAACACTAACCTTATCTCGATAACCTTACTGTGTAGCAGATGAGGTAAAATAAAGTAAGAAACAGTTAAGATACTGTTCAGTGTATGCTCTCATGCTTGTTTGTTTTGCTCTTTATTAGCAGCAAAGGAGCAGAGGCTGGAGTGACGATAGACTGCAGTATACTGTAGACTAGGGAATAGAGCCAACTATCAACTGAACTTTGTAGCAATTTTTCTTCTAGGTTCAATAGCTAACTCTTCTTTTTGACACTGCTATCAGCTAACAAGTATTTACAGGAAGTTTCTTCAGGAAATTAAAAGCAACTTTTAATACTGAAAACTTATTTTAAAACTAGAGAGATCTCATGAAAAATAGTCATTGTATGAAAAGCAGAACTATCTCCAAAAAAACCCCAACAACCCCCACCCCAAAACCCCTTTATTACCCTGGAGCAAAGGCAGTAAACATCTATTACTTAAGGAGGGGGAGGACGTGTTGAATGATGTAGTATTCTCAAAAACCACAAAATATTAGAAAGTCTGGAAAAACAGTTTTAAGGCAATGTCTTAAAAGGACAGAAATATGCAGTTCAGTTAGGGTGACCAGATAGTAAGTGTGAAAAATTGGGACAGGAGGTGGGGGGTTAATAGAAGCCCATATAAAAAAAAGTCCCAAATATTGGGACTGTCCCTATAAAATCGGGACATCTGGTCATCCTAAGTTCAGTGATCCCAAAGAACCTTCACTCTGCTCACAACTCCCACATCCATCACACCTTGCATACAAGATGGAAATATTTGAATGAAGGAGGTCTTGATAAGGAATTTATGTACATATTGGGCAGCCAAGGATATTTTACATCCACTTTATTTGTCACTTGTAGTCACCTCCATGTGGTTCTCTCCTTCCCAATCACTCCCATAACTGCCCTCTGGGTGGCTCTGTCTCCCTCCATCCTATTCCTCCCACTCATGTGGTTCCCTGTCTGTCCCTCCCCAACAATGAAGCCCTCTGCACTTTGTAGACTCCATATAGTCTAATATATGAGGAAGACACTTTTATTAACAACTAAGGTCTCAATTCAGAAAGACACTTATGCATGTCCTTAAGTCTCACTGAAGTCAATGTGCTTAAGTGTTTTTTGAAGTGGCCCCCAAATGAGTCCTCCCTAACAAACATTAGAACAATTTGGAGGACTTGAAGTTGATCTCATACCAGCTTTCAACTTCATTGGTTACAGTGGAGTTACTCCCTATTTACACTAGCATAAGTGAGATTAGAATTAGGCTCAGCGTTTCTAGACTAAAAATTATTTTACAGTTGTGGTGAAACTTAATTTTAAAATCTTCCTATCTTACAAATTCCTCATAAGAGTTGCCTCATATGTTTCAGAAACATTCTATCCTGGCATATAACAATTGGATTCGTTTAATTGTGGCAATATTAGGGGGATGAATCCAAATCAGTTTTACAATGCAAGACTAGCTTCAACATTCACTGTAGTAAAACTTGGAGGAAAGGAAGGTGATCAGGAACAGTCAACATGGATTCACCAAGGGCAAGTCATGCCTGACCAACCTGATTGCCTTCTATGATGAGATAACTGTCTCTGTGGATATGGGGAAAGCGGTGGACGTGATATATCTTGACTTTGGCAAAACTTTTGATACGGTCTCCCACAGTATTCTTGCCAGCAAGTTAAAGAAGTATGGATTGGATGAATGGACTATAAGGTGGATAGAAAGCTGGCTAGATCGGGCTCAACGGGTAGTGATCAACAGCTAGATGTCTAGTTGGCAACTGGTATCAAGCGGAGTGTCCCAGGGGTCGGTTCTGGGGCCGGTTTTGTTCAACATCTTCATTAATGATCTGGATGATGGGATGGATTGCACCCTCAGCAAGTTCGTGGATGACACTAAACTGGGGGGAGAGGTAGATATGCTGGAGGGTATAGGGTCCAGGCTGATCTAGACAAATTGGAGGACTGGGCCAAAATAAATCTGATGAGGTTCAACAAGGACAAGTGCAGAGTCCTGCACTTAGGACAGAAGAATCCCATGTACTGCTACAGGATGGGGACTGACTGGCTAAGCGGCAGTTCTGCAGAAAAGGACCTGGGGATTACAGTGGACGAGAAGCTGGATATGAGTCAACTGCGTGCCCTTGTTGCCAAGAAGGCTAACGGCATATTGGGCTGCATTAGTAGGAGCACTGCCAGCAGATCAAGGGAAGTGATTATTCCCTTCTATTTGGCACTGGTGAGGCCACATCTGGAGTATTGCGTACACTACAGAAAGGATGTGGACAAATTGGAGAGAGTCCAGCGGAGGGCAATGAAAATGATTAGGGGGCTGGGGCACCTGACTTATGAGGAGAGGCTGAGGGAACTGGGCTTATTTAGTCTGCAGAAGAGAAGAGGGGGGGGGGGGGGATTTGATAGCAGCCTTCAACTACCTGAAGGGGGGTTCCAAAGAGGATGGAGCTAGGCTGTTCTCAGTGGTGGCAGCTGACAGAACAAGGAGCAATGGTTTCAAGTTGCAGTGGGAGGTCTAGTTTGGATATTAGGAAAAACTATTTCACTAGGAGGGTGGTGAAGCACGAATGGGTTACCTAGGGAAGTGGTGGAATCTCCATCCTTAGAGGTTTTTAAGGCCCAGCTTGACAAAGCCCTGGCTGGGACGGTTTAGTTGGGGTTGGTCCTGCTTTGAGCAGGGGGTTGGACTACATGACCTCCTGAGGTCTCTTCCAACCCTAATCTTCTATGATTCTATGCATCTTGTAATTTACGACGACAAAAATGTCTTTATACTCTCACTGTTGAAAAACCATTCCAAGAAAAGACCCTTTACAATATATAAATAAATATTTTAGTGAAACTCTTGAAAAATAAAATATTTTTTAGCTTTACAAATGATGTAGTGGGGCTGTAAAGTGATGGATAATAAAATACAGTAAGTTTGATTCCTTCTGCTGTGCTTTTTTTTTTTTAATTCCCTAAAATAGGACTGACTTCAAGCTCTGTATCAACAGTTTTATAAAGGCACAATGAAGTGACAGGATCCCTAAAAAAAACATACTAATATTTCAGATTCCTACACACGTAGCCTTACATAAACTTGCAGTAAAATTCTAATGCCCCCTGGTGGTCTGATTTTTTTTCTAAAATTATCAAATATTTGTATTCATGCTAGAGTGAAGAGGTACTCATGATATGCATATGGTCCAACTTTCCCTATACAAGAGACAGCCTCATTTGATATTTTAACTTGAACCCTCCAAAAAAAAATCTGTATCCAGTATTTTTCAATGTAATAAAACTGTTGTTTTCCTCTTTGTAGCTTTCCTTAAGATGCCTGATATGTTTTAGGGAGTTGAGCTTAAATAATGGACTGACGTCTGCATAGCCATAAGCACTTCCATTTACTATGCCCTTATAAACCATTTTCCCCCCAACTCTTTCACAACTATATTTGCAGGCAAGTGAGAAAAGAACAAAGGAATGTTGAAAACTAGGGTTATTTTGTTTAGATGAATGTTCCCTATGCAGTACATGAAGGTGGTGGATTTCCAATATTTTTTTTTTTTGGTTGTGTATAACTTTGTATGATAGAAGTCCTTTAATGGACCACCTGGATGCTCAAATTGACCATCATCTCTGCAAATGCTTGGTTACATGAATAACTAATATTAGGAGAATGTTAAAGAGACAAGATGAAAATAAACTCACCTCAGTGCAAAGGGGGCAGCCACTTGGCTATGTCCACTCCCATCCTATTTTGTAGTTGTGCTCTTTACTTCCTCTTTTTTATTTTTATTTTTTTAAAAGGGAGCTCAACTTTAAAATTATTAACAGCAAATCTCTCCTCACTGCCTGCAGCCCCTTCTGCCCCCACTTCTCAAAGTTACTTGGCAGTTTTGGTTCTGTCTGCCCGTGTTTTTGCTACCCTTCCAATTTTGATGTTGCCAGCAAGTTTGATCATAGTTAGATTTATATGACAAACAACTAAACATATTAAAAGAACTAGGCCTCAGTCTAAAAAGCATTTAAGCATGTTAATAGTCCCATTGACTTCACTGGGATTGCTCATTTGCATGACATTTAGCACACATTTACTTAAGTGCTTTTGTTGGATTGCAGCCGTCATTTCCTGTGCAACAACCCAAGCAAGCAGAGGAATCTAAAGGGAACTCTGCTTGAAAATGGATGCATGTGACTAGTGAAATTTTCTAAGGCAGTGAGGATCACCAGTGGAATGAAAGCAGCCACATGGACCACCTGGAAGAAAAATTGGTTACTCACCTTCTCGTAACTGTTGTTCTTCGAGATGTGTTGTTCATGTCCATTCCAATCAGGTGTGCGCACGTGCACGGTAGTCAGAAGATTTTCCCCTAACAGCATCCGTTGGATCGGCCTGGGCGCCCCCTGGAATCGCGCCTTCATGGCGCTGAATATAGAGCCCCATCGACCCACCACCCCCTCAGTTCCTTCTTGCCAGCTATTCCGACAGAGGGGTAGGAGGGTGGGTTTTGGAATGGACATGAACACCACATCTTGAAGAACAACAGTTACGAGAAGGTGAGTAACCGTTTTTTCTTTGAGTGCTTGTTCGTGTCGATTCCAATCAGGTGACTTACAAGCCCAAGGTTAGGTGGTGGGGTCAGAGTCTTCCACTGATTGGAGCACTGCTCGTCCGAAGGCCGCATCATCTCTGGCCTGCTGGGTAATCGCATAGTGCGTGGCAAAAGTATGTATGGAGGACCACGTTGCTGCTCTGCAGATTTCCTGAGTGGGAACCTGAGCCAGGAAGATTGACGAAGCCTGCGCCCTGGTGGAGTGCGCAGTGATTGGAGGGGTGGGAATCCCTGCCAGGTTGTAGCACTCATGAATATGGGACGCTATCCATGATGAGATGCGTTGTGATGATACTGGCAGACCTTTCATTCTGTCCACCACTGCCACGAATAACTGGACCAATTTTCTGAATGGTTTCATTCTCTCGATGTAAAAGGCTAGCGCCCTGCGGATATCCAGAGAGTGGAGTCTCTGTTCCCTGCCGCTGGAATGAGGCTTAGGGTAGAACACTGGGAGAAAAATGTCCTGGTTAATGTGAAACTGCGATGCAACCTTTGGGGGGAAAGCAGGAGGAGGCCTGAGCTGAATCTTGTCCTTATAAAACAGGGTGTAGGGAGACTCTGACATTAGGGCCCTGAGCTCAGACACCCTTCTAGCCAAGGTTATCGCTACCAGGAATGCCACCTTGTTAGGCCCCGTCTACACTACCCGCCGAAATCGGCGGGTAGCCATCGAACTATCGGGGATCGAATTATCGCGTCTTGTCTGGACGCGATAAATCGATCCCCGAACGCGCTACTTCGAACTCCGGTACTCCTGCAGGGCGAGCGGAGTTACCGGAGTCGACGTGGGAGCCGCGAACGTCGATCGCGGCGCTGCGCGGACGCGAGGTAAGTGCGCCAAATTCGAACTAAGATACTTCGACTTCAGCTACGCGAATAGCGTAGCTGAAGTCGAAGTATCTTAGTTCGATCCCGCCCCTAGTGTGGACCAGCCCTAAGAGAGGTAGAGCAGGGAGCATGTCGCCAACGGTTCAAATGGTGGTCCCATGAGCCTAGAGAGGACCAGGTTGAGGTTCCCAGGTGGGAATAGGCTGACAGATGTGAGGGTACAGTCTGTTGAGTCCTTTTAAAAATCGGCTGACCATAGGGTTAGCAAACACCGAGCAGACCCCTGCGCCCGGATGGAAGGTCGATATGGCGGCTAAGTGCACTCTTATTGAAGATAACGAAAGCCCCTGCTGGTTCAGATGGAGGAGGTAGTCCAGAATGAGTGGCAATGAGGCTAGCATCAGGGATGAATGGTGTTGCGCCGACCAGATTGAACATCTCTTCCACTTGGCAAGGTAGGTGGCTCTCATAGAGGGTTCCCCGCTGCCAAGGAGAACTTGTCTAACCTGGTCTGAACCGGAAAGCTCCATCGGGTTCAACGATGGAGCTTCCACGCTGTGAGGGGAAGCAACTCGAGGTTCGGGTGTTGAAGATGATCTTGATCTTGCGTCATAAGGTCCGGGAAGAGTGGAAGGGTGACCAGGGCCTCCACGGACATGTCTAGGAGAGATGTGTACCAGTGCTGACGGGGTCAAGCTGGTGCTATCAATATGACCTGAGCTTGTTCCCTCCAGATCTTGCGGAGTACCTGTGGTGTGGGTGGAAATGCGTAAAGGTGTTGGCCTCCCCATGGAAGGAGGAACGCGTCCGCTCTGGAGCCCAGGCTGTGATTCTGGAAGGAGCAGAACTGCTGGCACTTCCTGTTGTGTCACACGGCGAATAGGTCTATCTGGGGAAAGCCTCACCTCTGGAAGATTGAGAATGCAACATCCGGGCAAAGGGACCACTCATTGGCGTGAAACAACCTGCTGAGGTGGTCCCCCAGCTCGTTCTGTACCCCAGGGAGGTACGACGCTTGCAGGTGTATTGAATGTTCCACACAGAAGTCCCACAGCATGAGGGCTTCTTGGCACAGGGGAGAGGAGCATGCACCCCCATTTGCTGATATAGAACATTGCTGTTGTATTGTCCATCATAACTGATACACAATGTCCCGTTAAGTGTGCACGGAAGGTCTGGCATGCTAGGCGCACCGCTCTCAGTTCTCTGATGTTGATGTGGAGAGCCAGGTCTGCCTGACACCAGAGACCTTGGGTCCTGCGGTCTCCCAGATGAGCTCCCCAGCCTAAGCCTGATGCACCCATCACTAGCGAGAGAGATGGCTGCGGACTGGTAAAGGGGACCCCATAGCACACCTCCTGAGGGTCGAGCCACCAGATGAGGGAGTCGATGACTGGGCGAGGCAGGGTCACGAACCTGTCCAAGCTGTCCTGGGCTGGGTGATATACACTGATGCGAGCCACGACTGAAGAGGTCGAAGCCTAAGTCTGGCATGCCGCACCATGTAGGTACAGGCAGCCGTGTGTCCGAGAAGCTTCAGGCAGTTTCTTGCTGTGGTGGTGGGAAACTGTCTGATGCCTCGAATGATATCTGTCAGGGCCTGAAACCTTGCTTCTGGCAGGTATACCCCGGTTTGGGTCAAGTCCAGTACTGCCCCTATAAACTCTATCCTCTGGACGGGGGACAGAGTCGATTTTGCTCCGTTTAGAAGGAAACCCAGGTTGTCGAAGGTGGCTCTGATGAATCTGACCTGAGCTTCCACTTGGGTCCTGGAGCGGCCCTTGATCAGCCAGTCGTTGAGGTACGGAAACACCTGTACCTGGTGCCTGCGCAAGAACGCGGCAACGACTGCCATGCACTTGGTGAAGACTTGAGGTGCTGCTGACAGGCCAAATGGAAGGACTTTAAGCTGGTAGTGGGTACCGTTCACCACAAACCTTAGGTACTTCCTGTGGGGCTGAATGATTGCAATATGGAAATACGCGTCCTTCAAGTCGAGGGCGGCATACCAGCCTGCTGGATCCAGCGATGGGATGATTGAGGCCAAAGAGACCATGCGGAACTTGAGTTTCTTCACAAACTTGTTGAGTTCTCACAGGTCCAAGATGGGCATGAGGCCGCCTTTGACTTTCGGTATAAGGAAATACCGGGAGTAAAAGCCCTCGCCCGTGCTCCTGGGGAACCTCCTCCACTGCCCCTAGAGATAGGAGCGACTGCACCTCCTGGATAAGGAGCTGCTCGTGAGAAGGATCCCTGAAGAGGGATAGAAGGGCGGGAGGGCACAGAATTGGATGGAGTATCCTCTCTCTACTGTGTGGAGCACCCAACAGTCTGAGGTGATACAGGACCATGCACGGTAGAAAGGGGATAGTTGGGACGAGAAGGTACGGTGGGGTGGATCCAGGTGGGGATCTGGTGCACTGCCCTCAAACGCACCTTCAAAAGGCCTGTTTCGGCCAAGAGGGTGGTTTAGATTGGCCAGAGCCCTGGCCCGAGGATGGGTGCGGCCGCCTTCTGCCGTTCCTGTTCCTTCTCCATGAGCTGTCCTGACGGTTCCGCTGAATCCAGTGCAGCTTGTAGCGAAGCCCTGGAAATGAGCTTCCCTTCCTCCATGACAGCCGAAAACTCGGCGCGGGAGTCCTGCTGCAACTCCTCCACAAATTTAGCCATTGCCCCAAATGTGTTGAAGCAGTACCTGCTGACAATGGCCTGCTGATTTGAAATGCAGAGCTGTAAGCATCCAGTGGAGTAGACCTTTCTCCCATAAAGGTCAAATCTTTTCACCTCCCGATTCTTCGGGGAGGGTCCCTGGAAGCCCTGACGCTCGCATTGGTTGGCAGCATCAACCACGAGAGAGTCAAGTGTGGGATGCGTGTACAAATGCTCATAACTCTTGGACGGTACAAAGTAGCATCTTTCGTTGTGCTTAGCTGTAGGGGGCAACGAGGCTTGGGTCTGCCACAGAGTTTGTGGTGTCAGAGATGGTCTTTATGAGGGGCAGGGCAATACTTGCAGGACCAGAGGGGGCGAGGATGTCCACCATTGGATCTGCATCCTCCACTACCTCCTCCGCCTGAATGCCCAGGCCCTGCGCAACCCTCTGCAACAAGTGCTGCAGAACCCTGTTGTCCTCCAAGTTTGGGGCTGTTGCCATGCCTGCCAACGCCTCATCTGGTGAGGACGAGGAATCATAGAATCATAGAATCTCAGGGTTGGAAGGGACCTCAGGAGGTCATCTAGTCCAACCCCCTGCTCAAAGCAGGACCAAACCCAACTAAATCAGCCCAGCCAGGGCTTTGTCAAGCCTGACCTTAAAAACCTCTAAGGAAGGAGATTCCACTACCTCCCTAGGTAACCCATTCCAGTTCTTCACCACCCTACTAGTGAAAAAGTTTTTCCTAATGTCCAACCTAAACCTCCCCCTCTGCAACTTGAGACCATTACTCCTTGTTCTGTCATCTTCTATCACTGAGAACAGTCTAGATCCATCCTCTTTGGAACCCCCTTTCAGGTAGTTGAAAGCAGCTATCAAATCGCCCCTCATTCTTCTCTTCTGCAGACTAAACAATCCCAGTTCCCTCAGCCTCTCCTCGTAAGTCATGTGCTCCAGCCCCCTAATCATTTTTGTTGCCCTCCGCTGGACTCTCTCCAATTTATCCACATCCTTCTTGTAGTGTGGGGCCCAAAACTGGACACAGTACTCCAAATGAGGCCTCACCAGTGCTGAGTAGAGGGGAATGATCACATCCCTCGATCTGCTGGAAATGCCCCTACTTATACAACCCAAAATGCCATTAGCCTTCTTGGCAACAAGGGCACACTGTTGACTCATATTCAGCTTTTCGTCCACCGTAACCCCTAGGTCCTTTTCTGCAGAACTGCTGCCCAGCCATTCGGTCCCTAGTCTATAGCAGTGCATGGGATTCTTTCGTCCTAAATGCAGGACTCTGCACTTGTCCTTGTTGAACCTCATCATATTTCTTTTGGCCCAATCCTCTAATTTGTCTAGGTCCCTCTGTATCCTATCCCTACCCTCCAGCGTATCAACCACTCCTCCCAGTTTAGTGTCATCTGCAAACTTGCTAAGGGTGCAGTCCACACCATCTTCCAGATCGTTAATGAAGATATTGAATAAAACCGGCCCCAGCACCGACCCTTGGGGCACTCCACTTGATACCGGCTGCCAACTAGACAAGGAACCATTGATCACTACCCGTTGAGCCCGACCATCTAGCCAGTTTTCTATCCACCTTACCGTCCATTCATCCAGCCCATACTTCTTTAACTTGCTGGCAAGAATACTGTGGGAGACTGTATCAAAAGCTTTGCTAAAGTCCAGAAATAGCACATCCACTGCTTTCCCCTCATCCACAGAGCCGGTTATCTTATCATAGAAGGCAATTAGGTTAGTCAGGCATGACTTGCCCTTGGTGAATCCATGCTGACTGTTCCTGATCACTTTCCCCTCCTTTAAGTGGTTCAGGATTGATTCCTTGAGGACCTGTTCCATGATTTTTCCAGGGACTGAGGTGAGACTAACTGGCCTGTGAGACCCCCTTTCTTCCACACCCAAGGGGTCCCACGGCAACTGGGTTTCTTGGGCTGGTGCTGACCCAGATGGTGTCGCACCCCTCAGCGTAGGGGCTGCATACACCGACACAGGCGCAGCTGGTGCCAAAAGTGCCATCTGCGCCAATGCCATCCTCAACGTTGGAATCAACGTTGCTGCTGGTACCGGAGTCCCCCCCGGGCCCAGCTGCGCCAGAGGCGTTGAGGTGGTAGTGCAGGGTGGTAATGGTGCCGGCGGTGCTAGTGGGGGTACAAACGAGGCCAAGGCCACCGACGTCATCCTGGAATGAGACCCTTGGCTGTGACCTTGGCTTTGATGAAAAGCCCAGGGAGTCCAAAAGGGCCATTGCGCCGGGGGCTGCCATTGGGCGGGCACACACCTGGTTGGAATTGACATGAACAAGCACTTGAAGAAGAACTCTATAGTTCAGTTTAAGAACCAATGCACTAAGAGACAATCGGTCCTCAATCCAGGTAAATAACTGAGGTATTAATAGGAGCTTCACATACAGAGGGAGGAAAGAATATATTGAATGTAAGGGTTCTTATAACAGCTTAATGGGCTATTGTCATTGGGCTAAACACTGAGGATACTTTTTGAAAATAAAGTTTAATCCAACTTCTTTGTAGAGTCCACTCTAGTAACCTCCTTGAGAAAAGACTAATGTACATCAGCTGCTGACTAAATTAAACACCCATTAAAAATTAGCTTCCTGATAATCACAATCTCATAGAATCATAGAATTGCAGGACTGGAAGGGACCTCAAGAGGTCTTCTAGTCCAGTCCCCTGCACTCAAAGTAAGACTAAGTATTATCTTCTAGACCAGTGGTTCTCAACCTATTTACCATTGTGGGCCGCATATGAGCTCTCTGTGTGTTATGTGGGATGCATCCACACAATATATATACTACTTGTATGGCCCTGAGGAGGTCACATGGGCTGCAACTATGTGCTGATTGGGCCGCAAGTAGTCTGTGGGTTGAGAACCACTGAACTGGACCATCCCTTACAGGTGTTTATTGAACCTGCTCTTAAAAATCTCCAGTGACGGAGATTCCACAACCTCCCCAGGCAATTTATTCCAGTGCTTAACCACCGTAACAGTTAGGAAGTTTTTCCTAAAGTCCAACCTAAACCACTCTTGTTGCAATTTAAACCCATTGCTTCTTGTCCTATCCTCACTGGTTAAAGAGAACAATTTTACTCCCTCCTCCTTGTAAAAACCTTTTATGTACTTGAAAACTGTTATGTCCCCTCTCAGTCTTTTCTTTTCCACACTAAACAAACCCATGTTTTTCCAATGTTCCCTCATAGGTCATGTTTTCTACACCTTTAATCATTTTTGTTGCTCTTCTCTGGAATTTCTCCAATTTGTCCACATCCTTCCTGAAATGTGGTGCCCAAACTGGACAGATTACTCCAGTTGAGGCTGTATCAATACAGAGTAGAGTGGACACAACACTCCTGCTAATACATCCCAGAATGATGTCTGCTTTTTTTGCAACTGTTACACTGTTGACTCATTTAGCCTGTGATCCACTATGACTCCCAGATCCCTTTCCGCAGTACTCCTTCTTAGGCAGTCACTTCCCATTCTGTATGTGTGCAACTGATTGTTCCTTCCTAAGTGGAGTACTTTGTATTTGTCCTTATTGAATTTCATCCTATTTACTTCAGACCATTTCTCCAGTTTGTCCAGATCATTTTGAATTTTAATCCAACCCCTCCTAGCTTGGTATTGTCTGCAAAATTTATAAGTGTACTCTCTATGCCATTGTCCAAATAACTGATGAAGATATTGAACAGAACCGGACCCAGAACTGATCCCTGAGGGACCCCACTTGATATGTACTTCCAGCTTGACCATGAACCACTGATTATTACTCTCTGGGAACAGTTTTCCAACCAGTTATGCACCCACCTTATAGTAGCTCCATCTAGGTTGTATTTCCCTAGTTTGTTTTGAGAAGGTCATGCGAGATAGTATCAAAAGCCTTACTAAAGTCAAGATATACCACCTATATCTCCCTGTAGAAACTCTCAAAATAGTGTTAACAAGTTATAATGTGAAACAGCTGAAGGCTGAAGATTTTCTCTCTCTGATTTTAAAAACGACAAGTCTACACAAAAGCTGCATATATCCCCTCCTTTATTTTTCAACGCATCTTGTGAGGTATTTATTTCTACCACAGATAAAGTCAAAGGATCTGGCAATGTCTATCCTAATTTTTTCAGCAAGTATATTCTACCTAGATGTCAATGGTATAATGTGTGTGCAGTTACTTAAATTATCTTTGGTTAGATCAGCATATCTGTAGTTATAGGCTATAAGGTTTAGAAGTGTGCCCTCTATTTTATTGGGAAGCATAAAAATAAAAACAGTACAGGCACTAGGCAGACAGGCAGTGAAATATGCTTTTGATTTCACTTATGACTTGAATAACTCATTTCCAATGTAAAATAAAGCCTTTCCACTGTTTGGGCAGTCTCAGAGACAAATACTTCTTAAGGCTTTACTGAAAACCTTTACCATTCTATAGACTTTAAAGAATTCACCTCATAGGATGGGATGGACTTGGGAGGCAGTGTGTTAAAGCATCATGCTGTGTCAAATTGCACTCCCTATAGTGACTGCTCACTGCCTCTCAATAACACAAAGTCTGTGCAGTGTTTTACATGATTTGGGGCACAGAAACACTGCCACTACTATTGCTATTTTCTGCAAATGTTACCTCTGTGAGCTAAATCAAATTGGGTGAATTGTAACAAAAGACAATAAGAAATCAATTACCATTTGAGTTTCTGTCCAAGAAGGCATTAGAAATCAACGAGTTAGGGAAGAATAGCAGAACATGAAGTTTGCTGTTCTTCTGGAAAGTGCAGTATGAACAAGAAAATGTGTTAGCACCATCATCTGTAAAGTAAGGCAGAACAAAAGACCCTGTGCCAGGGAAACTGATGTTCCACATTTCTGCACAAATGTGGAAAAGTTGATGATGATATTCCCCCAGGCTTCATGCTGCTGCAGCATTTATGGTTTGTTTGTACAGCATTATTACTACAGATATCCACATAAAGCTAATTGTGATTAAGCTGTTTTGCTTTGGTAAGAAAACAAACAAAGTAATACCAGTGAGGCCATGAGAGTTTACCTTTTTGATTAGGAGCACACACATACTTCCAATCTTTCACTTGTTTTAACCCAGTGTGGGACTTACAGGCCCTACAGTTTTGTGGTGCTTCAGTGCCAATTTCTGCTGCAGATACTGATACATTCTTTGGCAGGGAAATGGAAATCTCCTGCTTGTTTGGAGAGAGCAGATGCATACCCATGAGCTACAATGTGAGCAAAAAATGGAAGAAGTCTTTGAATGCCAGGTTATTAATAAAAATGCCAGGGCTATGAATAGGCTTTAAGATTGTCAGAAACAAATCTCTGAGGTGCAGGTGTAAACTGTCCTAGTGTTGCTGGTCCTGCCACAAAGCTGGCACCACTTTGTGCACAAGAAAGCACAGCACCTTCCCAAACAAGTAAGAACAATGGTTGTATTGTTAAGGCACTCAGCTGGGGCCCAGGTGATCTGGGTGCAGTTCTCAGCTCACAGATTTCTTGTGTGACCTTGGGCAAATGACTTGATCTCTGTGCCTCAGTTCTCCATCTATAAAAATGGGAATAATCATCCTTCCTGTCTTCTACCTTTGGTCTGTCTTATTTATTTGGATTGCACACTCTTCAGGGCAGGGTCTGTCTCGTAATGTGTTTGTACAGCAGCTAGCACATGGGGCCCCTATCTCAACTGGACTAGGTGCTACCATAAATATAGATATGCTTTGAAAGGCTACGTCTACACTACCCACCCGGATCGGCGGGTAGAAATCGATGTAGCGGGGATCAATGTATCGCGTCTCGTCTGGATGCGATACATCGATCCCCGAACGCGCTCCCATCGACTCCGTAACTCCAGCAGGGCGAGCGGAGTTAGCGGAGTCGACGGGGGAGCCGCGGACGTCGATCCCGCGCTGCGAGGACGCGAGGTAAGCGCGGGTAATTCGAAATAGGATACTTCGACTTCAGCTACGCTATTCTCGTAGCTGAAGTCGCGTATCTTATTTCGATCCCCGCCCCTAGTGTGGACCAGCCCAAAGACTAAAATACTTAATTCAAATCCTATCCTCTCAAAACACATATAATTGTAAGTTAGAGTTACTAAGAATGTTTATGGATCACTTATTGTAAAGGAAAGAGAAAAGTAATTATTACAAGAAGCAGTAGGGTTCATCCCCCTGCACAACCTCTCAGTCTAAACCAATCTTTTTGTTTCTTAAAAGAAAAATCAGACTGTATTTACTTGAGAATTTTGCCAGCAGTTGGCTGGTCCTGTCCCCAGTAGTAAAGATCTAATCCAAAGGGTATTATAGGAGCTTTAGCTCTTTCTTCTTCTAGTTTTCCTGTCTCACTGTCAAGCTCTCCTGAAGCTGCTGGCTCGGGATTTGCAGACGCACTGGAGAAAGATAATAAAAAGTCAATAGAGAACAATAATGATCACAACTATTTCCCTGCTTTTTCTAACCTTTTGCACCAACACTCACGTTATCTAAGATCCACTAGTACTTCTACTATCTACTTTACTTGGTTTGTTCTTTAGGATATAGAATGTGATGCTGTCATACAAGCAGAGCACAATATATAGTTAAGCTTATCAGAACACTCAGCTCATGCTGCTTAAAAAGATTTTTCCCCAGTCTCGTGGGACCCTAAAGGTCTATATGTGATGTAATAATGGATCATAGATGGTGTAAGTACAACAGACGCCACAGTGAGGGTGGTATTGCAAACCTAATTCAGAACCATCTTGCTTCTGTAGATTTATGTCCATGTTTGTACTGTCATTACATAGATTGCAACATCCTTGTTTTGTGTGCACAGCATTCCATCTCCCAGACTTGCACCATTGGGGTTTTCAGCGACACCACCAATTCAACCTTTCCCTTAGCAGAAGTTTTTGTTACAGAAGGACAAAAGTGTATAAAGAAAAGAGGAAGGTAAGGTTGTCAGCTGTACTCAAACACAGTACTCCAAAGTATATTGGTATAAAGGGGTTTTTACCAGGTGCATCATTAGCAAGTAAAGGGATGGCCTTCCACTATTTGACTAAAGCAGGGGTAGGCAACCTATGGCACGCGTGCCGAAGGCGGCACGCGAGCGGATTTTCAGTGGCACTCACACTGCCCGGGTCCTGGCCACCGGTCCGGGGGGCTCTGCATTTTAATTTAATTGTAAATGAAGCTTCTTAAACATTTTAAAAACCTTATTTATTTTATATAGAACAATAGTTTAGTTATACATTATAGACTTATAGAAAGAGACCTTCTAAAAACGTTAAAATGTATTACTGGCACGTGGAACCTTAAATTAGAGTGAATAAATGAAGATTCGGCACACCGCTTCTGAAAGGTTGCCGACCCCTGGACTAAAGAACGCCACACTACTAGTTATGCAATGTTAGATAACAATTCACTAAACCTAAAACATGAAGTTGCAGAGCCTAAGCACTTCAGTAGCCCAAATTATGATGATCTCACTAACTTATAGTATTAAAACACATAAACGTGTCTTTTTTTCAATTTAGAAATCTAAATTTTTAAGCTTAGTTTGTTATTGCTGTATTGATTAAACCCTCCAGAAAACTAAAAGCACTTTGCCTTTGCAAGGTTGCGCTTCAGCTTCTGCTAGCTTTTTATACTGTACAAGTGTCATTTTGGGAGATGCCAGCCCATTAGCAGGTTCCTCCAGTCGCAGGGAATACTAGGGTCCACCCTCACAGATTTGCAAGCATGGCATATCAATCTACCACTACAGTAAAACCTCAGAGTTATGAACACCACAGTTATGAATTGACTGGTTAACCACACACCTCATTTGGAACCGGAAGTACGCAATCAGGCAGCAGTAGAGACAAAAATAAACAAATAAATAAATAAATAAAGCAAATACAATACAGTACTGTGTTAAACAAACTACTAAAAAAATAAAGGGAAAGTTTAAAAATAAAGATTTGACAAGGTAAGGAAACTGTTTCTATGCTTGTTTCATTTAAATTAAGATGGTTTAAAGCAGCATTTATCTTCTGCATAGTAAAGTTTCATAGCTGTAGTAAGTCAATGTTCAGCTGTAAACTTTTGAAAGAACAACCATAACATTTTGTTCAGAGTTATGAACAACCTCCATTCCCAAGGTGTTCGTAACTTTGAGATTCTACTGTAATTCATAGTGAGGACTGAAATTTCAGCAAGCTCTGAATAGGATTGACAAACGATAGTTCTTCGAAATCAGTATGACAGGCCTCAAAAACTGGCATTTATGACATAGTAAGTCACTAGGAAATCCAAGGCTTTTGAAACTATTTATTTGCTAATCTAGTATTAGGATTTGCAAACCAAAACATTCCCCCAGCAAACAGAACCTTTTTTGGGATGGGATCCCTATGATAAGTTCTTAGTAAAAGATTTTCTAAAGAATCTACAAAAAATGATAAGCAAAACCTACATTTCTAATCACGCATGTGTTAAGACTGGGTATAAAAAAATATTATTTTAAATACAAATAAGTAATATTTCATAGCCTAATCCAGTAGTTCTCAAACTTTTGTATGGTGACCCCTTTCATATAGCAAGCCTATGAGTATGACCCCCCCCTTATAAATTAAAAACACATTTTAAAATATTTAACACTATTATAAATGCTGGAGGCGAAGCAGGGTTTGAGGTGGAGGCTGACAGCTCGTGACCTCCCAAGTAATAACCGTGAGACCCCCTGAGGTGTCACAAACCCCAGTTTGAGAACCCCTGGCCTCATGTCTTCTAGCCTGCCCCGTTTTTGGGTGTACTTTCTGGGAGTGCTTTTGTAGCTAGCAGAGCCAAGGAACATCATAGTGATGTTTCTAAAACAAATAAAATGATCATGACCTGGTGTCTAGGGAAGGTAACTTAGGTAGCTTATCTCGGATAAGCTTCAACGTTGCAGCGGCACAGGTCGGATCAAGTTCTTCTTCATTCCTTTCTGACTGGGAGTGGGAGCTCAGCAAAGCTGGCCTCACGACCATTCCTTTTGCTAATGCTTTCGGAGATGATTGGGGCTCCAACCCTGCAAAAACAAAAACAAAAACCCCAGCATGTTTAGAAGGGGAAAAATAATGCCTATAAAAAGAAAAGTCTTACAACTACACCACAGTGTTTGGTAAGGCTAGCAAAGCAGTGGATAGATTGTGGCTACATCACTGACTATTTTTTGTTGCAATGGCATCAACCAGCATGTTACTGATACAAGCCAGTAGATACAGTACTATTTCTACTCTGGGGAAATTATTATTATTTTAGTACAAACAAGTATTATTACCATATCAACAGTAAAACCTCATTATGATGTTGTATTATTCCACCAGGAAAGAAAAGTTAAACAACAAAAAGATGTCCAAATTGCTACATTGTTTTTTGACATGACTGTTGCTGGTAATATTCTCACATCAGCCCTCTCAGAGTCCATACCATACTCACTGCTAATCCAAGGCAGAGTAGTATGTGAAAGGAACTATGAATATTATATCCATGAGTGATGCTAAAGACAAGTTCCCTATCTAATACAGAAATGCAAAAAAATAAAGTTGCAGAGCAGCAGAAGAAAGAAAACAGACTTAATAGCCATAGGCTCCCCTGTGCTGTGGTTGCCTTGGTGTAACATTCCCTGTGCAAAGCAGACCTAAAGTTGGCACAACCAGGCACAGGGGGATAACTCTGATGTAGGGATATTCATTGGTGGTGTAGAGCTGACAGAGCAGATCCAACAACAACCTCCACCCTACCACCACCACGGTTAGTTAGGGAGCATGGCTAGTGAGAAAGAGCTGTGTAGCTAGGGCTTTTCCTCCAAACTGGGGATTCCCAATTGCCACACTGGCCCTTCAGATACATAGAACAGGCTTCAGAAGGGCTGTACGTGTGATCTCTTTTCTTAAGTGTTTTGCAAAAGGAGAAGCAGCTCCACTGACAATGTAAAGAGCTTTGATCCTTTATATATTCTCAAACAGATGCAATCTACCAGAACCTTTTCTTTCATAGATAACCATCAGGAAAAAAAGAGCATTCTTTATTTTCAAAGATTAAGCATCTACCTAAGTGCCTGCAGAAGCATAGGGCATGCCCACCAAAGCAGCATCCTTATGACAATCTGACATGATTGAGGAACAAACCCACTGCAAGATCTTCAGCACCAAAAGCTCAGCTACTGCAGTGATGGGGGCAATAGACCGTATATACTCGTTCATAAGCCGAATTTTTTTTAGTAAAAAAGGGAAGCACCAGAAAAGGGGGTCAGCTTATGAACGGGTATAGAGAGGGAGAGGTGGAACACAGTTCCTCCCCCGAAAAGAGGGAGCAAGGAGAGGCAGCACAGCCAGAAGGGAAGAGACGGGGCTAGAGTCTCTCTGCTTCTGGCCACGCTGCTCTCCCCCGAGCCTCCGAAGCAGCTGCAGCTCTGGGGCTGGCAGCCTGCAGCTGTGCCGCTCGGCCCTGCCCCCCAGAGCAGGCTGTGGCCACACCACCAGAGCACGCTGCAGCCGCACCGCCCGGTCTGGCCCGCTGGAGCAGGCTGCGGCCGCGCTGCCCAGCCTGCCGGAGCAGCTCCAGCCAGGTCAGAGGCATCCTCCCCTGGCCCTCCCCAGATAAGGTGGGAAGGGATGGGATGGGGAGAGTGCGGGGGTCCCGGGCTAGGGGTGGGGTGATGTGGGGGGTGGTCACAGGAGTTACTCCCCTGACTCCCAGCTTCTCCCCCCAAAAAAATTTCCCCACCAGTTGCTGTCCCGGACCGTCAGGGTAAGCAGCTGGCATGCCGGGACACTTTGTTTACTTAGGTTTGCCTCCGTGCCTGCGGACACTCGAGGTAAACAAACCAGCTCGGCCTGCCAACGGCTTATCCTGATGGCCCGGGAGCCAAAGTTCGCTGACCCCTGAATTATAGGGTCAGCTTATGAACGGGTTATAAAAATTTTCCATTTTTACTTATCCATCTTGGGGCGGTCAGCTTATAAACGAACCGGCTTATGATCGAGTATATACGGTAATTGTTTTACATAGGCAGACAGACAGTTAAGATTAGTGAAAGTTAGATTAGATTAGACAAATCAAAAGCATAGACCTCTACCTGCTGAACTAAAACAGCAGCTCCATTAGCAGGTAGTAGTAATAGGCTCTAATTCTCCAGGAGGGCCAGCCACTAGAGGGAGACCTGATCACATGCACTTATCCAATAGTTTACATTTTCACTTTTCAAACAAATAAAGTAAGCATCTTTATAAGAGATGCGAACCCAAGTACAAACTGTAAGACCAAAACAACAAAAACTATTGTTCCATGGGAAGGAAAGTTTGAGCAAGCTGTTGCAGCCTTCATCTGGAAAACAACCCTGTTTGCCACCATCTATCCCACCCTTCATTTCTTAACTGGCAGCACTGACTATATAGTATGCTCACCTATTATTTCCACTTCTTAACTTGAGCATTGGGCAGGTGACACTGTCTAAAAAATCCTATGTAAAAATTCATTCTAATTGGCTTTGATATGAACACTGCAAAATTTACTGGAAACCAGCTAGATAAGGGCAATGATAATTAAGAGTATTGGGATGAAACTGAGCAGAGGAAAATATAGGCTAAATATTGAGAAGGGTTGGAATCTTAACAGGGAGGTCTATTAGACTGTAGAACAGCCTCTCAAGGAACATTGTGGAGATCATCACTGAAGTGTTTTTAAAAAAAAATGGTTACTCACCTTCTCGTAACTGTTGTTCTTCGAGATGTGTTGTTCATGTCCATTCCAATCAGGTGTGTGCGCGGACACGTGCACAGTAGCGGAAAGATTTTTCCCCTAGCAGCAACCATAGGGTCAGGCTGGGCGCCCCCTGGAGTCACACCTCCATGGCACCTAATATAGAGCCCTGCCGATCTGCCACCCCATCAGTTCCTTCTTGCCGGCTACTCCAACAGAGGGGTAGGAGGGTGGGTATCGGAATGGACATGAACAACACATCTCGAAGAACAAGAGTTACGAGAAGGTGAGTAACCGTTTTTTCTTCTTTGAGTGCTTGTTCATGGCGATTCCAATCAGGCGACTCACAAGCCCAAGTTCAGGAGGTGGGGCTGGAGTCATCCACTGATTGGAGCACTGCTCGTCTAAAGGCTGCATCGTCTCTGGACTGCTGGGTAATCGCATAGTGCGCGAAGAAAGTGTGTATGGAGGACCACGTCGCTGCTCTGCAGATTTCCTGAGTAGCGATCTGCGCCAGGAGCGCTGTTGACGAAGCCTGTGCCCTGGTGGAGTGCACAGTGATCAGGGGTGCGGGAACCCCCGCCAGGTTGTATTACTCGTGGATGCAGGATGTGATCCATGACAAAATGCGTTGTGACAACACGGGTAGGCCTTTCATTCTGTCCACCACAGCCAAGAATAGCTGGACTGATTTTCTGAACGGCTTTGTCCTCTTGAAGTAGAAAGCTAGCGCCCTGCGGACATCTAGTGAGTGCGGCTTAGGGTAGAACACTGGGAGAATGATGTCCTGGTTAATGTGAAACTGCGATACAACCTTCGGGAGGAAAGCAGAATGAGGTCTGAGCTGCACTTTGTCCTTATAGACCACAGTATAAGGGGGCTCTGAGGTTAGGGCCTTGAGTTCAGACACCCTCCTGGCCGAGGTTATCGCCACCTGCTCCCTCTCCTTAATGGTTCTTGGTCAGAAATCCCGACAGATCTTGCAGCAGTCTTTCTGGCACCATAAGCAGGAGGTGTGGGGGTGTGTGTCACTTTTTGGCATGCACTTTGCACAAATCTGGCAAGTCTGAAAAGCCCGGGGATCATGGCATGCCTCGGTAACAAATAGGGCGGGAACCCCCGTAACTGAAACTTATAAAGAACTACTAAACTATACTAACTACTGGAAACTAGCTATGTACAGCGTACAGCTAAAGCACTGCTAATCCACTTGCCGAAGCAAGAGAAGAGTAAGGGGAAGTCCCAGCTACCATCACTGGCAGCAAGAAGGATCTGAGGGGGTGGTGGGTCGGCAGGGCTCTATATTGGGTGCCATGAAGGCGTGACTCCAGGGGGTGCCCAGGCCAAACCAACAGTTGCTGCTTTGGGGAAAAAAATCTTCCAGCTACTGTGCACGTGCACACACCTGATTGGAACTGACATGAACAAGCACTTGAAGAAGAAAAACCGGTTACTAACATTCCTTATCTTTTGTTCTTCGAGATATGTTGGTCATGTCCATTCCAATGTAGGTTTGTGCACCACCACTGGAAAGTTTTTCCGTCAGTGGTATCCGTCAGGTCGGCTCTGGTGGCCCCTGGAGTTGCGCCCTCATAGTGACAATACATAGGGCCCTACTGCCCCCTCAGTTCCTTCTTGCCTGCTAACTCTGACAGAGGAGTAGGAAGTCGGGTTGTGGAATGGACATGAGCAACACATCTCGAAAAACAGCTGTGGAAGGTTAGTAACCATTTTTTCTTCGAGTGCTTTCTCATGTCCATTCCAATGTAGGTGACTCCCAAGCAGATGTAGGAGGAGGGATCAGAGTTCAATGACAAGCAGACTGTAGCACTGCTCTGCTGAATCCAGCATCGTCGCTGGCCTGCTGAGTGATGGCATAGTGAGTTGCAAAACTGTGGGCTGAAGACCGTGTTGCCACTCTACAGATATCCTTGATGGGAACCTGTTCCATGAATGTAGCTGAAGACGCTTGCGCCCTTGTGGCATGTGCCATCAGGGCTGGAGCAGGGACTTTTGCCAGGTTGTAGCACACACGGATACAAGAAGTGATCCATGAAGAAATTTTCTGGGTTGAGATTGGGAGACTTTTCATCCTGTCTCCCACTGCCATGAAGAGCTGAGTAGTCTTCCTAAATGATTTAGTCCTTTCTATGTAGAAGGCCAGCGCCCACCTGACATCTGGTGAATGAAGCCTCTGTTCCTGCCTGTTGGCATGTAGTTTTGGGTAGAAGACCAGGAGGAAAATGTGCTGGTTATTGTGGAATTGCAACACCACATTTGGACACATTTGGACCTTATCCTTAAAGAAGGCCATGGATGGAGACCCTTATGGCCGAGGTGATGGCCACCATGAAGGCTACCTTCCATGACAAGTAGAGTAGAGAGCACATTGCTAAGGTCTTGAATGGGGAACCATCTATGCCAGGAAGCTCTCTGCTTGTGAGAATTCTGCATATCCCACTTAATCCACCTCGAAGCCTCCTATCTCCCAGGGGGACAGAACGAGTTAGCGGATTGCCTCCACTGGTCTTTCTCCAATCATGAATGGTCCATCCGCCTGGATATCATAAAGAACGTTTTCCAGAGGTGGGGAACTCCCCTGATACACCGGTTTTGCAACCAGACACAACAGAAAGTGTCTTCAGTTCTGTTCCTTTCTGAATCACAGCCTGGACTCATTCACGGATGCATTTCTCCTCCCCTGGAGAGACCACCTCTACTACGCATTCCCCCTTTCCTCTCATACACAAGGTCCTGCTGAAGGTCGGAGAGGAAGTCACAAACCTGATCCTGATAGCTCCGGTCTGGCCCCGCCAGCACTGGTTTACCACCCTTCTGGATCTTTTGGTGGAAACACCAATCAGCCTACCTCTGTTTCTGGATCTCATCTCTGAGGATCACGAATGCTTACATCATCAGAACCGTAAGTCCCTCCATTTCATGTCCTGGAAGCTCCAGAGCTGAACCCCTTGGAGTTAGCATGCTCAGGTCTGGTTCAAGAAGTTCTTTTAGGGAACAGAAAACCATCCACTAGGGCCACGTACCTGGCAAAGTGGAAAAGTGGATCTGGACAGCGCAGAAAGGGGTCTTTCCCATGCAATCATCAGTTCTGTGTATTCTGAACTACTTGCTACAAGCAACAAGGGCTATCAGTATCCTCAATTATAGTCCACCTCGCGGTGATTTTGACTTTTCACCAATGGGTGAACAGCAGATTCATCTTTGCAACTCGCTTTGTAGTTGCTTTCTCAAGGGGCTGTACAGGCTGTACCCAAGAGTCCCGGGTAACCAAGGCATGCCCTAGTGCCGGGGAAGTGATAACCCCAATAACCAGGGTTCTAATCTAATAACTACTAAATAACATTAAAATGTAAATTCTAACTACTATAATTAACTATATACAGGAAAAGGCAAAGTTCACCAAGGAAGTACTTGAGTGAACACAGGATGAGCAGAAGTTCCAGTGACTGTCACAGGCAATAAGAAAGAACTGAGGTGAAGGTGGAATGGCAGGGCCCTATATACTGGTGCTATGATGGCACGACTCTAGGAGGCATCAGAGCCGACCCGACGGATACCACTGAGGGAAATACTTTCCAGTGGTGGTGCTCGGGGCGAGCACACACCTACACTGAAATGGACTTGAGTAAGCACTCGAAGAAGAATAGCACTTAACATTACTCTGAAAGAAACTATGCAGGAGTAGAAGGGTTTACAGAAGAGGATGGACTAGGGATGCTTTCCCATCTCTAACTTCTATCAAAATCAGTTGTAGTGATTGAACGAAGTTTGCCAAGAAACAGGTGCGTTGCAACAAAGCACAACAAAACCAATCCCATTATAAAAGATGGCCTGGTCTACACCTAACATTTCTAGAAACATTGCTCAGGGATGTGAAAAATTTCATGCCCGGTGCAACATAGTTACATTGACCTAACCCCCACTGTAGACCCAGCTACGTCAATGGAAGAATTCTTCCATCAAACTAGCTACTGCTTCTTGCGGGGATTTACTACAGCCATGGAAAAAACCCTTCATCACTGTAATAAGTGTCTACACTACAGTGGCATAGCTGCTGCACTAAAGGTGTGCCTCTGCGATGCTTGTAGTGTAGACATACTCCCCAGTTATAAGGGTACTTTACTTCCCCAAGCCTTAACTGCTATAGCTAAACTTCCTTCACAATATACAACTAGTCAAAATATACAAACCCTTTGATATGAACAAGATTAGCCCAGAAGAATTTGTGATGTCTTGAATGTAGGACAGAACAATTTTTGACCAGATTAAAAAAAAAAACAGGTGGGAATGGGGATAAAAATACCTTTTTGGAAAGCACCATTTAAAGTCACAGCTATGACAGAACTTCTATTTGCATTATATTCCAGTCACTGCTAATATTCAAAAAAAGTTTAGCAGTTCTATACTCGAGGGGGGAAAAAAGACCCATTTAAAAAAAAAAAATTCAAATTTTGTTCCAAAACTTTAGTTGTAATCTGATTCCTACACTGTATATGCAAAGCATAATCACTCACTTATCACACTGAGTTAGACCAACGCGCGCGCACACACACACACACACACACACACACACACGAAAGCCAAGAGAGATAAATGAACAATGTGACATTTAAATATATACAATCACAACCAAAAGATCAATACAGGAATTCTGAAGGGTTGCAAGAACAAAATATTTTTTCATTGATTTGTTATTTTAAACCATTAAAAGAAAGATGGCTAAACATGTGAAAGGTAAATACATTATTACAGCATTAACAAATACTGTTCTAGTGTACACATTTTAACATTTGTTTATAAAATTAGTTTTGGTGACAAGATAAAGCAAGAATCCCCCAAAGCAGACAGATGAAACTTCTATATTTGTGTTATAAATGCAAGACACTGAATGTGATTTTAAAAGTAAAATTCCTCTATAGACTTCAACTATTCCCTGTATTTCATCTAGCAGAAGTACAGTACCTGGGTTCAAATTTGTTCCACTATCTGCTTTTAGAAAGAATCATAAAAATGTCCAAATACCCCTTTTTGTTTAAATTGACCAAATGGCACCTATTTGCCTGAAGCAATAAAGTAGACAGTGTTCAAGAGATAAATCGATAGTAGGAAATAGAGAGGCTGGGGTTTCAACTGAAAGTTAGGCTGCTGAATGCTGACATTATTGATTTTAGCTAGTTCAGCTGGCCTTGTAATTAAAATGTAAATTTGAGAAAGAGATTATGTCCTGACAGAAATGGTGGGATTAGGAGGAGATAAAAGCCCCTCAGTCAAAATTCAGAGAAAGAAATGAGAAAGAAAGAGCACAGGTTTCCTCAGCTGTGTGGATTTAGACTAAATCTAACTACTTCAGATTCACCTACATTTAATTGAAAAAACGGAGATAGAATATAAACAAGTATTATGGACTGCAACTTTCCTGGAGCAATATAATATTTAATTTCTGTTTCACATTTTAAGGAGTCCTACCCAAGCCAAATATGTGTAATTTATATTAATACACACACAAGCAAAACTCTCATGGAAATTTACCAGGTTGGGTATAATATTTACCCACTCACCCGTTACCACCATGATCATGAAAAAACTAAAGATATTTTTACTCACCAAATACAGTAAGCTGGGTGAAGAGAATTTTGCAAGGCATGTTCTATATGAACACACAGAAGTACTCCCACACAGAGCTTGAACCCGTGCCCACAAAAACAAATGGCAAAGCTTCCGTTGTCTTCAGTGGTTCAGAATCCAGCCTATAATATCTATGTATGCATATACACAGTATGTGTAAAGAAATTATGATATGATGTGATAATGTATTATAAAGGTTTCATTATTTGCGAGGGTTCCATTACTCATGAGGGATGAAACCTTGAGTGAATTATGCAGATCATCCCCAACAGGTGCTACAATCTTTTCAGATCACATGGCATCATGTATTTTTGAAATTCATTTCAGAAGTGTTTTAGAGTTTGCTTTATTTTAAACCGCTTTACTGGGATCCTCTCTCCTATCCTTCCACCTCTAAAGGCAGGCTCTCTGGGTAACATGACTTCAGCTATACAGACCTCTGAGGTAAAGAAAAAGCTAAATGGTTTAAAAAGTTTCTAAAAATGACTGAAGAGAGCTTTTTTTAAAAATAACTAAAATGGTTTAACAGTATCTTGGAGCCTTCCAGGGCTCCAAGTATTGTACGCTGCACTGGGAAGCTCAGAATCTTCCATTTCTGATGGCACCCACTTTTAGTCCTGTAAGTGTATGAGGTATCTGACAAAACCAACCAACCAAACAAAAAAAAACCCCCAAGGCAGCTGTTTGAAGTGCTAGGAGGTTTGAAATGTTAGATATAATTCTGGCCAATGTATAGATGTTTTACTGAGTGCAAGTGAGGTAATCATATGCATGATAAAAAACAATGCATCACATGGACATACACAGAGCTTCCTGAAGAAAGGTTGAAAGAATCTTTTATAAGGAAAAGTGTTAGGCAACCTAAATATAAAGGTCACTACCAACTCTCCCTATAATGCACACATGTTCACTAACAAATTTTCATTAAAGTTGCTATAAATGCACATTAAAAATCCTAAGCTATAAAAAACATAATTAATAGCTAAGGTCATTAACTACAGAAATTAAATTACATTACACATCTTATGTGGTTTGACAAAACAATTATAGACATGCTAACAATTATAACCTTAATGCTCATTATAACTTCATCTCTGCCCCATTTTTAATCTAGTCTAGGACGAGAGCACTCCGATGATTTCACACACTATATCCCCCTGAACCTGCAACTTTTACTAAATTTACCACGACAGCTCTGTGACAAATTTGCCACCCTATTAATGTGCACGTGAACAGTCCCCTTGTAAAATTAATCCTGTGGACAAACCTACAAGATGCTGATTGTGTTGTGCAGTGTTCAGCACCTTCAACTTCTATGAACTTCAGTGGGAGATGAATGTAGTCACCAACTTGAGGAAGGGCCTACAGATTTCAGAAGGACCTTACTTACAAGAGGGACCCATGCATGGAAGTGTGGAAGGATTTTCATAATCTACTCCTTCATATATATGAGAAAGAAACAATTTTAACATTTTGCTGGAAGTAGAAAAATTTTAATCAAGTTTTTCTGTAAATGTGCAAATATTCAATTTATATTAAATTCTTAGGTATAGGGCTTTGTCAAGCCTGACCTTAAAAACCTCTAAGGAAGGAGATTCCACCACCTCCCTAGGGAACCCATTCCAGTGCTTCACCACCCTCCTAGTGAAAAAGTTTTTCCTAATATCCAAACTAAACCTCCCCCACTGCAACTTGAGACCATTGCTCCTTGTTCTGTCATCTGGTACCACTGAGAACAGTCTAGATCCATCCTCTTTGGAACCCCCTTTCAGGTAGTTAAAAGTAGCTATCAAATCCCCCCTCATTCTTCTCTTCTGCAGACTAAACAATCCCAGTTCCCTCAGCCTCTCCTCATAAGTCATGTGTTCCAGCCCCCTAAGCATTTTTGTTGCTCTCCGCTGGACTCCTTCCAATTTTTCCACATCCTTCTTGTAGTGTGGGGCCCAAACCTGGACACAGTACTCCAGATGAGGCCTCACCAATGTCGAATAGAGGGGAACGATCACGTCCCTCGATCTGCTGGCAATGCCCCTACTTATACAGCGCAAAATGCCGTTAGCCTTCTTGGCAACAAGGGCACACTGTCGACTCATATCCAGCTTCTCGTCCACTGTAACCTCTAGGTCCTTTTCTGCAGAACTGCTGCCTAGCCATTCAGACCCTAGTCTGTAGCAGTGCATGGGATGATTTAGTTGGGGGTTGGTCCTGCTTTGAGCAGGGGGTTGGACTAGCTGACCTCCTGAGGTCCCTTCCAACCCTGATATTCTATGATTCTATGATTTTATAATGACTTAAAATATATTGTATTATTTTTCTTTATGGGTTGCTGTAAAAGGGATATTTTTGTCTGAATATGATTTTTTAACGTTAATGTAATGTAGCAATTTTACTTTTAAATTAACAGCTAAAATATTTCTAATAATTGCATGCACTGAGGAAAAACTGTTTAAATTTTTTTGTATACAGTGGATCAAAGTCAAAGTTGTAATTTGAATGTTGACTATCACCTCTAGGCAGATTTCTGATAAACCATTTATTAAGGGCAGTATTATTTTAATTATGTAGTCATTAACCTTAACTATTCATTTCCTCAATTTTGAAGATTTTTTTAAATAGCAACCTTAACCTTAGTTTAACAAAAGTCTTTACTCTATACTTCCTTTTTAAAAAAAGAAAAAATATGCTTGTTTAATCAGAGGTATTATATCTCCTGAATGAAGATAATGAATTGTGTGTTAATACTGTTGTCTTCTGATAGGGGGGAAGAGGCTCCTAAATTTTGCAGGGTACAGAAAGCAGGGGGTAATGCTGTTTCTTACTCCCTTTTCAATAACTGCTCTGGGTTTTTCCCTATAGAAGTCAATAACTGCCTGTAAATTCTCCATGTAACCTAATGGACTAATTGGGCTAGTGCTAATGTTGCAGCTCTATCATGCTCTTGGTTCTGAATTTAATTTCTGAGAACGGGACTATGAATTCTAATGTTTTGTCTGTTTACTTTGGTCTTCTCCAAGTTTCTGAAGAATGACTGCACATAACCTGAGGAGCACTGAGACATCCCCTGTGCAGCTCCTAGTCCTGAGGTACACAGAGAAGGATCATTGAGCCTGGGAAGGAGAGTTTTGAGTTCTGTACACTCAACTGAAGAAAAATAAGACTTAGAATTTATGAAGTCCAGATCCCAAGAATGAAACTCAAGATCCACAACATGTTAGACCTACGATATTAGCTAAACAAACCTATTGAGTTACATGGAGAATGTACAATCCCTTAGTGACTGAGTCCCTAATTCAGGAAAGCATCCCTACTGGAAGTTAGCTAAAGCATCAACTGCACATCTTGGTAGGCACAGGCCAAAGGGCCAGATTTTTAGAAAGTTGCAATTGCAAAAATACATTTGCTATTATGCAGAGATTAGGGTCCACCATGCACAACTGCAAATACAATTTTCTGAAGACAGTCTGAAGTGTATGACTTCTGTTATTAATTTTTTTTATATTTACAAATGCAATCATCCATTACTTATTGGTATTCACTATATGAACTCTTACTGTCAGGTGAAAAGGATTTTTGTTTTTTTAATTAAATGTTATAACAGAAAGTTTCGGTTTTTAAATACTGATGGGGGAGTGCATTAGAGCCACTGGTGGGAAGCTTTTCTTATCCTTCCATGCACTGGGAAGACTGAACTTAAATACTAAAGAGCAGTTTCTGTGTTTGAGAACTACAGGTCTGTCGCATCTTAGGCGCATTTAACATGTGCGATTTTAGCTTTACGCGGTCGGCAAAAACAAAACAAAAAAGAGAAAAATAACAATTTAAATACTGTTTCTGTAGTGTGGGCGATTCTGCCCGCCATTACACTCAATGTAATTTTGACTATACGTGGGTTTCGCTTTACGCGCTGACCGCGGAATGTAACCCCAGCGTAAGATGAGACAGACCTGTATTCTGTTGAGATAGTCTTAAAGATTCACACGTCATGCACCAGCCCACGTTGAAGTCAATAAAGCGTTCCCAGTGATTCAAAAGCACTTGCATAATGATAGAAAAGTAGCTCTTTCTGTTGATGTACTCTGTAGCAAAGTGCTCTGGTGCTAAAACAGGGATATGTATGCCATCTATCACCCCGCTTCTGCAAAATCATCCACTATGTCCTGCACATTGCCCAGAGTCACAGTCCTGCATAGCAGAAGGCAATTAATGGCCCTGCACACTTGCATGACAATGGCTACTACACTGGATTTCCTGACTCCAAAATGATTCCCAATTGACTAGTAGCAATCTGGAGTTGCAAGTTTCTACGATGCACTCTCCACTCACTTCACTGTCAGTGCAGTTCTCATTTTGGTGTACCTGCGCTGGAGGGCTAGGGCAAGTTCAGTGCATGGATCCACCAATGTGGCCTTGCACATCCGAAAGTTCTGCAGCCACTGCTCATCATCCCAAACTTGCATGACAATGTGAGACCACCAGTCAGTGCTTGTTTCTCGGGCCCAGAACCACCACTCCATTGTCTGCAGCTGCTCCATGAACGCCACCAACAACCCTGAATTGTTTCTTTCTATGTCCCATAACAATCTAGCCTCCAAGGAATCGTCTTGTTCAATGCGGGTCCTCTTGTGGCTCTGCAAATACTGCAGGATCAGGCTCCCTGTGCTTGCAACGCTCATAATAATAGTGCAGAGCTGTGCAGGCTCCATGCTTCTGTCAGAGGTGACAGACAGAGAGGAGAACCAGGCAATTTTATGGCATTTTGAAAAAAAAAAAAAGCACAAAATATTTTGGGCTGAAGACAAAATTATGGGATGGAGAACACTGAATTATGGAAAGTTGGCCCCATGCTCCCAGTCACCCCTGCATGACTTGTTTCGTCCCTATCAGGCACTGCAAGAACTTCCCAAAAGACCCTGCACTAGAAGGTGGTGAGTTGCACAGTGGGATACCTACCCACTGTGTACTGCATTTGCATTCTGCATCAATACAAGCACTCCTGGTAAAGACATGCACCGCCGACACAAGGAACCAAGTGTGCACACACACAAGCGGTTTAATAACTGCAGTGACTGTATGCTGATGTAACTTAGGTCAACATAATTTTGTACCATAGACATGGCCTTAGTCTGTCCCAGTAACATCACATTATGCAAGCTAGGAGACCAGATTTGTTTTTAAATGAATAGAGCCCCAACTTTTACTGTGTTAGCAGCACTCCAGCAGTATTACAGTCGTTGGAAGAAAAAATATAAGTCAATAGCAGTGATAGTATTTTCAATGCAAAGTAACAAAATCAATTCTAATAAAGTTATACTGGTAATTTAATGTATTAATTCCTTTTCTTCTGAACTTGTGTGTCTTTTCTAGATGAACTAACAATCTGGGGTGTCTTATATAAGTATCTGACATTTTTCTTTTAATAACAGTGCAAATGACTCTGAGATACTGCAAAATGGCTGGCCCCTTGTCCCACTACAGACATCAGGTGCAAGTGTAAATAGGGATTATACAAATGGGAGGTCGTTAAAAGTCTGGTAATGCTAATTTGGCATGACACCCCTAATGGGTTATATCTTCACACTTCAGTTACTTAATCACCTAAATTCTTTTAACAAATTTACATTTCATCTTACACATGGAGATTCAAATTGACTTGTCTATTTCTCCCCCCATCCTACAGTTCCATGATAAAACTAAGCTCCTTATTTTAGCCATTAAATATTATTGTAACTTTTTGGGGTTGCAACATTTATATCTATATACTCTTTCCAAAATAAATTTTCCCTTGGCACAAACTTTTTAGATCTCAGTGGAACAACAAATATAGATTTGCAACCAAAAATGGTATTGGAAGTTGCAATTAATTTCACTGGTAAATACTTTCATTTCTCTTTGAGAAAATGAAAGAGAATTAACTGACTTTCTGATATGACCCTTAGATTACCATTTTATAAATTTCAGTGGTTGTGTATTACATCTTTGTTTTATTACATAACATAAAATGTTAATTTGAGGAGCTGTTCGACTTTCATTGTTTATTCAGGTGCAGAATCGAGGGGGGGAAAAAACCTTTAAATTATTCAGACTTTCTGAAGAACAGCAAGAGCGTATTTAAAATTGAAGGTGTAATATGCTGTAGTTAAGAGATTCTAAACATATTAGACTTCTGAACTGAGATGTAAAATTCCATTGTTTCCTATATGCAAAGCATTTCACATGAATTAAAAACAAAGCTACCAAAATTACACTTCAGCTGTATAAAGCTGGGATAATTCAGTTGATTTCAATAGAGTTCACCAGGGACGATTTTAACCCTTTTGTATCTGGAAAAGACAAATGTCTATATTTAGTTAAATATTTAACCCTTCAACACAGTTGAGTCTCCTGCTATCACATCACACATCTTTCCTATGCACATGATTTATTCTTTTAGGCCCAGATTTTTAAAGGTATTTAGGCACTGATTTGCTCAGCATTGCAACACCTAACTGATTTGGGAGCCTATGTCTCATTTTCAAAAGTGATTTAGGCACTTAAGGGTTTAAATCCTATCAACTGTTAATAAGATTTTGGCTCCTAAGTGCTTAAATTTCTTTTGAAAATGAGACAGGTGTTGCAACACTGAGCACAGCAATGCCTAAATATCTTTAAAAAACTGGACCATACTAAGTTGGCCCTCTAGTGCATATAAGTTGTTTTTGATCAGGCCTTTTCTGATTTAGAAAAGTGAACCATGTCACCGGGAGATTTAACTTTTAGAAATCTTTTGATTAAAAATATAAGCCCAACAAGATTTGAACTCAGTGGAGCAGATGCAGTTTTCAGTTACACTAGTGTAAATCCAGAGTAATTCCACTGAAGTCAATGACATTACTCCATAGTTACACTATGGAAACAGAATTTGGCCCAGCAAGTTACAAATGCACTTAAGTATATGTTTTCATCCATCCCCATGTGCTTAAGAGCTTTTCTGAATAAGGATTCTTTCTTGAATTGGGGCCTTAAAACAGTAATTTTTTCCACCAGAGAAGGAGCCCATATTCTCACAGGAACACAACAGAAATAATAATTGCTAGCAACAAACTTTTAAAAGAAATCAAATAAAGGTCTATGACACACACACACACACGCAAAATATCATTGTCAGATTTGGGGAGGAAGGGGGAATTGGCATTTTGGTTCTTCAGTTAAAAAAAAAAGTAGAAGAGTATCTTTTTATTAGCTACATTATTTATAGAAATAGGGAACTGATTATTCTATTCTATACAAGTTCTCATCAATGCAGTATCTGAGCACCTTCCAGTAAGTGCATTAAATGATGTGACTAACATCTGCCACATGTGGTTTGTTCATTCTCTCATCCTCTTCCCACAGGAAGAATTGTGTGTGCAACTGTTTTGTTTCAATAAGGCATTGTTTTGTGGGGTTCAATGAACACATTGCTATGTGTTTATGACAGAGGAGGCCAGGCTGAAGTCATGCGCTTTGCACTTGGAGTGGAAGGTGGTGAGGATTGAACTGACCTTTTATATGTTATGCTAAGAATCTTCAGGCTGCTGTTAAACCACACATGGAAGCCAAGTTCCAGTTCTTGGTACAGTCAAGGCAAAATACACCAGACTCCCCATCATGCCTAGTGCAAATCCTCTCCTTCAAGTCCATTCTCAAAACCCACTAGTACTGCAATGCCTACTCAGAATGAGCCAATATTTATATAACTAAGTTGAGAGGCAGATGGAGCAAGTGATTATTTACTGATTGATGTAATTACATTAACATTTATAAAAATGGGTAACATATATATAAATATTGTAAATATTTGATTGTCTCCCTTTTGCCCACCCTTCATATATTGCTGGTTTTAGGATTGTGAGCTCTTCAAGGCAGGGTCTACATCTTCATATATGTTTACCTAGCACAATGGGGATCTCATCCTGTTTGAGGCCTCACTTGGTTTTGAGGCACTAGCATGACTCGATATTTTGAGGTTTCCTTGAGCTGACTTTGTTAACTACTGCAGACAAGCAGGCTAACTTTACTGCAGACCTCCCACACACTCATAGAATCTCAGGGTTGGAAGGGACCTCAGGACCTGTAGTCAGTCTACATGGTATGAGACAGTCAAAAGTAAAAGGTCACTCTAATTGCCACTTTCTCGATTTATATATGCACACCTAAATTCCCTCTAAGTTGCGCGGCTACTCAGCAGTCTACCGAGTGCCCCTCCCCCCACTGCTCCTGCCCTCTGCCTTGGAGCCCCTGGCCAGCTGCTCCCAGAAGCCTCCTGCTTGCTGTGAAGAGTGGGGGGTGTCCCCCTCCCCTGTACCCCATCTCCACAGATCTGCGGGGGGACAAGACAGGGTTCAGGAGTGGGATGTGGGAAGGAGCTTGCTGGCGGCTGCTGCTGTGTCTGAATAAGCAGGCTTACGACTGGTGAATGCCAATCTACTTAAAGGGGCAGCACATGTCTCTGTTACACACACACAGTCTTTCAAGCTCCCCTCCCAACACATACTTGTATTATTGTTGTTGTTACTTCTTAATACTTCCTGCAATACACATATATTCTCTGTAACTGTATTCTTTCAAAGTATTGTTATTTTAGTTTTTTGACTGGTCTATGCATTTCATCATTTTTATTTCTCTTACGCTTAAATTTAATTCTTTGAGTAGTGAGTTCTAAAATGCCTAACCTGTCCTGGCTGGACTAATTATCCCTATGGTAACTTTTAAAAAATATATATTATATCTAGGGTTTTTTTCTACTGGTGGCGCACATCCACACATTACCTCGATATTGGTGCACATAACAAAATTCATTCTGCACATGGATGGAAAAAATTAAAGGGAACAGTAATGCACACACCTTAATATTACGAAAGAGAAAGAGAAAGAGATTTGGCTTTCTACATTAAAAAGCTGCAGACTGACTTCCATACAGCTCAAATTACACAGAAGTTTTAAAAAATGACATGAAGAAGAGTGTAAAAAAACCACTCACACAACATGTTCTAAGATAACATAGCACCATTTTTAGTCAGTCTCACAATCAGCAGCAATGTAAGGCAGCAACAAAAAAATTATTACACTGTCAAGGATTTTTAACTTTTACTTGATGGCAGCATTCCCCTCTATACCAAAAGCTTCTGATGCTCAAAATGCACAATGTTACAGAGATGTAAAACTCCAGACACTTACGAAGCATTACCTGGGAAGGACAAGGACTAATGTACTGGAATTTAACTGTTTTAGATCAACTTTTTCCAATAATTCACCTGTCAACTTTATAGTTAAAAGTACTCATTTATTTCAAAAAAAGCTTTAGAATGTGTTTGGAAAAGAGGGATGCTAAATTTAAATGAAGCAGACAAGAACAAGATTATATTTTGTTTGTCATCTAGGATTTCCTTAGTGACACTACAACAAAGTACTGAGAGGTTGAGCTCCACTTAACCTTTTGTTACAATGACACCCACATTGGAGAGAGAGGCTAGGTTGTGGGCCACATTTAACCACCCTCAAGGTGTTAAGTGGCTGTGTGCCTGCGGATGCTATAATTGCAGCAAGCAGCACAAAATCCTATCCTGTTTCACCAAACCATCCTCAGTATTTCTAAGCCATGGTTGTTTACAATTATACTCTCCTACCACCCTATTCTGAGTAAATAAATATCCTTTTTTAGCACACATGCACACACACATACAGAGCAACTTCTGTCTCTAAATTATAGTGGAACATGGCTGAATGAAATAAGCTCCTGGTCTCAGTTGCTTCTCCTCCTAGAAAGTATTTGTTTATCTAGAGCCAATCGCTGCTCCCCTATCTATGTAATGACTTCCTCACAGCAGTCAGAGAGATTACCCACACCACTGATCACTTTATTACTTCATAATAGCTGTTTATTTACTTTACTGCAGCAGTAACATGCAGGGATAAAGCTTTTCACAGCTGGGCAAACTTACCATATTCCTTACGCAGGTGGTCTGGAATGTGGGGCTCATAACCTTCCTTCTCAGGGACCTCCACAAATTCATCTTCATCTTCATCATCTTCATTGTCGGAGACTTTCATCTACAGGAAAAAAAATACAGAAAATGAGACTATTTTTTCTCCCCTCCATATTGAAAATATTAGCAGACAGCAAGACAGCTCACTACTGAGGCTCTTCTGAGCCAAAAGTATTTCCCTAATTATGTATTTAATCATCATCTAAGATTAGACCCCTTGTTTTACATTTCATCTCTAAAGCCATCTTCAATCCCTAAGAGATATCTTCTTTAAAGGTTTTCTTATCCATTAGAAGACAGACAGTTGGTGAAGTGTGAGAAAGTGTGAAACTATAAAATACAAAAAAAATGTGAAAACAACATTAAGATCTTGACTTAATGAGCAAGTGATAGAGAGCCTTATCACTGCCTATCCTAGTTTTGTTGGTTCAGCTCATTCAGCACACGTTATGTAAGATCACCCACTGTGTATGCCTCCCCAACACATACAACAGGCCAAATAGGATGAGCAAAGGATGGGCTGGCAGACTCAACTCTGATAAAATCAAAGACATTCAAACTTGCCTTAATGTCATGCCAATTTACTGTGCTTCTCCTCCTTTGCAGAGTTGGAGTCTATTCTGGGACTTATTGAGGCATGTTGCCTGGATGGATGGAGGGATATTTTTAAATAGTCCCCAGAGACCCTGGATCTTAAAATAAGATAATTAATTATAGTATACCCAATTTTTCTGAAGAGGGCATCCACATTCACAATGGTTTCCCCAGTTTAGAGAATACTGTCCAGAAAATTGTAAAAGAGACATGCTGAAACTAATACAATTCCAATAAATCAAGCCATTCTGAAAAGCCAACAGGTGTGTTGTTTGCATCACTTTGTTTTGGGGATATATGATTGCATTAAGAATCCAGCCAACATTAGGAACAATTCTTTTCAGCAGGCCAAGGGCCTTCACTGCATATCAGTCTAAGAACCCAAACTGCGGTGAAGTCTGCAGTAGATATGGGAGACTGGGATATAAGACTGTGGCTCGATTAAGTGGGATTCTACTGTATTTACTTTTTGACAGCAGCTTTAAAAGAAAAAAATACTTGCAATACATAAATATCTTATCTGATTTGAAAGACCCTAAACAATTACATCATTAGGTTGCAAACCTTACTATGTGGAATCTAAGGAACTGAAATTATTGGGATTTTTAATATATATGCATGTATAGCCCATATTATACATAGAATGGAAATAACTCATATTAGAGGCTATCAGCTTCCTAAATTTTATTTCAGCTAATTTTTTGCCATGAGTATGCCAATGAGACTCTACAACCTTCCTCCAATGCCTTTTTCTTTGACATACATCTACCAATACATTTCCCCTCAAAAATTATTATCTGGGCAAAAACCATTTGCCCCTTCTTCAATGAGAATTTGTATAGCTAACTTATAAAATCCCCACATTCTGGTAGTCTCTTAAAAAGACAGCAATGCTGCCAATCACTAGTATTTTATTTCTCTTGCCCAATTTGGGGAGCTTTTAAGAGATTTACATGTCACAGAATACAGGAGTTATTGTAGTTTTGCCACATGCTCTTATGGGTTTGGGAAACAATGCAAAGGATCCATGAAACCAGGGGTAGGCAACCTATGGCACGCGTGCCAAAGGCGGCACGCAAGCTGATTTTCAGTGCAACTCACACTGCCTGGGTCCTGGCCACCGATCCGGGGGGCTCTGCATTTTAATTTAATTTTAAATGAAGCTTCTTAAACATTTTAAAAACTGTATTTACTTTACATACAACAATAGTTTAGTTATATATTATAAACTTATAGAAAGAGACCTTCTAAAAATGTTAAAGTGTATTACTGGCACGCGAAACCTTAAATTAGAATGAATAAATGAAGACTCGGCACACCACTTCTAAAAGGTTGCTGACCCCTGCATTAAACGAACAGTCTTACGACAGAACTCACAATCACACTTATTCAAATTCCCTGAAGTAAACAAAAGCAACAGAGAAATAGGTAATTAGATCACCTATGATAATTTTTCCCCACCATGGATTATCGCTTTTAATTTCCTTCCCACTGCACTTACCTCTCTCATGCAGGTACTAGTTGCAGAAAGCACAGGAGGAAGAAGCAATTTCCCCCTGCAGCAGAATTTTACCAATGTAATTCACTAATCTAATCGTGTGTCACAGCTGCACACTTCAGTTCCTCTAAATCATACTGAGATTCTGAAGCCAAAAAAACCTGGAAACCAAAACTTAGTCTACCGAGTATATTAAAAATCAACAAACTTAGCAAAACTTCGCATCAGCATTGCTTATAAGCGACACTTAAGCTCATTTCTAACACAAAATGTTCAGTTGCTGTTGACACTGCAATTTATCCTTCAGTAAGTGAAATTTAGAGGACGATTTCTTTGTTTCTTAATTGACTCTTTCCACAGAACACTGTAGTCCTAAGTTTTAAAAAGTCCTAAAGGACAGTAGATTTATCAAGTGCATCATAACCAAACAGTACCTTTCTTCCCCTAATTATTTTTGGGTTTAATATTAATTCCCAGAAACTCGTTTGAAACCAGCCCTGAAGTCAACGATACGTAGCTACAACCATGGACGTCCCATTGGCCACACCATCACTACCTCTAATCAGCAGACAGAGAGTTGCCATGCTGTAGGCATGCTGGAGGGCTCTGAGTTTTAAATTACTTTTCACTTCCCACTGCAATTATTCCTCCTCATCTTATGGAAAGAAGCAGTTCATCCCTGCCTGGTGTGGCCAAGACAGACACATGCTGCATCTGACCTCTCATGGCCCAGACTGGAAGTCAAACTAGGGTTCCAACACAGAAAGGGTCAAGTGCTCTACAGCCAATCAGAAACACACCAGCAGACTGGGTTAGCCAATTACCAAAGAGGCACATCCATTTTTAAATTTCAAGCTTTTAGAAGACCTTTCAGCTGGCCTTTAGAAAGAGAAATATTGTAGGGTTTTGCTTTAGCACAACATGAGCAATTGGGAGACTGAAAAGGAACTAGTTTGTTAGCAGTGTGGCTTCAAAGTTCTATTTTTTCCCCTTTTCTACTTGTTAAAGGCAATTTAGGAGATGGGAGCAAATTAGTTCTCTTCTGGCTAGATAGAGCTGCCTGTTTGTCCTGTTAGAGATATGATTGTGTCAAACTTTCTACTCTCAGTTCCTATTTCTAAGTCAGCTATAAAACAAATTATACCAAACTAAAGCTTGTTATGGATGGTCTCAGTCTCGAATTTGTTTGTGCAAAATGTGGAAAATCAAAAATAAAACTTTGTTAAGGCTGATAATCTAGCCTAAATCCACTACATTGTGTCTAGGATATTGGAGACGTTTTAGTTCAAATACTTACATACATTATATATATATTGCAAAACCTGGGCAAGACTTCAGGACACAGAACTTGTCTTAACTTTAAATTTCCCTTGTTTTGTTTGTTTTATTTCCTCTATATTGCTTGAGAAACTTAGCTATGAAGAAGCTTCACCAAACAACCTGCATATCACACATGGCTGACTTAAAAACTGAACCAGAAGCAACATCCTTGTATACCTGGATGATCTCAAAAACTTCGAGGCACACAAAAAGCCCTGCTGTGAAAAGGCATAATCAGATGCAAATTCACTTTGTTTAGGTACAATCCATGAACTGCGCATTTAGGTACTATAGGAAACATTAATCATAGGAAACTGTAATTTTTGTTATCAGTCTAACACTAATCAAAAGGGAAACCTGTCACTACCGCTGACCTGTGAAACGTCCCAATTATACTCTTCGGAAATGACAGGAGCACTTAACTTCCTCACTGAGTAAATGACGACGATCAATCAAGTTTGAATAACAATGAGCCACGGAGCTGAAAATTATTTTTTGTATAGAATCTACCCAGGAATTTATGAAAGGTGAAAAGCAACCCAAGGTTTTAGGGGCATTATGGCTTTCAGCTAGTGCAGTGCATATCAAACACTAAACAGAATTTATGTGTTTTAATTTTCTAAAAGGTAGATGTGGACTTGGTGCTACAATGCATAACATATAATGCCAGTTTTTAAATATGGGGGTCATTTTCATAAAATATTATGCTTATTGTTTGCACCCTTGAATTTCACTGGGGACTTTTATTAAATTTAGTTTTCCTGTAAAAATATTTAACTGCTTAGCTAACTATTAGGAATTAAGCCTCCTTTTCCCTCTTAACAGACATAACATGTTTATTTTTATATCATTTTAAACAAGCAACTCTATCTTCCTTTTGGTTCTCAAATATGTAGCGAGGTTAAGCGTAGTTAGAAATTCAAAAGTTCTGAGGTACTAGTTACTTAACATGTCAGTGGAATGAAGAAAATTAATTACATCTATATCATTCCCTTCATGCAATTTTGTTCCCCTTCCATTCCACTACAATTGACTCAGTCAGATGAGAACTCCCCAGCAACATTACTTTAGTCAGAGAAGTCACTGATATAAATTCCATTTCCCCAGCACCTGCTAAGAGCATTTATTCCATACAGCCCTTTTGTTACTCCCAGACTGAACAGCATAAATGCGTTATGAAATGTGAGCCATCCTAATGTTGCTTCTCCACTTTTTTTGTAATAAGAAATGTAATTTGTAAAAATTCAAAACATAATGTATATGAATCAAACAAAACTGATAAATTACCAAGTGTTGAGGCATGCAGATCAGAAATCTGTGTGCTACTTCTTGTGCTCCTCAATATCTGAACAGAAATATAATATAAGCTCAGGTGATGGATACTGGAATATAAAGCTTTTCCCTTCTAGGCCACAGAATTAAAGGTCCTCACTAAGGTCAGCAGTCACCAAAAGTGGTTACCAGACAATAGGTAAAATATGTGTGTTCTCGGTCTAGTTAGCAGTTGAGAAGAGACCACTTCACAAAAGCCATCATCACAACTGGCATCCTTGTTGGCAGTATCAACTTAGTAGCCAGATATGAAGGGTAATGGAGAGTAAACTACCTTCTCTTATACTACAGGATAGTCCCTCAAATATAGAGTTAACATATGATTAAGAGGCAGCGTAGGGATGTTTGTAACTGTCATTGCTCATGTTATACATATTCTGTGGATAAATGAATTATTTCAAATGAATATTGCCAATCCATCTTTTGTAAGCACTAAATTAATTTAAATTTAAAATAAAAGATATCCACCCAACTGATAAAGTAGCATTTTTCTAAAATGACAGAATTCTTGAATAGACCCTCCCTTCCAGAATAGTGTTGGTTTTAGTGAAGCCAACTTCCATATTCATAGGCCACAGTGAAACATTTCCTACTGTATCTGTTCAGAATGTTAGGAATGTGATAGAAAAATGGATGTCTTGTCAATTCTACTGCATGTTCAATGGCAGTAGGTTAAAGCAGTGCTGACTTATGTAGTTAGTTAGCTAAGTATACTTAGTCCTTCTCTAGCAGGGGGGAAAAAAAAAAAATCAGATGCTTCCTTCCTGAGGCCTCTCTTAAAAAATAAGAGCCCAAAACAAGATCTAGTGTGCTGGCAGAAATCTCATCACGACTCCTCTCTACTTTTGAGCCTATGCCCTACCGTGCATCCAGTGAGTTAATGTATCTTATTATAATCACCCATCCAGTTACATGCATTGCTCATTTATCCTAAATGCTAGCAAACTACACAAATACAAAAAAACCTGCAACAAAATACCTTGCAAGATATGAAGCCTTTGGTCCTTTTCTCAGTTTTATATTGATTCCTACATTAAGAGGATTTAGAAAACGGAGTCTCCACATTCATAGTTAAACAAGTAATACAATATCTAAAATATATAATGCAATCAGTTTATAAAACTAAATGTACAGGAGTTACTAATTATTTTAGAAAGGAAAGAGAAAAAAAGACATAACACGTAAAGAAGCTGTATCTACTTACTCGCTAAAACACTGCTTGCAAACTACAGCTGAGACCATTAAATAAATTTTGTATGGTCTAATTAACTTGGTTTGCAATCTCAATTACTTCTCATCCTAGAAATCACTTGTGCTCTGTTTTATGTGTCTCTGTTTCCCTTTTTAAAAAAAAATGATGTAAGGCATCCTCAGACAAGTGAACTCTAAACTTCATTTGTCTTTCAGCAGGCTTGATGGCTATGCATTTAAAAACCCATTCTATCTTATAAACTAAAAATTAAATGTACTCAGCTGTGATGGTCGTCATTGCATCTGCTATTTATATGCTAATACTCTCACTGGAAGATCTTGCAAATTATTCCACCATGCCAATATCTCATGTGCATCTACTCACAGCCAACTACACATTTTTTCTAGAGGTCAGAAGATTTTGGCCAAGGAACTATAATACTTATTATAGTGGAACCCGTTTGAAGGTGCAACTTAAAGGAACACATTTTGTATACACCCACAAGAACACCACAAAATATAATTAAGTAATCGTAAATGAGGGACAGGGATGTTTTGTGTAACAAATACGCAATCATTGGTAACAAAGTAAAAAAACCTTTTTTAAATAACTGACAATGAAACATAATCCTCAAAACATATTTTATTGGGAAAGTCTTTTTTAACTTCATTTCTATCCCCATCCTTTTGTATCCTCTAAAACATGTTGAAACAGAAATATCAATACTAAAATTTTGTCTCATTTCAAAATCATGTTTGATTTTTCTCTGTAGTGCTAGATAAATATAAGCTGTTAGAAAAGCTACATTTCTGAGGGGGAAAAACACACTAAGGTTTGAATACAAATTCAAATGACTGCAAATTGTATCTGAAGCCTAGTCAAACACTGCATTTTGTGCTTATCGGCAAAAGCATCCCTTCTCATTCCTTTTCCATTTGTATTGGCTCAATAGTAAGCAGGCAAATCTGGGCAACTTGAATCATAGAATCATAGAATCATAGAATCTCAGGGTTGGAAGGGACCTCAGGAGGTCATCTAGTCCAACCCCCTGCTCAAAGCAGGACCAAACCCAACTAAATCAGCCCAGCCAGGGCTTTGTCAAGCCTGACCTTAAAAACCTCTAAGGAAGGAGATTCCACTACCTCCCTAGGTAACCCATTCCAGTTCTTCACCACCCTACTAGTGAAAAAGTTTTTCCTAATGTCCAACCTAAACCTCCCCCTCTGCAACTTGAGACCATTACTCCTTGTTCTGTCATCTTCTATCACTGAGAACAGTCTAGATCCATCCTCTTTGGAACCCCCTTTCAGGTAGTTGAAAGCAGCTATCAAATCGCCCCTCATTCTTCTCTTCTGCAGACTAAACAATCCCAGTTCCCTCAGCCTCTCCTCGTAAGTCATGTGCTCCAGCCCCCTAATCATTTTTGTTGCCCTCCGCTGGACTCTCTCCAATTTATCCACATCCTTCTTGTAGTGTGGGGCCCAAAACTGGACACAGTACTCCAAATGAGGCCTCACCAGTGCTGAGTAGAGGGGAATGATCACATCCCTCGATCTGCTGGAAATGCCCCTACTTATACAACCCAAAATGCCATTAGCCTTCTTGGCAACAAGGGCACACTGTTGACTCATATTCAGCTTTTCGTCCACCGTAACCCCTAGGTCCTTTTCTGCAGAACTGCTGCCCAGCCATTCGGTCCCTAGTCTATAGCAGTGCATGGGATTCTTTCGTCCTAAATGCAGGACTCTGCACTTGTCCTTGTTGAACCTCATCATATTTCTTTTGGCCCAATCCTCTAATTTGTCTAGGTCCCTCTGTATCCTATCCCTACCCTCCAGCGTATCAACCACTCCTCCCAGTTTAGTGTCATCTGCAAACTTGCTAAGGGTGCAGTCCACACCATCTTCCAGATCGTTAATGAAGATATTGAATAAAACCGGCCCCAGCACCGACCCTTGGGGCACTCCACTTGATACCGGCTGCCAACTAGACAAGGAACCATTGATCACTACCCGTTGAGCCCGACCATCTAGCCAGTTTTCTATCCACCTTACCGTCCATTCATCCAGCCCATACTTCTTTAACTTGCTGGCAAGAATACTGTGGGAGACTGTATCAAAAGCTTTGCTAAAGTCCAGAAATAGCACATCCACTGCTTTCCCCTCATCCACAGAGCCGGTTATCTTATCATAGAAGGCAATTAGGTTAGTCAGGCATGACTTGCCCTTGGTGAATCCATGCTGACTGTTCCTGATCACTTTCCCCTCCTTTAAGTGGTTCAGGATTGATTCCTTGAGGACCTGTTCCATGATTTTTCCAGGGACTGGAATCTTGATACAAGATTGTTTGGGAATGCCCTTTTCATACTTTTTCGAATTGCTCAAGAGTTGGAAATGGATGTTTAAGGGGACACACTTCAGACCCAGCAGTAAAGCAAAAGGTAGTGTGTTGGTGAGTCTTCACATTAAATTGTTAATGCACACCGCAACACAAGTGACTCCATTACAATGTGGTTTTTCTTTCTTTCTCCCTGATGAAGTACAGTAGTCTAAATGTTTTTCTATCTTATATCCTAGTGATGCATGATTCAGATGAATTAAGAATACATCGTTTTCAGATGTTGTACTAGATTATTCATTTACTGTGCAATGTAGGTCAGTAAATGCAGGTGATCAGGAATGTTGGTGGGTGTAACAAAATAGTTATTTTGGGAAAATGCTGTACACTGACAGAGTTCAGTATGTCTTGGGCAGGAGTCATGGAAGTAGTCACTTTTCGTACACTTAATGCTTTAAATGCTGTACATTAGAAAAAAAATGGCCAAATTATCACTTGTGTAATCTGAATTTTTCATAAAACTCACATTCAATGGAGTGTGTAATAGTTTCTTACTTAGAGCAACCTAACATCTCAGAATCTAATTAAAAATGGTTACTAATCTTTCAGTAACTGTTGTTCTTCGAGATGTGTTCCACACATCCATTCCAATGTAGGTGTGTGCATGCCCCGAGCACAGTTGCCGGAAATGTTCCCTCAGTGGTATCCATCAGGTCAGCTTTGGTGCAGCGCGTCCATAGTGCCTGTATAAAGGGCCTCGCCAACCCTGCGCCCCCTCAGTTCCTTCTTTCCAGCCAACTCCTATAAGAGAGGTAGGAGGGCGGATTTTGGAATGGACACATGCAACACGTCTGTGATAAATAAAGGGGGGGAGTGAGTGGCTCCCTTTTATGAACACCCAGCCAACCAGTAGCTATAAAATCCCTCTTAGTAGCTGTTCTCTAATTGCTCTACCTGTAAAGGGTTAAAAAGTCTCACTGCTATGCATAGGTAAAAAGAAGTGAGTGGGCACCTGGCCAAAAGAGCCAATGGGAAGGCTAGAACTTTTAAAAATTGAAACAAGACTCACCTTTTGTCTGTCTGTGGTTGTTCTCCCGGGGGAGAGGCGGACAGAGCAGTTATGCTGTGAGAAGCTTGGGCAAGGTATGAAAAAACATCAGTATCGTACCTAGAAACTACTCATTTAAAACCCCAGATATGTAAGTATATCAGGAAATGTCTAGGAAGACGCGATTAGGTTTACTCCTTTTATTTCTTTATGGCTTGTGGATTCCTCTGTGCTAGCCCCAGGTGCTTTTGTTTTGCTTGTAACCTTTAAACTGGACCTCAAAAAAGTTATTCTTGGTGCTTAATCCTTGTAATTGCTCTTTTTTTTAAATCTAGCACTAGCTTAAATTCTCAGATGTATTTTCTTTTTTATTTATTAATAAAATTTACCTTTTTAAAGAACAGAATTGGATTTTTGTGTCTTAAGAGGTTTGTGCACATGTTTAATTAGCTGGGGGCAACAGCTGATTTCCTTTTTCTTTCTCAGCTCTTCCCCGGGGGTGGGGTGAAAGGGCTTGAGGGTACCCCACAGGAAGGTATTCCCAAGTGCGCCTTCCTGGGCTCTCAAAGGGGTTCTGCACTTGGGTGATGGTAGCATCTACCAATCCAAGGTCAGCGAAAAGCTGTAACCTTGGGAGTTTAATACAAGCCTGGAGTGGCCGGTATTAATTTTTAGAATCTTTGAGGGCCCCCACCTTCTGCACTTGAAGTGCCAGAGTGGGGAATTAGCCTTGACAACATCTCATAGAACAACAGTTACAGAAAAGTTACTAACCATTTTTTCTTCGTCGAGTACCTGCACATGTCCATTCCAATGTAGGGGACTCCCAAGCAGTTGTATAGGTGGTGGGCTCAGAGTTCACTGATATGCTGACTACAACACAGCTTGGCCAAATCCAGCATTGTCCCTGGCTGCTGAGTGATGGCATAGTGAAAAGAAAATATGTGCACCAACAACCAAGTTGCTGCTCTACAAATGTCCTGAATAGGAACCTGTGCTAGAATTGTCACTGAAGAAACTTGTACCCTTATGGAACGAACAGTTAGGATAGGCAGGGGTGGAACACCCGCCAGTTCATAACACATGTGGATACATGACGTGATCCACGATGAAATTCTCTGAGCCGAGATCAGGAGACCTTTCATCCTGTCTGCAACTGCTATAAACAGCTAGGTGTATTTTGGTCTGGTCCTTTCTATGTAGAAAGCTAGTGCATAACTAACATTCGAGTGAAGTCTCTGCTTCTCCCTGTTTGCATAAGGCTTCAGACAGAAAACCGGTAAGAAGATAGCTTGATTGATATGAAACTAGGAGACCATCTTTGGAAGGAAAGCCAGGTTAGGATGCAACTGAACCTTATCCTTAAAGAACACGGTGTATGGTGGCTCCGAAGTGAGGACACGGGGCTCCGAGACCCTTCTGGCCAAAGTAATGGCATTGGCAAAGTAATGGCAACTAAGGGCTGGTCCACACTAGGGGCGGGGATCGAAATAAGATATGCGACTTCAGCTACGAGAATAGCGTAGCTGAAGTCGAAGTATCCTATTTCGAATTACCCGCGCTTACCTCGCGTCCTCGCAGCGCGGGATCGACGTCCGCGGCTCCCCCGTCGACTCCGCTAACTCTGCTCGCCCTGCTGGAGTTACGGAGTCGATGGGAGCGCGTTCGGGGATCGATGTATCGCGTCCAGACGAGACGCGATACATCGATCCCCGCTATATCGATTTCTACCCGCCGATCCGGGCGGGTAGTGTAGACGTAGCCTTAGAAGGTATAACAGGGATCATGTTACCAGTGGCTCGAACAGGGGTGGCCTGTAAGCCTTGATAAGACCAGGTTGAGATCCCAGGGGGACAGGTTCTCGCTCCTGGGGTACAACTTCTCTAGTCCCTTAAGGAAATGGATAGATATATCATTTGAAAAAATGGATCAGCCGTCCACCCAAGGATGAAAAGCCGAGATGGAAGCCAGGTGAACTTTAACTGATGAAATAGATAGGCCCTGCTGTTTCAAGTACAGCAGGTACTCTAGAATGAATGGCAGCGACGATCGCGTAGGCAAGACACACTGCTGGGATGACCAGATGGAGAACCGCTTCCACACACCACGCTTATAACAATACAGTATTTTCCAAGATGTTTTATCCTTAAGCTTTTTATTCTACACTTACATTGGAAAAAAAACCATAACTAGCCATCTCAATTGCAGAGAGCCTTCACAAAGTAAAACTATATGTTGCTTCTCTGTTAATCCAGCCTTGCTAACTATCACCAACAAATACAACAACTCTGGCCCCTCCAAACAATTCACTTCCATAAAATCTGAATTCTGCCAGCTAATGACTCTTTAGGATGCATGGTGTGGTTCTACGCTTAATGTTTCTCTATAACTCCAGAGCAAATGGGGTCAGTTTAACAAGTTTTTTTTTGTTTTTTTTTAAATTTGTTAGCGCCGCAAACTCAACCTGGAATTTGAAAGTCAGGCTGGATTCTTTCTAGCTCATGCATAATCATATGAGGAAACACCATGAAATCCTCCTTACAGTTTCTACTGTATCCTCCATTCTAAGAGGAAGTATTTGCAACCTTGTAGAGTGAGGAGGTGATTAGTCTGAAATCCTTGCAGAGCTAGAGAACAAGCTAATCATGCATCTCTTGGAGCTCACTGCTCTGAATACTGTTTGCCCACCCCATAGTACAGTTCCTGAGACGTTTCTCATTGGTAAAAAGCAGTAAAACTCATGCCACTAAACTCAGTCAGCAGATCTGACTCAATATACAGGGATCAAGAAGTAAGGTGGTGCCATTTCTACAGTCATTTTTTGTTTGGATTACACTTTAACATTCCAAACAGCTGCCATTCTTAAACAGCTCCAAAAACGTTTTCATTTTTTGCCCCTCAGCCTGCATCAGACAATAGCAGGTACTTAAACTTGCAGTCGTATGAGGCCTGAGGCTGGCTATATTCACTCCTAGTCCACGCAGCTGTTTTAGGTCCGATAACTCAAAGCTGACCAGGACTAAAAATACCCGCTTGTCCCCAAAGGAGAAGCTTCTAGGCTTTCCAGTATCATGCAGCACTGGTTAAGTAGCCCTGCTTATTTTAGCAACACTGGACCTAATTTTCAAGGCCCCAAAGTCTTTTTAAAAAGTTGATATAAGGTTTTTAATATTTATTCTCATTCCTTTGTTATTCAGAGGAAACTTAGCTCTGCAGACTGAGAAAAAGGGGGAAAAAACCTTACCCACAGACATCTTTTTAGAAGACTCTAATTTTTTAATATCTTATCTAAAATGTGGTATAAAACAAAATGATTAGTGGTGTTGAATGATATGTAAGGCCTTGCTAGCACATGTTTGGTTCTACTTACCTAATGCTTAGACTGTTCCAAACTCATGTCATTAAAACCTTTTTATAACCATACACTACAATGTATGTCTGTGTTTATAAATAATCAGTAACTTAAATACAAGCTACTTTGATTGTTACATATTTATGCATACATTGTGCAACTACAGATTTCAATTTTTAACATATTTCCAACGTTACATTTGTTACTACTATCATCTATTCTTGGATGCCAATAAATGAGATAGTCAAATTATTAGTACTGGGGCTGATGTTCTATTGTTAGTGTTTACCTGTAAGAATCAAGCCACCTTACCAGGAAATGTACACTGACTTGTGGTTCCATAAACCAGCGTCTGGGAGGTTTAATGGGCATGTCTCCGAAAAATAGAAGGCTAGCCACGTGCCAGTTAGCAAGGAAACCTCACAGAGAGGGTAACCTGCCCACTGAAGTCAACGGAAGCGTTGTCATTTGTTTCAGTGGGTGCAAGCTGTGACTCAGGATGCACATTCCAGAAAGTTTCCTAACAGGAACAAAAATATTATTCTGCAAAGACGTTTGGCCCGCAGTGGAAGCAAAGTCTCAGGCCTATCTGGTGAGTGGACCAAAGGATTGAGTGTTCAGATCAAAGGTTTAGTCGTCCCTCCAAGAATGGACAGATGAGTGGAATAGATGAGGCTGACTGTGGAGGCTGGAAAGAAATAGTATTTCCAGTTCTCAAGAAAGAGGTGGGATAAAAGAATCCTAAATGTATTATTATAGATCCCAATTCAGGAAAGCACCCTATTGAAGTCAATAGCTCTTAAGCATGTACTTAAGGGCTTTCCTGAATCAGGGCCTTAGGAACATACAGTATATTTAATTCTAAATAATAACTATTTTACTTTGGTGTTTCTATATATACTGTATTTAAAGTATTAGTTTTTAATCATAACTTCTCTTACTGCTATTAAAAGCCTGCATAATTTTCTCTTTAATTTTTGTAAATATGCACGTAGCTAATTATCAATACTAATCTCTGTAAATACATTTTATGCACATCATCATCCTACCTTTCAGGGAGAACTTTATTTAAAATAACAGCAATAGCACACTACTCAATATTCAGAAAGGAATCCAGGGAGATGACACCTTAGCCCTGGTAAACTTAAATACTTAAGGGTTAACTCAGTGGCAGAGAGAACCTACTTTATTTTACACTCTATTAAAAAGAGCTGCCAAATTGCATTGTGCGGCCAGCTGATGAGACAGGGATCAGAGGTCATCACAGTGGCAACTTGTAAGAATTCATGATTAGATTTGCATGACAAGATTTTTTTTTAAATAAACTTAACAGCTGGCAGACTGAATTATATCCAATACAAGGCATAATATATACTCATAACAATATCCAGATCTGAAAGAGAAAAAAAAATAAAACTACCCAAATAAGACTAGAAAAGGAAGCCCTGTTTAGAGGACTACACAGTTTTATATCACTTTTATTTTGAAGTATCAGTTATGCCAAGAGAAAAATGGTCTTTCTGAAAACTGATGAAGAAAAAATATGAAGGCCTTGGATATATAAATCCAAAGGTTAAAACTGACGGGGAAAGGAATTAATGTTTTTATATAGGAACTATCTACTATTAAAGATGTTTTTCTGTTTCCGGTTTTGGAATTAGAGGACCAGGGTAGGTATTCTATCTATTACATATTTGTCAAAAAAAATAAAATATAATGCATATTTTACATTATATGTATTTAATCCAAACCACACAATATGTTAATGACACAGATAACTTGTTAGAGGATGAAACATTTTATTTGTAATTCTATTTATATTATATATATCTATAGATATTGTATTATATCTGTGTGCCTATTAAATATTTATGAATTTCCATTAAAAATTTCAAGACACATACTATCCCACAGAATACAAAAATTAAAAGCCTGCCCATCCAACCCAGACCTCAGGAAAAGCCTACGTAAATATACAGGCCTTGGGACAAACATCAGAGCTTTCTCTCTTGTGCTAAGGGGAGGGGAAAGAATCCCAAAGCCTTCCAATGAAAATGTCCTGCCCACCCTCCCAGCCCCACATACACAAGTTTAGGGACTGCATTTTGTACTATTCAATTTCATCTCATTTCTTGCACTCCAGTCTACAAGGTTATCCAGATCTTCCTGTGTAGTGTTCCAATCCTCCTCTGTATTGGTGATGCCTCCCAAGTTCGTATCAACAAATTTCATCAGCACACCTCTAAAACAGGACTAGTAGAAGACAATATGTGGCTGGGAAGAATTTACTGGTGGGGATTGTTAGAGAAGCCTTGTCAAGCATACTCGAAGAGGGACCCCTTATCTGCTATTTCCTTCATTATTTGTTCCATCTGACCTTAAAATAAGTCTGTCACACACACACACACCCCTACCTACCTCCAAGTGGAGGGGGGAAATACAGGAATTACTGAGTGAAGTTCTATGGCTGCGTGATGCAGGATGTCAGACTAGAGTATCACAGTGGTTCCTTTCAGGCATTAAAATCTACTAAACCTGTACAATTTTAGAAGAGAATTCTGCTGTCTAGGGAAAGAGCCACAAGGCCCTTTTGGTTACCTTATTAGAGGTCATGCTTTCAGTTGTCAGAGGAGATACACTATTTTAAAAGGCTTTTCCCAGATGGCGAAAGGTTTGATACCTTTGGAGAGATGCAGAAGTCCTGCTGTCCACTTTGCAAAAGACATTGCAGTATATAAGGAGTGGAAATGTCTATTCGACATAAAGAGTTGTCAAAATTATTTTTTGTCCTCCAGAGCACCACCCCTTATCATTTTTGTCCAGGGACATCTACAAGATGCCATAAATGGGAAATACTTCACCTTGTCTATTCTTTTTCTGCATAATGCAGATGCTTTGCTGGGATTAGCATAAGGCACTTAGATAAATATTCCATATGCCTTAGTTTTATTTTCCCATGGTACAGGGTATATCCCCAAAGTACTGTAGCATAGATAACACTTTACATTGTTGTAAGGCCAAACTAGACAACACATAAAATGAAAATTGGAAGCAGCAATCAGTTTTTCCCTCAGTTATTTTTGTATCATATACACTAATTTCTTCTACATCAGGGGAACATGTTTCCAAATGATAGTCGCCAACGCACTTGACACATGGTGTTAAGGGCAGTGAACTTGAAAAGAAAAGCAGACTTTAACAAATTGAAAGAACGGATAGGTAGGGTTCCATTGGAAGAAAACCTAAAGGGGAAAAAAAGGAGTTCAGGAGAGCTGGCATTTCTCAAAGAGCCAATTTTGAAGGCACAACAGCAAACTATCCTGACACAGAAGAAAGATAGGAAGAATAGTGAGAGGCCAATATGGCTCCATCAGGAGTACTTTAATTACCTGAAAATCAAAGAGAAAAAAACATGTACAAATTGCTATGGAAAGTACAAAAGAATAGGGCAAGGATACTGGGACAAAATCAGAAAGGCTAAGGCACAAAATGAGTTACATCTGGCAAGGGAAGAAAAAGCAACAAGAAGAGGTTCTATAAATACATTAGGATCAAGAGAAAGACAAAGGATGGTCTAGGTCTACTACATAGCAGGGAAGAAGAGCTAATAGAAGACATCAAGAAGGATTAATGGTTATTTTACTTTAATTGTGACCAGATGCTTAAAACAATTAATAGTAACAACAAGGGGGAAGGAACACAGCTCAGAACAGGGAAATAACAGGTTACAGAATATTTAGCTTAGTTAGATGTAGTCAAATTGGCAGGGCCTGATGAAATTTATCCTAGGGTACTTAAGGAACTAACTGAAGCAATCTCGGAACCCTAAGCAATTATCTTCAAGAACTCTGAGGATGGGTCAGATTGCAGAGGACTGGAGAAGGGCAAGCATAGTACAGTAGAACCTCAAAGTTATGAACACCAGAGTTACGAACTGACCAGTCAACCATACATCTCATTTGGAACCAGAAGTACACAATCAAGCAGCAGCAGAGACAAAAAAAAATAAAAAAAAAAAAATACTGTGTTAAATGTAAACTACTAAAGAAAATTAAGGGGAAGTTTATAAAAAAAGATTTGACAAGGTAAGGAAACTGTTTCTGTGCATGTTTCATTTAAATTAAGATGGTTAAAAGCAGCATTTTTCTCCTTCATGGTAAAGTTTCAAAGCTGTATTATGTCAATGTTCAGTTGTAAATTTTTGAAAAAACAACCATAACATTTTGTTCAGAGTTACGTACAACCTCCATTCCCCAGATGTTCGTAACTCTGAGGTTCTACTATACCTATGTTTAAAAGGAGGAACAAAGAGGACTCAGGGAATTACAGACCAATCAACCTAACTTCAATACCTGGAAAGATACTGGAACAAATTATTAAGCAATCAATCTGTAAGCACCAAGAGGATAATGGGGTTATTAAGGAATAGCTAGCATAGACTTGTCAAGAACAAATCATGTCAATTCAACCTAATTTCCTTTTTTGATATGGTTACTGGCTAACTGGCTTAGTGGCAGTAGAAGTGTTATATTTTGATTTTAGTAAGTTTCATATGACATGCAGCATACTAAGGAAATGTTGTCTTTATGAAAATATTATAAGATGGGTACACAACTGGTTGAAAAATCATACTCAAAGTACTTATCAGTGGTTCACTGTCAAACTGGGAGGACATACAATATCTAGTGGGACCCCACAGGGGTCTGTTCATTACTGATTTGGATATGGAGTGGAGAGTAGGCATATAAAATTTGTGGATGACAAGCTGGGAGGAGTTACAAGCAGTGTTCCCTCTAATTTTTCCCACGCATGTGCGGAATTAATTTCGTTACGTGCACAAATATGGAGGTGATGTGTGACACACCACCTCCATAGTGGTGCACATAACAAAATTCATGTGGTGTGGGTGGGACCAAGGGGTTCGGAGTGTAGGAGGGGGCTCAGGTGCAAGGGGGGGGTGAGGACTCTGGCTGGGGGTGTGGGCTCGGGGGTGGGGACGGGGATGAGGGGCTCAGGGCTGGGGTGCAGGGCGGGTCAGGACTCCAGCTGGGGATGCAGGCTCTGGGGTGGGGCTGGGGATGAGGGGTTTGGGGTGCAGGCTGCCCTGCGGCTACAGCGGGGAGACAGGACTCCCCCCAGCTCTCTCCCCCCACAGCAGCACCTGGGCTGGGGGGGGAAGAGGCACCTCTCCCCGCCGCGGAAGCTCCGGGGCAGGCTGGGTTGCCTCTCCCCAGGCCGTGGCAAGTCCTGGCCGGGCTGGGTAGGGGCCAAGGGAGGGGTGCCTCTCCCCCCAGCCGCGGCAGGTCTGTCCGCAGTCCGGGCCACCAATGATGGTCTGTGGCTTCGGGCCATTATAAACCCAGTACTGTCCCGGGGGGGGGGGGGGGGCTCTCCCCGCCGCAGCAGGTCTGGCAGCTTAGAGGGAACTTAGGTTACAAGTCACAAGTACTTTTGAGGACAGGATTAGAATTCAAAATGACCTTGTAATGTAAGAGGAAGGGAAAAAAAATCAAATGCACAACTACAAAATAGGGAATAACTGGCTAGGCAGTAGTACTGCAGAAAAGGACGTGGGAGTTATTAGTGGATCATACGTAGAATAACAGCCAACAATGTGATGCAGTTTCAAAAAAGGCTATCATTCTGAGGTGTATTAAAAGGGATGTTGTGTGTAAGACATGGGAGGTAATTGTCCCTCTCTGTTCAGCACTGGTGAGGCTGGGGTACAGTATCCAGTCTAAGAAAGATGTGGATAAATTGGAGATAGCCCAAATGACAGCTACAAAAATGATAAAAAGTTTAGAAACCTGACCTATGAGGAAAGGTTAAGAAAAGATACTGTTATTAACCTTTCCGTAACTGTTGTTCTTTAAGATGTGTTGCACATATCCATTCCACTGTAGGAGTGTGCACACTTCAGTGCACAGTTCTGAGAGATTTTCTCCTTTGTGGTACCTGTCAGGATGGCATAAATGCCCTCTGTTGCCTTGTGAACAGAGCCCAGGAATAAAGGGTGGTGCTGCCTCCAGCCCACGCAGTTCCATCCTACCAGAAGACTCCGATAGAGAGGGAAAGGAGGACAGGTACAACACATCTCAAAGAACAACAGTTACAGAAAGGTTAGTAACCTTTTCTTCAAGTGATTACACCTCTGTTCCACTGTAGGTGACTCGCAAGCAGTCCCCAACTAGAGGGCTACTCATCCAAATTTACCATCATCTCTAGATTGTTGAGAGATAGGTTAGTGAGAGGCAAATGAGTGACATGATGATCAGGTTGCAGATTTGAAAATGTTCAATATACGAATGTTAGACAGAAAAGCTGAAGAGGTTGCTTGGAACTTAGTTTAATGGCCCAGCACTCTAACCAGAGATTCATGTTAACCAACTGGTAACACAGGCCAATACAGCTGGATATCCATTAACTAAATCCTTTACATGAAAGCAGGACTGCCCTTCATTCTGTCTATAAATACAATAAACAATGGAGATGAAGACCTGAAAGTTTAGTTCATTCCAGATAAAATGCTAAAGCTCTTCTAACACCCAGAGCATGCAATCTCTCCTCCCCTTATTACCACAAGGCTTTGGGATGAAAGTTGGTAAGAAAACTGCTTTGTTAACATGAAAAGTGGAGACCCCCTTCATAAGAAAACTTGCGTGAGGATGAAGGTAGACTTTGTCCACGTAGAAAGGATCTGATATGAGAGTCCTCAACTTCCCGACTTTCCTGGCTGTTGTAACGGCTACTAAAAATGCCATCTTCATTGATAGGTGCAACAGCATATTGCTAGAGGCTCCACCACAACATATTGTAAACAAACCAGATGCAGTTGTGTTCCCGCTTTCACAAATAAAATCATAGTCCAGTCAACTATTTCAGGGTAAAAATCGTAACAGCACAAACAACTGCTTAGTCCATTTTAGGAAGACAAGCCAAAACAGTTTTAAATTAAGCTCTAAACTAAAAAAACACACACACGAGGGAATGCAGAAGAAAACAAATGTTTTGGCCTCCACAGCATACATAATGGAGGACGAGTAACGGCAAATTTCCTGGCTCTTGTTTCAAACACTCATTTTAGTCTAGTTTGACATATGTACATTTCTTACATTTTTAAATATAATTTATTGGTTAGTATAGATACATGTGAAAAAAATTAAGAAGTCATCAGAACGTGCTATGCTGTTCAATAGAGATGTTATTAAAGTGTTAAGTATTATCATTAGTCTCTATGGAAATGCTGTAGATATGCATCATACTTGTGCATGATTTTTAAGATGCAATATATGGATTTTTCTTTTATAACTTTTAAAAATGCAAAGCAATTCAGGTATAAACATCGGCAAAATCTGGCATTTTAAGAAAAAATATCTTAAAAAATCCAAACATCTGTTTTAAAATAAATAAATAAAGGAACAAAAGACATGCATACCAACAAGATAAAAATAAAAACAAATTATTCCCTGTTTGGAAATATTTTAGCAAAGTTCCAGCCATAAGCAATTTATGCTTAAAACAGCATTAAACCTCTGAAAATAGGTGTTGTTATAAATACCAATCTCAGCCAATAACTAGAACTGTGACACTACAATAATTCACCTAAATAGAGCTGAGAACTAACTTATTACAGTAGGTCTGACATAGTCCTGCTGTAATAAGTTTACATGAAAACATGTACACACTAAGACATGACCTGCTCTAGATAAAGGAAGTGCAAAGGAAAATGTCCAGCATGCAGTATGCACTCCCTCTACTGGGCACTGAGATTATTCTGAACAGTCTTAACAAAAAGAGAGAAAATAATGCAACATGTCCTGTCATGCAAGTGCTTTCCTCTTACCCCCTTCCTCATTTCAATCATAATTTAGATTCTCACACAGAGTGCTTTTAAACTCTCATATATACTTTCAAAATATGACACTCTTCTTAAGGGATGTAAACATCTAACTCAGTCCCAGAATAATCGCTGATGATATGAATTTAACTACGATGTAAGCACACAAGGACTTTCACTAACAGAAGAGTACCAATAGTAATCCTTGTGTTTGGTTATCCTTGACCAATGTGATCAGGCTGCCCCTCCTTCAACCCCCAATTTAAACAACAGAAGTTCTTACAGAATGAGAAATGTGGCGATGGCTATTTAATGTCTGCCAGAGGGGCTTGAATCTGGACAGCCAGGATATACGGCTAATGCAATAATATTTATAAAGGCAACACCAAGGGGGGCGGGGCTGGCTCTGGACAGTCAAAGGATACAGGCAACATTTGTAGTTGTTTTCCTTCTCCTCCCATGGCTCTAGCTGAAGGTAGGGACAGACGGTAAATCTGTGCAAATAACTATAACCATAGGGACCAGCACTTAAAGAACTTTCCCAACCCTCTCTTGCCAGGTTTCCTGCTACAGAGCTTAAAAACAACACCACCACATTTTCTCAAACACCAATCCTGAACAGTATGAAACTGCATGACGACTGGAGGTAGGAGGGAGGCTAGGGAGCAGAAAGCAAATAGGAAAACATGAAAAACAGAAAGATCAGAGATGGCATATGTATATATGAGTAGGGCCCTACCAAATTCACGGTCAATATTGGTCAAATTTGGTCATAGGATTTTAAAAATCGTAATGTTAATGATTTCAGATATTTAAATCTGAAATTTCACAGTGTTGTAATTATAGGGATCCTGACCCAAAAAGGAGTTGTGGAGTGGTCACAAGGTTATTGTAGGGGGGGTTGTGGTACTACTACCCTTACTTCTGCGCTGCTGCTGGCAGCGGCACTGCTTCAGAGCTGGGCAACTGGAGAGCAGTGGCTGCTGACCGGGAGCCCAGCTCTAAAGGCAGAGCCACCGCCAGCAGCAGCGCAGAAGTAAGGATGGCATGGTATGGTATTGCCACCTTTACTTCTGCTCTGCTGCCTGCAGAGACGGGCCCTCAGTCAGCAGCTGCCACTCTCCAGCTGCCCAGCTCTGAAAGCAGCAGCACAGAGGTAAGGGAGGCATGGTATGGTATTGCCACCCTTACTTCTGTGCTGCTGCTGGTGGGGCGCTGCCTTCAGAGCTGGGCGCCTGGCCAACAGCCACCGCTCTCGGGCCGCCCAGCTCTGAAGGCAGTGCAAAATAAACTTGCAACGCCCCCCCTACAACTCCCTTTTGGGACAGGACCCCCAATTTCAGAAATGCTGGTCTCCCCCATGAAATCTGTACAGTATAGGGTAAAAGTACACAAAAGACCAGATTTCATGGGGGAAGCTCAGATTTCACAGTCCGTGACACATTTTTCATGGCTGTGAATATGGTAGGATCCTATATATGAGAAAGAACTGAAAAAACAAAAGGGTGGCAACTGTGGACTGGTTCAAGGGGATAGCAGGGAGAAAGCAGAGATGCCCATTGATTGCAAGGAAGATACAATAGTGCCACCCCACACTTTCAGAAATGACAAGGCAGGGCCCAACAAATCATGAAATTAGCTTTAAAAAATGTGAGATTTAAAAATAATAAACATTGGATTCTTTTTATTTGCCTTCTGGGTTCTGAGCCTTTAGGATGCATTTTTGGACTTGCAACCAGGAGGACTAAAAACTTGCCTAAAAAAATGAAAGTTGAGGTTACTTAAGTAATCACTTGCCTCTGGGAGCTGGGGCTTTAAGAAAAAACACCAAGTATCATCAGACTCAAGATAAAAATCACAAAAGTTTGCAACACTGGAGATACCACACAAAATATATAAAGGCTGATTACTACTACTCTAGATGCTATGTTCACCAAGAGTAGAAAAAATATTTAAAAAGATAATTCTTCAAAGAATCAGAAAGGCTAGTACCAACTCCCTTATTCAAACAGTTATGGATCAATTCCATTAACATCTTGACCATAGAAGTAGCAAAGTACACCTATATCCCTAGCAAAGGGATACTCATAAATTCCTTTCAAGTGCAGACTACATAGAAGTACGAGTGACTGCTCTCATCTTTTATGCAAAGGCGTGGATAGCTAAGACTACAAACCCATTTTGATCTGAGGAGCCAGGCTGCAATGCTTGATAGAGCCTCCATTCTTGCTGGTCTATTAAAGAATAGAGTAACTGCATAAAAATAGTGCTAATCCTCCGATGTTGCCACTGCATTAGTCATGGATGCAAATTTTGTAAGTCCCTAACCTTCTGTTTTACATTTTGCCACTTCGGTGTTGCCACTAAAATAAAATATGCTCTCCCTGAAAGATACAGACATGACTTTAATAGGGAGTCTTGACAACACTTAAGGAGATGAGCAGATATGCAAACAATTCTCCTGTACCTAGTGTGATAATCTTCATCTAGCACAATTTACTTTGCAGATTGCAATTGCTCCCTGGTACATAACAATGACTTGATATCAATTGTCATAACATACAGCTTATGTCAGATCTACAGCAGATGGAAACTTACAAGTGATCTTTTCCACAGTACCCATCCTACTTGGTTCATTTCTTCTCTCCAGTTCTTGCATGGTCTCTCCTCCCTCTTATTTCTGCACATGGTGCATATCTACACTCCCTGCTGTGCCATTCTGCTGACTCAGTGTGCTAGCAGTTATATGTAAAATCTGCTAATGTCCTGATCTTTGCAGTGATGCTCAGCGATCAGGATATCAGTACATTTCTCTTATCTCCAGGCATAGAGGACACCACCAAAAGACAGGAAGACTTTGTTATAGTAAGAACTAAGGCTCCAACTTTACAAAGATTTACACATGGGCTGATATTCATGACCTTGAGTAGTGCCAATGGAAGTACTCACAGTGTATGAAGTTAAGTATGGGCGTAAGTCCTAGCAGGATCAGGGCACAACATTCTTTGTTTGATAGGCCTTGCTGCTTGCTGGACCATTGGACTTGGATTTTTACATATTTTTTTTTAAATGTTGTCAATTTCCATCTAAAAGTAAGTTTCAACTAAATAATCCACCACATGTAGAGGAAACCAGAGGCTTTTTATGAAAATGCTTCTGCAGCTCATTATGCTCCTCATTCACAGCTTAAATTTAAGTAGCTCAGCACTAGTTAAGAACAAGTTTGGGCATTTCGCCATGAAAGAAATGGAAGAATTACTATTCATTTATTTTCCAACATCTCTTAACAGGTTCCACGCCTCAAATTCTATTAAGTTGTCAAATAATATTGTGTTCAAAATAAGTGAATTACTAAATATTTCCCTTTTCCTAGCTGTATGCTCTACAAGGTTTGAATCAGACACCAAACAATGGTGAACAAGAATGGTAACAGCACTATTTTCCACTACTCATAGAATGAAGGCTTGAATGTCTTTCAAATCTTACAAAAAAGGCAGTAACCAATATTCTGGGCAGAGGGCCAGCATGTGCAGCCTTTCCCATAAAAAAGACAACAGGGATGGCAGCAACTATGCTGATTCCTCCATAGCTGGTTATGTGCACATCCCATTGAAGGGAAAGCAGTGGCAAGAGAGTCTTCTGAAATATTACCTTTCATTCAGTGTTGGCTTTTGTAGCTGGAGTAGTATACATAGCCAGGACCCTTCTGTACCAGGGAGATGTGCTGGGACCGAGAAATTCAAAAATCCCAATCTGGCCTTGTCTATACAGCCAAACAGAGTTTAACAACAGTTGATGAACTTCAGTGACTGACTCAGACTAACAATTTAGTCTAGCCTGCCCTGACAGATATAAACTGTGTTATAACCCAGTTAAAAGCAATGTTTTACTCCTGAACATTGTGACCTAAAATAATTAGTTTTTTAAAAATATAGTTTAGCCATTTATACCTAAGCAGCACTATTTGACCACAAACAAGTTTAAAAATTCTTAGTAAACTCTGTTGTTTTAGATGTATAGATGGGGTCACTGACTTCTTCTGTGGCCTTGGACAAATCATCTAATCTCTCTGCCTCAGTTTCCTCACATAGTAAAATAGTAGTTAGTTCTAACTGACTTCTTCTGTGGCATAGTAAAATGAGGATATTAAAACTTACTCATCTCACAACATTTTCACTGGGAATAACCTTTGTGAAACACTCTGAGCATTAAAGCACCATGTGATAGCTAATTATTATGAGAGGCTTCCAAGTCTGTTACCCATCCTCTGTAGATTGTAAGCACTGTAAATCAAGGACCACACCTTTTTTTCTGACTTGTGAGGTGTTGGCATAGTTTTGCATGTTTCAAAATAATAAAATGGTAATAATGAAGGAAGACATACATATTGTTAACACTAAATGCCAACACAGAAGAGAACAAAGGACAGAATACAAACTGTACATGAAGAAACTGGGACTAAAGAGAATTTTAATTTTTTTTATACAGTGAGGTAGTTAAATTTTAGGACAACCAGTGTTAATGTCCTATCTAATAATGAAGGCCCTGACTCTGCAAACATTTATGTATGTGCTTAACTTGGCTCATGAAGTAGTCATATTGAAGTCAAATGGATTACTCAAATATATAGAGTTAAGCACATGCTTAAGTGTTTGAGAGAATTAGGGCCTACAAGGAAATGTTTAGACAGCATTATATTTTTCTGTGTGCAAGTCAAGTGTTTGATAGTCTACTCAAAAAAATGTTTAATTTAAAACACTCACCACTTTTCTTTTCCTCTCTTTATAGTCAATGTTCATTTCCTTATGTTTCTCCATAGCAGTCTCTAATTTATTCTTAAAATCAATGGCACATCTTAGACAACCATCATTTATTCCTGCTCTGGTGAACAACTACAAAGCAAGAGATATACATTCTTATTATTTCTGCTACACACATCCCCAAGAAAAAATTTCTTGGTTTTTGTCCATTTGTAACATGATATGCAATAAAGCAGTTTGCTACTATAATAAGCAATCACTGGTGATCCCAATTCTCTCCTTTTACCTGCACTTCTTTCAAAAACTTTTTTTTAACTGGGGGAGTAAGAGCTGATAGCAGCAGCTAGAGTCAACCAAGGAGTAGGCAGATGCAGTATAAGTTTTCCTCTGTGAGTGCACCTCACCATACAAAATTGCTATCCCCTGCAATGGACACTTGAGCAGCGACTACCAATTGTGCTGAATGAATAAGTGATTTTCTAATGTCGACTTATCTCATAAAGACATATTCATTTTCACTTTAAACCTACCATATAGGCCATATTTAAACTGAATCTCCAAAAATGAAAAGCTCATGCACTGTGCTAGGTAGCTTAAGCAATGTTGAATGCACTCAAATATAAGTGATGCAACACTGACAATTTCTAACTCAGATTTATATTTAGCCAATTATTACCACCCTCCCCACCTCACATATTTATAACAATTATTTTTTCTCAGTTTAATTTGCTTTGTTTAGTTTTCTTCAGACTTTACCCTCACACACTTTTATTGCTTGTTGTTGTTTTTGCCATACATACAGACAAAAGATTCAACACAAGTGCACGAGCCTTTAGTTTGCACCCAGACGCGGAGTTTGATGCAGCCACACCGTCTTTAGGCTTTTGTAACTTTTTGCAAGATGGTCTTTATGTGAGTCCCCAAATTATGTGGTTTCATAATGAGTGTTAGCATTTTATGGAAGACAGGCTGAAAGCAAGCAAAAGAGGGGAAAGAGCTTTTTTTATTTTTCTTGGCAGAAGTCATCTCACCTGAATCCAAGACTGCACAGATGGCAAGAATTTATTTCTGATGAGTTTGTGCGCATCGATGATATTGTTTATTATGGCAGTATTGTCTTCATTCTCATGCACCTTCACATCTGTTGAAAAGGGAGGAAAAATACAGCATGATGTCTTTAGCATCTTCAATAAGAACCTACAATAAATAAGTGGAGATGGCACAACATGAAACTTTCTAACATAATTGATCTCTTCAGAGATGAGTCACAAGATTACTATGTTCAGCGTTAATGCTAAAAATACTTAACCGAAAGACCAAAGAGAAAGAAGGGAAAATGCTTTCATTATGCTGCATAACTCTGAAAAGGGGATGCTAAACCAACACAGCTTAGGCATTACCATATGAATCAAGGATATAATTATAATGCAATAGTGACTAGGGGTTCCAATCAGGGGGAAGGAATAGCTCAGTGGTTTGAGCATTGGTCTGCTAAACCCAGGATTGTGAGTTCAATCCTTGAAGGGGCCACTTAGGGAACTGGGGCAAAGTCAATACTTGATCCTGCTAGTGAAGGCAGGGGGCTGGACTCAATGACCTTTCAGGGTCCCTTCCAATTCTATGAGATAGGTATATCTCCATATATTATCTGGACCCTACTGTGCTAGGTACAGTACACACATAATGAAAAGTTGGTCCCTACCCCAAACAACAACTCTAGGAGCCTGATTTTCAAAACGGCAGGAATGCAGTTACCTGTGCAAAAAATGCAACTGCCCATTAAGCTTTCACAATTCCTACAGATGTATGCAGAAATGGCCAGTTATATATATATATATATATATATATCTTACCAGCCATTTACATGTGAAATTGTAGTTAACTGTATGCACAGGTACAGTTAACTGTAAGGCACCAGACTTTTTAAGAGTCAAGCCTGGCTTTTCTACAAATAACTCAAACTCTTGAAATGATATTAAGAATCATATTTTAAAAACCTTGCTACCAGCACTCTATTCACTATTTTATGATAAGGGCTGGTCCACACTAGGGGCGGGATCGAACTAAGATACTTCGACTTCAGCTACGCTATTCGCGTAGCTGAAGTCGAAGTATCTTAGTTCGAATTTGGCGCGCTTACCTCGCGTCCGCGCGGCGCGCGATCAAAGTTCGCGGCTCCCACGTCGACTCCGGTAACTCCGCTCGCCCTGCAGGAGTACCGGAGTTCGAAGTAGCGCGTTCGGGGATCGATTTATCGCGTCCAGACAAGACGCGATAATTCGATCCCCGATAGTTCGATGGCTACCCGCCGATTTCGGCGGGTAGTGTAGACGGGGCCTCAGTCTTTACAAAGTGTTGAGAGTTTGATTGCCATATTAAAAAATGTTTCCCCACTATAACTCAAGCATATTATTGTAGGGTCATGACTGAGGTCACTAATTTTAAAGAGGCAAGTGCTGAAAGCATTGAAACACAGCCTTCCTCTCCCCCTCCAAATAAAGTTATATACATCCTGCAAACAGAATGCAAGCAATTCAGGACAGGAAACCTGTCTTATTCTAGGTGCTGTAATACATTAACAATGCCATATACTAAATCTTAACCAAAATGGTTGATTAGTAAAATCTGTAAATCACGTCTAACACAATCTGCATTGAAGGAGGGTTACGAGATGAGTGGCCAGACGTAGCAGGTGATCTGCTAGAGAGGGCTGAAATATAAAATATTAAGTTTTGTAGTTAATGGCTCACAACTTCACATACAGACATTCTCAAGCTGTTTGTGTGGTACAGTACTAGGTACCTGTGGAGATTTCAAGGTTGAGAGTATATTTATGAGAACCAAGCCCATGGTTCCTAACAAAGGTTTCATAGTCATCATCATCGGTGGCAGCAGCAATCATTTCAGCTTCTGAACGTTCCCCTCTGTCTATTTCCTTTTGCTCAGGCAGCCCCAACTCTTCGTTCAGGTCCCTGTTTCTACCAACTATTAGACATGGGGAAACAGAAGGAAGGTCCTTGCTGCAACAAGGCTGTTCATCATCCATGTGTCCAAGCAAAGATTGCTGGCGATCTGCTATCTGCATGGATAAGGAGGAAGTAGGTTTGTTCTCGTTAGCAGTCCTCTCTGTGACAGGGTCTAACTCTGCATCATTCACAGTGAAGTCAAATGGATCTGGCATCAAAAGCCGGAAACAATTCTCCATCTCTGTCAGTGTGTCTTGGATTTCCTGGGACATTTCTGTCAGGAGATAATTGTTTTAGAATATTGCTACAGGCGATACAAAATGTCAGACTTAAGAGTCAGTTTTAAATTCCACGTCTACGCATAACTGTTCATAGCACACAGCCACACAAGCATTCATAGTGCACAAGCAAAAACTATTTGTAAGTGTAGCCAACACTTAAAAACTGTACGGTAAGAGTCTCCACACCACACACACACACACACTCACCCTCATTCTTCAGATTTGTAGAAATTAGTTTGCTATAAAACCTTTGCTTAAAGAAACAGCTTTCCAGTATGCAGAGATATCCATGGAACTTTTGCTGGTCCTCCTATACCATGTACAGGATTCCTACAATGGTATTTAGCAATGCCTTTTGGAACACAGATACTCTACATGAAACACCTCCTTGATGCCCTGATTCAGAAGATAGTCATGTGATTTAAGTAACTTTAAGCATGTGAATACAGCCATTGATTTCAACAGGACTCTTCACATGCTCAAATTTACACATATATCTAAGTTCTTTACTGAATCAGGGCCCGATACACTTAATTACCTTCTTTTGTATCACCCCACGTTCTACCTGAACTCCTGGCACTACATCACTTGCTTTTTTTACCCTACATGATGTCTACATATGCACTACTGTCCTCGTCCACCTCTACAGCCCATTACCACGTGGATAGCTGCTTTCTTGGAGGCTGTATTTTATATAGCATAATTCCTTAATAAACTATAAGTTTTCAGAACATCTCACCTTCCATTTCTTTTTCAGCTCTTTTGGCTCTCTCTTTGTAAATGTTATCTAATCGTTTCTGCTTCTCCTCCTCCCTTCTCCTTTCAGCCAGAGTTCTGACATTTACGTCTTGAAAATCCACCTGAGGAGGAATTGAAGGAAAGTGTTATATTCATTGTAAGAAATACAGAAACACTCCCAAGATTCCTATCTTTGATGAAATATCCTCTAACATCAGTAATCAGTGGGTCTCTCCACAGTACTTCTTTTATTGCCCCTTCTCCCAGAAACAACAACTATGGTAACTTTTTTTATTAGTGAAAAATGAGATCATAGGAAGCAGAAACCTGAACATTCTCTCTGCTGTCCGAGGCCAAAGAAAGGAATCTATCTTGATGTACCCTTTATAATTTTGGGAGGCCCTCACTTACAGTAATGGGGGGAGGGGGGGGAAGAGGGAAAAGAGGTGTCACATATGAACTAGATAAAGAATATGCAAAACTAATGCTAGGTTGACCCATATAACTCAAGAATTTTAGAGTAAAAGCCAAAACTGCTACTTGCACACACTTTTCCCAAGAACTTTGCATGCAAGCAAACCAACCAGTCCAGGAGCCAGCCATATCCCCTGCAACATGCAGTGAGTTAAATCACTGAATTTTGGCTTTTACACTAAATTTCCTGGCTTTGGTGGATTTTTCTCAAAATCTTATTTTTTATTTTACTCCTTTATTTCTTATTTTTTGAAGTACAGAACACAATTTAAGTCATGCACCTTACAGTAGCTCCAGCTACTGTTTTGATTTTATTAATTTTAAATGTTAGGTTTTTTGCTTTGTTATTTTAATTTGCTCATGAAAAGGCCTGAGAATTTAAATTTTTTTCCTTCCAAAAATTATATTCTGATGTACAAATCTATGAGCTAGCACTGAGAAAAAGCTGACTTTTGGTTGCTTTAGACCAGGGGTCCCCAACGCGGTGCCCGCCGGGGGGTGTAAGTGCGCCCGCGTAGCCCTCGGGCTTTTTTTTTTTTTTTCTTTTGCTCCGCTGGCAGCGCTCGGGGTTTTTTTTTCTTTTTTTTTTGGTGCCCGCCAGCAGCACTTGTTTTTTTTTTTTCTTTTTTGGCGCCTGCCAGACAAAAAAGGTTGGGGACCACTGCTTTAGACCTTATAGTTACATGAGACATCTCATCCTGCAAATTACTGAGTACCATCAACTAACTTCCATTAACTTCAATGGGAGAGACAAGATAGGTGAGTATCAGAGGGGTAGCCGTGTTAGTCTGGATCTGTAAAAGCAGCAAAGAATCCTGTGGCACCTTATAGACTAACAGAGGTTTTGCAGCATGAGCTTTCGTGGGTGAATACCCACTTCTTCGGATGCAAGACTTGCATCCGAAGAAGTGGGTATTCACCCACGAAAGCTCATGCTGCAAAAGATAGGTGAGGTAATTTCTTTTAATGGACCGACTTTTATTGGTGAGAGAGACAAGCTTTCACGCCACACAGAACTCTTCTACAATGCATTAACTTCAATGCTAGCTTATACTGTAAAGTGCTATGCAAGGAATACTTAGGAACTATTATTCTAATGGAATTGGCAATCCCTCCCCAGATGCTAAATTCACAGTCTGAACATCCAGATGAAATTTTCTTTGGTCATAATTGTTGTACATGAAACAAACCATATTTCAAAATAAAATGATGTTTCTGAAATTTTCTTTTGCTGTGATGTAAACACCACACAAGGTCCTCAAGATCATGTGCTTTAAATCGCCGCCCTTTTTCACATGACTGTAATTATAGTAGGAGAGCAAAATCTGACACGCATAATAAATGCCTGTACCATTTGGAGCTCAAACTATAAGTGTAGCGAACAAGAATCCCCTTTTGCTTCCTCCAAGAACCTCTCCTCTACAACATGCACCTGTACTTCACTAGCCAGGGATCAGGAAAATCAGGTCTGTTCCTAGTCCTGGATTTCACACACTGTTGTCCAGTCATGTGTGTTTCTCATTCACTCTCTGTGCAACCATTGGCACATTACTTAAGCCCCAATTCAGCAAAGCACTTACACATTTGTTTGACTTTAAGCACAGATTTAAATTCTACTGAAGTCAATGGGAGTTAATCACAAACCACAGGGCTTTGAGTCTAAGTACATGCACATACGTATTTTGCTCTATCAAGGCCCTAATCTTCTTGTGTATCAAATACTAGTTTACCCCATAGGAATGAAGTGAGACTTAACTAATATTTGTAAACTTCTTGAAGCTAAGTGGTGGGGTAGGCAATATTCCAATTTTACAAAATAACTGACACACAGAGGGACTTGCAATATAGTAAATTTAAGGGGGGGAAATTGCATCTATATCTACAGACAGACAAAGGTAGTTGAATGAATACATCTGATTTTGATTCCCCTCATTAATCTTAATGGTTTTACAAATCACATTTCCTTTTTGGAAATATTTCTTTCCCCACATTGTGTGTGCAGCTCTTTCAGTGAACAATTAAAATTGTATACAGTGATGTCAGACATACAAAGTAAATAAATGGAAATAAAACCCAGAAAGTTTCCTCTGATCTTCAGTTATAATAAGTGCATCTAACATTAGTAGGTAACATTTCATTTAAATATGATTTCAGACGTGTGAAAAGGTTGCACAGTGGCACAGTCAGAATTAGAACCCAAAACTCTCCAAATCCCAATACTCTGTTCTCATTGTGACACCTCTCATGGAGCAGTTTCATCCTTACATAGGCCAGTGGTGCCCAACCTTTTTATACAGGAGGGCCACATAACCCTAAGCACAACCTTGTGTGGGTCAAACAGATTCTACATATTTTAATAAGAATTAAAGTCACCTGTATTGATTTATAGATAGGTTGTTTCTATGTACAGTATTGTCTATTTACACACTTGTGTAAATTAAAATGATGTAAACACGATGACAAAATGCTAATGAATCAACCATTAGTATATTGTGTTGAAGAAGGCCACTTGAGTAATTGTTCTGCCTCTATTGGTCTCAACAGTAGATGCCTTTTCCTTCGTGCTAGTCAGACCAACATACCAGAATTTGAGATGGAGGAGCACAGAGTCCTACTCAGTTCAGGCCTGCTTGAATGATATATTTAAAAAAAAAAAGAAAAAAGAAAAAAAGCTATTCCACAACAGAAAAATGTTTACTTCAATCTTGGGAACAACATAGTGTATAACTATCAGCCCAGTGATGTAGGAGTTGGGCTCTGTTGTATTAATTTAGATAGAATAGACCAGGGGTCGGCAACCTACGGNCACCCCCAGCCTTCTGCCCTGTACCCCCATACACCCTCAGCCCTCTGCCATGACCCCTGAACTCCCCCACACCCCAGCCTTCTGCCCTGCACCCCCACAGCCCTCATCCCTCTGCCCTGCCCTCTCCCTCCCCCCCCAGGTCTGGGGTCCCAGCTGCCAGCCCCATGCCAGCCGGCGTCCCGGCCGCAGGCCGCGCTCAACCCGCTGCAGGCCTAGGTGAACAGAACCCCAGGCTGGCAGCTTAAGATCAGCATTTTAATTTAATTTTAAATGAAGCTTCTTAAACATTTTGAAAACCTTGTTTAGTTTACATACAATAGTTTAGTTATATAATATAGACTTATAGAGAGAGACCTACAAAACGTTAAAATGTATTACCGGCACGCGAAACCTTAAATTAAAGTGAATAAATGAAGACTCGGCACACCACTTCTGAAAGGTTGCCTACCCCTGGAATAGATGGTCCAAAAAGTGTCAACAGAACCCAATCACTGTCTAACATTAAACAGTGTTAAACAAGGTTTGGTACAGAGACCTCAGCCTCCCTCATACCAGGAAAAAAGTTGACATATGAAATGTAAAGTATGAAATATGGCTTTCATTTTAACAACGTCCCTAGTTCCCTTTGCTGGAAATAGTTTTTAGAAGGAGAACTCCCTTGTTTGACATTCCCTTAAGAGGGTCTCCCAGGAGGTAAGAACTATCCTTTTAGAAAAAAGAGAAGTTAGTTCAGATGGGCTGTAGCTGTTATTAAAGTTTGAGCCCATTTTATCCCACGTGTTGTTTGGGATTCATCTAGAGCCGGTAGAGGTAAAAATGTTATCTGGGTCCCTTTCTCTGCATCGGTCTGATCAGGACATCTCTCAGAATTAGGATGACAAAGGCCCATGATCCCAGGAAATGGTGGGGATGGCAACCATGATGGTGAAGCTCGCTTCAGTAGCCACCCCCCGCCCTCCATTCTTCTATATTCCTCCCCACAAAAGAAGTCTTTTTCTTTAAGGACTCAAAAAGGGAGTGATGGGGAATATTCCATCCCCTCATTATTTTGTCCACTAACTAGGCCTAATATCCTACACCAATTTTGATTCATTGAAATTCCAGTTCCACAACTTCTGTTTTTACCAAGCATGATTTCAGCATAGTTCTTGAACCATAGCAATAGGCCCCTTTGTTTAGACTAATTTAGTCTGTCTCCTTTTGGCCCCTTCCTCTCCACGCCCATCAACATCTGTTATTGTAGGTTATTGTGACATCTTATGCATGTTCACATACTTTTTACAGTTAAGCTCACAGAGTAAATGTGTAGGCCCAGTTATAATCGCTTTCATCGCACACAGGAAACCCCACGCTCAGCTCTTAATTCTATTCATGCCCTTCTCAAAGTGAGAAGGGTTGAGGTTACTGTGCTACTTAATCTGAATAGGAGTCTTGTATCACTCAAATGCAACCCCTCCACTATTAGGATGTGCTGCCCTGTTCAGTCTTCCTTATGCAGAAGGTGGTGTCTGTCTGAAACAGAATTTGAAGGCTGGCTGGGGAAAGGAAATCAGCAGAGATACTAACAGAGATGCAACGCAACACCTCATTACACACTTATGGATATAAATGCAAAAATATTTTTACGTCTAGTTTTAATTGAACCCCACTTTGTCAATAAGGATATCTTATCTTAAGCCTTTTGGGACAATAAGCAAGTGATTACATTACTAATGGGCAGAGCAGAGGTGGAGATCTCTGGCCTTCAGAACATGCTTTTCCACTGTGTCCACCTCCCACCACCACTCTGAAATGTTTCTGATCAGAAAAAGTTACATGTTGCATTAAGTTTATTAACCAGTACAGTTCCCGACAGTATCAACAGGTTTAAAAATACTCAGCTACATGGGAGTGGGGATGTGTGGAAATCAATGCTTGTGGAGCAGCAAAATGAAGCAATGTAACTTCTATATCCAATTAATGAAGTTACCTATATATCAGTGATTTGGTTAATATTGCTCTGTTAAAGCTTCAGATTCTAAATCAGCTGCCTATAAAGGCAGAAAATCTTTGGTTATGGCTATAGCTTGCAAGCTGCCTCCAAGCAGGGTCCTTAATTTCCTTTGTTATATGTACAGCTCTAAACAAATTGTTGTTGCTTAAATAAGCTGTGAAGAAAATTGTAAGTTTTTACTGGGGGGAGAGGCAGCAAGATATTTATATATTTGGAATTCCTCCAACACCTGGAAGAACAGACAGACCATACTGCAAGGTCTATAAGATCAATACATTGGCTCTACTAGACCAAACAAGGGGTAGGGCGCCAAAAAGGGGAGAAAACATTTCAAAATCCAATGCCCTTGAGTAAGGGCCTGATCCAAAACTCATTAAAGTCAATGGGTTTTGCATCAAGCCCTAATCCCCTCCCAATAGACGCCTTTTGTTTAAATCATTGAATGTCAGCTAAACCACCTCTATTAACTGCAAATGTCAAGTATTATGCAAGTGAAGAAGTGGTCTGCTAGGTACTTAATTAGGATGCAAGATATTTACGGCTGCATAAGTCAAAACACCACTTTGGAACAAACTGGAAGCCAGTGAAGACTACATGCATAATACGTTCCTAGTGAGACAACTTGCAAAACTATTAGGCAGGCAAAAACTGTGCTATTGCACTGATCCACTAATAAGGTGACAGACATAGGTAACTGCAGCAAGAAATGCATCTGAAAAGAAAGCTTTCGACAAAACACATTGAAAAAGTGTTCCTGGTCAATGCTGTTATCAGCGCATAGACATGCAGCTGGTGGTCCACTTGGACCATCCCTCCTCCACGTGGTACAAGCAGTAGCTATGCTTCCCTCATGCTTGCAAGGGAGTCAAAGTGACTTCAGCCAACCGTTTTTGAAACTGTTTACAAGCATTAGCTTAGTATTGCTCAGGTTGAGAAGCAGTCAGATAGCCCCAATCACTGTTAAGCATAAGAATTTCACAGTGGATCAGACCAGCGACCCATCTGATCTAGTATCCTGTCTCCAACAGTAGCAAATGCCAGCTGTTTTAGAGAATGCTATAAGAAACGTTGTAGTAGGTAGTTATGGGATTATGTATCTACAAGGAAAGTCTCCTCCTAATCCCCTACAACTAAAGGATGTTTTAAACCCTTGACAGCAGTTTACACACATGCACACAATATATATATATATATATATATATATATATATATGAAAATATTGTGTGCATGTCTGTAAACTATATATAATTAATTAAATATTTACTATTCTGAATCTAGCTATTCCTGAGACAAGGTGGGTGAGGTAATACTGTTTATTGGACCAACTTCTGTTGGCGAAGAAGAAACTTTCTTCAGTCCTTATCCTGCAGGTTTCCTTTGAGGACACCTTCAAAAGACGAACCTGGGAACTCAAATTAATAACTTCGCTACACACTAACTATCATGGAATAAAGACACTGGATTTATGATTTAGTACAATAATCTGTAACCCATTAACCTCCTTTTTTGTCCTATGACTGCAGAGGTGTTAACGGACCATTTCACTTTGAATGGTCCCTTACAATGTGTGTTAACTACTTATGCTAACAATCTGTTCCACCTTGTATTTAGCTGTGACACTCTGAGTACCATTCCCAGATCTGAGGAAGAGCTCTGTGTAAGCGCAAAAGCGTGCCTCTTTCACCAACAGAAGTTAGTCCAATAAAAGATACAACCTCACCCACCTTGTCTAACATCCTGGGATCAATGCGGCTACAACCACACTGCAAACCTAGATGTTCTTGTAATTCAGATAAAGCATCCAATTCTTTTACAGTTCTGCTAAGCTGTTAGCCAGAATGAATATCTTGTGACAGTAAGTCCACAGGCTAGTTATGCATTATGTGACAATATTTCCTTTTATCAATCTTGCACTCTTTTCAATGTACTGAACATCTCTTTGTTGTTGTACTGTGAGAGCAGTGAATAGGGTAAATCTGTCTCCAGAGTTTATGCATGCCCCAAGTCATTGTCATTGCCTCAGTCATTCTCATTGTCCCTCTCAGAATGTCCTCTAATTTTATTGTACCAGTTTTTAAACATAGTGACTAGGATCTAACAGTATTCAAAGTGAGGGCATGCCCTGATTTATAAAATGGGCATTAAAATATTTTCATTGTTCTCGATCCCATTCCTTACATATCCTAAAATTCTCTTTGCTTCTTTTACTATTACTGAACATTGAGCAGAGGTCTTTGTTAGAGCTGATGCAATCCTTAGATTAGTATAGAGAAGATATTGATTAGAAGTAGGGAGGTAGTATTCCAATTGTATACAGCATGAGTGAGACCATTACTAGAATTTTGTGTTCAGTGCTGGTACCTATACAAACTGGAAAGAAAACTACAAAGAATAATTCAAGGTCCGGAAAACCTGCTTTATAGCAAGACTCAAGAAACCCAATCTATTTAGTTTATCCAAGAGAAGGTTAACAGGCATCTTGATCATGGTCTACAAATATGGAACAGAAGTATTAGTAGAAGTCTCTAATTTAACACAAAGGCATAAGATCCAATGTCAGGAAATTAAAACTAGACAGATTCAGATTAGAAATAACAGTGTTAATTAACAATCAGCCATTGCCGCTACTTATCTTCAGATGTTGTGGAATCTGTCACTTAAAAAGTCTTCAACTCAAGATAGGATGTCTTTTCTAAAAGGTATTGGCTTGGTGGAGTAAAGTTCTATGGCCTGTTATACAGTAGGTCAGATTATTAGATGATCATAAGGGTCTCTTTCTGTCTTGATAATCTATGAGCTGTCCACAGTGGTGTCTAGTATTTTTCCTAAAACGATAGTTATTTTAGAACCCCAAGAGATGTATGCGTAGTTCAAATTTCCTCCAATGTTACTTTGCATTCACCTGCCATTGTGTTACCTATTCACCTAGCTTGGGTATGTCCCTCTGAAGTTCCTCAGCCTTTTCTAATTGTAACTAATCAAGAGTTTTGTTTCATCTCCAAATTCTCATGTCACTGTTCATCCTCTTTTACAAATTATTAAACACCAGTCCTAGTACAGCACTACATGCCATCCCATTATAGCCTTTTGCTATAATGAAGGTTGACCAATTGTGTTCTTAACGATCTGGTTTCTGATCCATGATAGTACTTAAGTTCTCCCTCTCCCCACCCTACGACTACTTAGTCCCTTAGTAGATCTAAAGGCAGGAAGTTGAAGCAAGACAAATTCAGACTGGAATTAAGGCTGAATTTTGAACAGTAAGGGTATTTAACCATTGGAACAATTTACCAAGGGATGTGGTGGATTTTCCATCACTATCAGATTTTAAAATGAAGATTAGATGTTTTTCTAAGAGATATACTTTAGTTCAAATAGGAATTAATTCAGGGAAGTACTATGGCCTGTGTGATACAGGAGGTCAGACTAGTTGATCACAATGGTCCTTTCTAACCTTATAATTTATCAATCTAGCCACCTGTAAGCACTGGCTTTACACCAGCTGGCTTCAGCTGAGACAGAAAGAGCCAAACATCATCTATGTATTGAAACACCAGATTATACATCCCCTCTAGCCCGCCTAATAAGTTACGTACCCATTGAACACGAAGGTTATTAAAGAAACAGAATCCTGAAGAACCCCAAGAGATCATGTGGCACTGAATGATTGTTCCTTTATTAATGAGATCCAACAGGATAGTGGCTAAAGAGTGAACATTGATATTCCAGCATCAATAGAGAAAGGGTATATTTAACGCTCTGATTAGTAGCATATGAAGTAGTATATAAACTTTGCAAGGCAGTTATTAGCGAACAGGAAAAAAACCAAGAAATACAAAATATATTATAGTATCTCATTTCTTGTTACTGCCTTTGATTTACACCTCTAGAAAAATAAAATCTGTGTTGAAGTGAGCTTTAGGTATTGTAACACAAGGAAAGACCTATCCAAATAGGGAATCTACCCTCTCTAATCTGAAGCAGTAAAATAAGACATTTTTTTTAAAGTCCTAAGCAGTATGGAAAGAACTTAGGTTGCAGGGGGGAAAAAAAACAGGTATCTAAATTTCAACAAAGAAATGAGCAAGAAAAACCAGTATTCAACACATTTGTCAAAAAAAAAGAAAAAAGAAAAAGAAAAGAAAGAAAGAGACCTCAACTTTGTTTCCAGCATATATCCCTTTATATTATTTTACAGTGGAGAAATCAACATCTTCCAGAAACCAGCCTTATCTTTCTAAGACAGAACCTAATGAGTAGACGTGGAGAAGTAAACATGCAGAAGTAAACAGGGAAAATACCTTCTTGTTCTGTTTTAAGAAATGGTATCCTAGGGAGAGTTTCTTGTAAGCGTCTCCATATTTCTCATGCCAAGCTTGTACAGATTTAATGGCTGTTTTTTTCAGTTTTTGTGCTACTTCTTTTGGTGGGGGAAGAGGCTGCTCATGGTCTGTTTCAATTGTGAGCTCCAAGAATTCTTGAAAATTTGAAATAATTAACGTCCTAAACTGATGTGACCGGGTGAAGAGCTCATCCACAATTTGAAAAGCTGAGAAGCGTATCTCTGCATGTTCTTGATTCAGCTGTGTCATCAGTAGATGATACGCATGACTAATATGTTCATCTGAAGACCTTTTGAAAAGTAACAAATATTATCAACACAAGTACAACCACCAGCAAGTGAGTTTTTTGTCCTTTTATGGATGAAAAATATTGTTTAACAGAAAAAAAGGAAGCTTTCTGTTTTGACATGAGATTAAAAGATATTTAAGCTGCAAAAAATCACCCCCAAAAAACTCACTAGGAGTCTTTTAACGAGTTTTGGAGGAAACCCACCATCACCCATTATTCCATGAGTTTCCCTAAATTTTCAAGGCAACAATCAATTCCAAAGTGTTGCTTAAAGCAAAAAGAAGAGTCTGGAAGAGGCCAGACTAATGGGTCACTGTGACCTGTTTTTTATATGAAATAGTGTAAGATGATAAAATGCTAGAGAGAACAGTCCTATGCCAGGATGTTCCTCAACTAAAGAATTTAACCACGCTTCATACTTGCAAATTTTCTTTAGCTCTTTCATTTTCTCTGAATTCAGTTGAGGCTCTCCTGAGGTTGTGAGGTCCTCGACCAGCTGAGAGAGCTTTTGGTCCATCTGTGGAAACTCATAAGACAAAGATAAATAAGATCACATTTTATTTGCCCAGCAATTATATTTTGACTAGGTATTTTTATATATATTTAATGTTTGCCAAGCCAGCATATTTGGTATTCCGCTACATTACCTGAACCAGTGCTTATACTCTCATCTTGACCTGACCAGTTTTACTACAATACTGTATAGATTGGGAGCAGATATGCTTGCCAAAATCAACCACAAAGAACCTGTGTGCCAAGTGGCATAATTTTATGCCTTGGCAAAAGATGAGTGGGGAAGTTGTCTTTTCAGAGGGGCAATGAAAGCGATTAAGACTCGACCCATGTTGACATGACCAGCTCAACAGCATTCCTGACAGGATCCCAGGAAGTGTATTGGGGCATACACAGCATTATTCATAAGGTACCTGTTCATTAGGTGGAAGGGGGGAAAGGCACCTTGAGCAGGCAGGTGGCTATACGCAAATTTCAAAGATTTAGAGGATCTTGGAATTTTAAGGAAACTTATTAAGTGATCGATCCACTTTTGACAGCACTGCTTTGCTTCTCAGACCTCTTCGCCCCGGGGCAGAGAGGGAGCCAGGGCCAGCCCTAGTATCCCACAGCGATGTTGGACCCCAGCTCCACACAAGAGACCCACCCCCGCCACACACAGGTGCTGGAACTAGGGGTGCTGGGGCTGACGTGGTTTCCAGCATATACAGAGTTTACAGTTTGGTTCAATAGCTCTGGGCACCCCCAGGATACAAAACCAGCCCCTCCCCCTCTCCTAACCCCCGTGAGGCCCGTCAGAGCCCCGCAGCCGCCCGGCCAGAGACGCGCCACATACCGGCGCTCCAGCCGACGCTCCGCGCGGACCGGAAACGGGGCGGTGTCCTCGCACCCCCTGACCTCGCTTTCACGAAGCCAAACGCCTGCCTCTGCGGGATGACGTTTTGTAACCGTCACTCGGGTGCGCCTAGTCTCCGCACGAGATGGAGATGGGGGAGGGGTCTCAAACAGCGGCGAGCTCGTGGCACAGCGCCACGGCGCTGCCTGGAGAGAGCGTGGGAGCGCGCGGGCGGAACGGGGTGCAGAGACACCAACGCCGCGGGGCGGCGGGTGTATGGGGCATAGAGCCGCCCGTGGGCCAAGGGCCCAGAGACGCGGGGGCGAGGCGTGTAGGGGACACGCAGCTGCCCGTGGGCCAAGGGCTCAGAGACGCGGGGTCGAGGGGTGTAGGGGACATGCAGCTGGCCAAGGGCTCAGAGACGCGGGGGCGAGGGGTGTAGGGGACAAGCAGCTGGCCAAGGGCCCAGAGACACTGGGGCGGGGAGTTTAGGGGGCACGCAGCGGGCCAAGTACCCAGCCCAGCCCCATCTCACTTTTGCATTGTAAGGTGAATTTTCTTGTGCAGACTGCAATGAAAAGATGTGGCCTGTAGGGCTGCTGCATGTCCAGTAAATTGAAAGGCAGTCTCAGATGGGCCTTTAGAGCTGATATCAACTGGATCTCATTGTTTATTCCCATCTCTAATTTGACAATCTAGTCAATCTCCCTGCCACTTCAGGGCTGTTCCCAACCAGACATTTTGTAGTGCTTAGTCCAGTCTGTCATTCTGTGATGCAAATAATGGGGCTTCTATTACTTCCTTTGGGAAGCTGTTCCACAGTTCAGGAGACTTTTATGCCTCAATTTGAAGACTGTGTTGGGATTATAGGATTTTTGTGATGAAAGGGTTGTTGGCGTGTGGCCTTTGGACAGTTTATATGTACAGTTTACATATAAAGTGAGTTACGTATCCTGATGAAAGAAAGAAAAGGATAGTTTATAAAAAGTAGTTTTCAGATTTTTCACATTAAAGTCTGCATTTAACTGCCCTTATACAGTGCCTTTCAGCGGAAGATCTAAAAAGACCGTATGACCATTACTATAAGCCTCTCAACCCACAGAGAGAGTTTGATATCCCCATTTAATCAAATAATGAAGTATAGAGAGGCTACGCAGTAGTTTTCAAACTTTTTGGTGACCTCTTTCACAAGCAAGCCCCTGACTGTGACCCCCCTTATAAATTAAAAATGGGGGGAGTAATTTAATGGGGGCTTGGGGGTGTCAGCCCCAGGGAGCTGACAGCTCACAACCACCTTGTGGCCCCCTGAGGGGTTACGAGCCCCAGTTTGAGAACCGCTGAGCTAATGGGTCTAAGCATACACAAGTCCAACTCAAGTCAATGGGAGCTGTTGAGACAGCAGTTTTATCTCTTCTGAAAAACAGGTCTCTAATCGGTGACCTGTCTAAAGGTTGCACCAGGTGATTAGTGGCAGAGTGGGAATGGAAAGCAGAATGTTTGACTCTCAGGTCTAAGCACTAGGGTCTGAACTTTATAGAGCCATGTACTCACCCACTGTGATCTGTTATTTTCTGCATTGCTTGTTTGTAAATTTACAAAGGTTTGATCCACTGGACCGAGTATAGGCCTGGGGAAAATGAATTCTTAAATTCTGATCCTGACTCTGGCACTAGCTTGTGTGGAATAAAGCCAGTCATTTAACCTTTCTGTGTCTCAGTTTCCCAACCAGTAAAATGTAATGCAAGTGTAAAAACTATTGAGGTTGTTGGCTGTTAGAATGCAGGGCAGGGGGATAGCTCATACTGTATGTGGCTATTAAATCTTACAAAAATTCCAAAAAAACCCACCTGCCCAGAATTGGGTTATTAAGGGTGTCTGGGGTGTGGAATACATCTGCCTACACCCTAACAGAACTTGACTGATTTACTTTTCTTCTCTCCTGTCTCATTCCACACGTTCCATAATCTTGCCTTTTCCCCCTTATTTGTTACACAGATTGTCACCATTAGTAGGTGGTCAGGTAGTTACACCTATCCAAGTTACAGTACACATTGAGGATATAGCACACATTTCTCTCTTGTATAAGTGAAAGACATTAATTCTACTACCACTGTTGTCCAAATCACTTAATGGCTAGTAGTCAGTTAAAGATTCATTCATTCATATTAAGAAAAAAAATTAAACCTGCAAATTATGCCCATAACACTCACTGCATTTCCCCAGGTTCCTGTCATTGTTACCTTTGATTTGCCCTCTTAAAGAACATCCAGACACACTTACTAAGACAAAAAAATGGAAGGGATGTTGTCATAAACAGATAGTTAAGGGTTAATGCCTCTTTTACCTGTAAAGGGTTAAGAAGTTCACCTAGCCTAGCTGGCACCTGACCAAAGGAACCAATGGGGGGACAAGATGTTTCAAAAGGAAGGAGGGAACTTCCCTTTGTTTTGGGTCAGTTTCAGTTCTGGCGGGAGAGGAAAAGGAATCAAGAATCAAACAGGGTATTGAGTATTTAGTGAAGGAATTAGCTTATGTTTATTTTCTTTTTGTAACTTGTCTTGAGCATTAGAGGAATAATCAAATTGGGTATTCGTTGGTGTACTAAGGGTTTTGCCCAGGGGAACATCCTCTGTGTTTTAAATCTGTTGTCTGTGAGATCAGCTTGTATGCTATCCCCCAGAGGTTTTTCTTTTACCTTTCTTTTCTGTAATTAAAAGCCTTCGTTTTAGAAACCCGATTGATTTCTCCTTGTTTTAAGATCCAAGGGTTTTGGATTGGTGTTCAGCAGGGAATTGGTGGAGGAGTCGCTCAAAACTACCCAGGGAAGGGTTGTAGTACTTGGGAGGAAAAGATTTTGGGGGAGAAGACAGGGGTTCGCAAATGACTCAAATATTTGGGTGGGGGCAGCCTACTGATCTAAGCTGGTAATTAAGCTTAGGAGTTCTCAGGCAGGTCCCCACATCTGTACCCTAAAGTTCAGAGTGGGGGTGAAACCTATGACAGATGTAAACTCATGCTTCAGAGTATACACCAATCTCTAACTGAGGAAGTTAAAAAAAACCTTTCCATATGGACAGATTATTCCATAACTGTGTCTTGCACCTTCCTCTGAAGCAGCTGATACTAGCCAGTGTCAGACAGCATACTGGACTACATGAGCCGGCAGTATGGTAAAAAATGGCTATTATGTTTCCTTAATTTGTGCGCCACCCACCTGTTACAGCTTGTCCATATGCAGATTAGAAGTTCCTTAGATAGGGACCATCTTTTTTACTCTGTGTACATACAGCACCCTGCACAATGACGCCTCAGTGCTGGGGGGGGTGGGGGGGGAGTGCTAGGCACTTCTGTAATGCAAATAAGTAAGAACAACTACTTAAGAGATGAATGGGAGATGTGTGATATAACTAGAGCCCTACCAAATTCATGGCTGTGAAAAACACGTCAGGGACTGTGAAATCTGGTCCTTTGTGTGCTTTTACCTGGCTGGAGAGCAATGGATGCTGGCTGGCCACCCAGCTCTGAAGGCAGCGTTGCAGCCAGCAGCAGGGCAGAAGTAAAGGTGGCAATATCATGGCACCCTTATTTCTGCACTGCTGCTGGCGGTGGCACTGCCTTCAGAGCTGGGCTCCCAGCCAGCAGCTGCAGAGCTTCCTACAGGTGGGAGTGGCCCCTGCAGGATAGGTTCCTAGAGGTGAGAGTGGCCCCTGCAGAAGAAGAGGAAGTCCCATCCCTCACCAGCCTGGCCAGGACCAGCAGTGGAGCCCCGCATACGGTAGGAGCCCTCAGCCAGGGTGCCCCTGGCCCTGCCCCTCCCTGGCTCTGGGCCCAGCACTCTGGGGTTAAAGGGGCCTTGGGCTGGCTGTGTGTGTGTGTGGTGGGATGACCACAGAAACCTTTCCCTTGCCCCCCCACCAACACGGCACCCTGGGCGGTCATCTATGTTGCCCACCCTTAAGCCCGGCCCTTCCCCCCCAAAAGTGAGGACCCCGCCATACCATGCCATCCTCACTTCTGTGCTGCTGCTACCTTCAGACCTGGGTGCCTGGTCAGCAGCCGCTACTCTCCAGCTGCCCAACTCTGAGGGCAGCACTCTCACCAGCAACAGTGCAGAAGTAAGGGTGGCAATACCACAACCCTCCTACAATAGCCTTGCACCACCCCCACCCCCACTGACCCCTTTTGGGTTGGGATCCACACTGCGAAATTTCAGATTTAAATATCTGAAACTGAAATTTACTATTTTTAAAATCCTATGACCTGAAGTTGACCAAAATCAACCATGAATTTGATAGGGCCCTAGTTATAACTAAAGAAAAGCAGTGGTATCTGCTTATAGATTCCGAGACCAGAAGGGACCATTGTGATCATCTGGTTTGACCTATATAACACAGGTCCTAGAACTTCCCCAAAATAATTCCTTTTGAACTAGAGGTAAAGCATGCAATCATGATTTAAAAGTTGCCAGTGAAGGAGAATCTACCTTGACACTTCATAAATTATTCCAATGGTTAATTACCCTCACTTAAAATTTACACCTTATTTCTCAACTAAATTTGCCTAGCTTCAACTTTCAGTCATTGGAACTTATCATCTCTTTGTCTGGTAAATTGAAGAGCCTGTTATCAAATGTTTGTCCCCTGTTACGAGAGAACTGGAGTTGATCTAATTCACAGCTATCTTGTCCACTTAGGCTCCATAAGCTGGAAGTGAGGACATCACTGCATCTGGAAAATCTGGCCTTGCTTAGGCAGACAAAAACAACTACACAGTTGCAGTGTGTTACTAGCAAGGACAGATTCATGAGAAGGGGGAGGGATGTGAATTCTGGGTGCCTGTGTTTGTAAATTTCTTACTGGAAGCTGCTTTTCTTATAAGTAGAAAATATGAGTTTTTATGCTGTTGTTAGGGATATCCCAGCCTATTAGTCGTTATTATGAATGCTTTGTTTTGAGTTACATATAAAAGAGTTTAGTTAGAGTGTGCTCTGGAGAAACTTGGGAGGAAAGTTTGAGAGGATTTCTACAAGCCAGGAAACTGGCATCAAACTCCCCAACAGCTAGAAGAAAGGCTGGCCACCAGAACTCTGCTGCTGAATCTATTGATACCACCTTAGACTTTGGGTAACTATATTTGGGGTGCTTCTAGACCAGGGGTCGGCAACCTCTGGCACGCGGCTCGCCAGGGTGCTTACCCTGGCGAGCCGCGTGCCAGAGGTTGCCGACCCCTGTTCTAGACTATTGCTAGTTTTGATGTGTGCTTTGTACTCAATAAAATAAGGATTTTTGAGTGAAAGCATTCTGGCATTCTCATTTATCAGACAGAGGTGCTGTGTCCCCCTCTGATTTATTTCCTGACATTGCCTGGAAAACAGCTTTGAGTTCAGATAGCCACGGGGAACACCTGTAGGTACTGTGATCAATTCATCCCTTAACTTCTCTTTTTTAACACAAATAGAGTCTCTTGCTATAAGCCACGTTTTCTAGTCCTTTCATCATTCTCATGGCTTGTGCATACCGGAAGTGGACACATTATTCCACCCACAGTCACACCGGTACCAAATACAGAAGTAAATAACCTGTCTACTCCTACCCAAGATTCCCATCTTTATACATTCAAGGACTGCATTAGCCATTTTGGCCACAGCGTTGCACTAGGAGCACATGTTCAGCTGATTATTATCCACCATGACTCCCAATTTTTTTTCAGTGTCGCTGCTTTCCAGCATAGAGTCCTCCATCCTGGAAGTAAGGAACAAATATGTAGGCCAAGGTGTATACATTTACATGTAGCCATATTAAAACACATAGTGTTTGCTTGCACCCAGATTACCAAGCGATCCACATCACTCTGTAGCAGTGACCTGTCCTCTTCATTATTTACCACTCCCCCACTCTTTAGCTCATCTGCAAACTTTCTCAAGGATGATTTTATGTTTTCTTCCAGATTATTGATAAAAATGTTAAATAGAGTAGAGCCCCAAATGAATACCTATGGGACCACACTAGAAACACACCTGCTTGATGATGATGCCCCATTTACAACTACATTTTGAGACCTCTCAGTTAGCCAGTTTTTAATCCATTTAATATGTGCAATATTAATTTTATGTTTGCAGTGTTTGTATTACTGCAGATGGTTCTTTTATTCCTGATTTGACATATGAAACCAGTGACATCTTGCTTTGCATAATATTTCTCCTTTCCATTCATTGCCACCGCACACCCAGTAGATTTCCATATGGAATGTATACAAAACGCTGCAGCATTAATCTCAATTAGTTTAATCTTTCAAGATTTCCCTCCCTGTTTTACACATCTTTTCTTAATTTGATTGAGGATACCTTAACAACTGCTTCCTATAAGTTTATTGCTGGAGAATTAACATTGGTTTTGCTATCCATAAACAATATTTCAAACTGAGCTGCAAGCAGCATAGTTAACATCTAAAAAGGCACCAATTTCCTGTCTGTGCATGAAGTTTAAAAAAATCCCCACAAAGAGCCATAAGGTTTTGCAAATCTTCAGTCAATGAATCAATGTTCAATTGAGTAACTCATTCACGGTAGTCCCTTGGGCAAATCCCAGCTACAGCGGAGTCATTTAAAAAAAACACCTACATAAGTAAGAAAAATCAAGAGGGGTAAGTGCCTGCCAGTCAAATATTTTCATACTTCCTTCATCTGTGCAGGCCTGATAAAAGGCTGAAAAGCAACCAACACTCCTGCATAATTTTCTTTGCTGCAAAGGTCCCAGCTACTAAGTATCTGTATTCATTTTCCATTAATATGTCCATTTAACATGTTCTTGGTACTTTAACATAACCTGGAATCAAGTACTATCAGATTGATATGCCGAGGCAAGGATGAACACTACTCCCCCAAGCATGCAAAGTCTCAGTTTTGTTGGGTAACTACTAATAGTGTCAGTAAGGTGCAATTCTGCTACTTCATGTTTGTTGTTGTTTTGTTGTGAGATCAGCAGTGTCCAGAAAACAGACAGACCAGCACAATCACATTCTTCAATCTCCTCTCCTAAGCAAACTGCTGGTTTGGTGTTGGCACAGTGACATTCCACAGTATCCTAGAGGATCCATGAGGGTACTGCCCTGTCAGGAATCTACGTATGATGATCTGTACCATCCATTGGTGGTGAGAAGTATTTGCACAGGAATATATTGTGGGTACATCAACACTGCGAAGTATAGTGGGGCCCATTGATAAGTGAGAGGTTGAGAGGAAGTGCAGGAGATCTTGGGATGGGGAGAGAGAGAGAGTTTAAAGAAAAAAGAAGGAAGGAGAGAGCTTGGAGAAGATGCAAGTGAAGGTAAGATGCCTTGATGGGAGAAGAAATTTTTGAGTCATTACGTTTTCTCTCTTTCATATTCTTCTATTCTGAGTTAAGTCAAAGATTAGTACTGGACAAGTGCTCATCAGGTTCGAGAGCTCTCGTGGGATCTTTTACTGTATCCCCCTTTCTCTTGACTGAATACAGGCAGAAAAACGGGGTGCCCAACCCCCAAACCATGGAATGGAATTTTTGTAATTGACTTCAGAGTATTGGACCATTGGGAACTTTGTATGTTTGAAGATCAAAATAGCAACCAATGATGTCAAAATAAAAATGGACTTTTAGACTTATTCCTTTCATTCATAAAGATTAGTTTGGTGAGATTTTGGTTGTTTGTTTAGAAATGGAGCCAGATTATTAACAGTCCAGTTCTAACTAACAGATTTTTCCCCCTTTGGGTTCACATGTGATTCTTTACAAAGCTAAGTCAAGTTTTGATAAAAGAAAAGAGAAGGTGCATGCTTAATAAATTGTCAGTACTTGGAGAAACTAATAATAATGATTATATATATATATATAAAAAAAAAACTTGGAGATGACCAAGATTTCACCTTCCCTTGTGCTTGATTTTAGCTGACCATGTGCACTCAAATTGATTAAGTGATGTGGAACACTTATTGGAGATGAGCTATTCAGTATTTACATTTCAATTGATCTTCAATTGATCTCTTGGAATGTTTGATAAGCAGCAAAACATGAGAGGTATTCAGATAGAAAAACTTTACTTGCATTCTCTCATCAGTACGACATCAGCAGTGTAATCAGACTGTGTAAAGTTTAGTATTCTAAACGTTTAATGCTGCAACTCGTATTGATAAACTTGATGACAATGGGTTAAAAATTGATAGATTGGTAGCCCTGTGCCTTAAAGATTAACAGCAATAATAAACTAGTGTTGGAAAACTTGTCAATTTGCACTGCTTGTAATTGCTCTGTATAATGGACTTCACCAAAATTTTAAATATAAAATGAACATTTTCTTCTATCACCGAACAAGGAACTTTATTAGAACAAGGAAAATGGTATTATCTGTAATGATACAATGTCTGTGATTCACAGCTGAGTTCTTGTCTGGCCCAGGCCCTCATGCCGGACTTCCTACTACAGATTTAATAACACAATACACATTCTCTGCATTATTTAGTTTATTAGACATTTATAAAACACGTACCTGTGTCAGCTTGCAAGAGTTGTGCTGATGCGCAATTATCTTTGATCAAGAAAGCTGCACTGCAACAGACAGATCTTGAAAGGATCATTTCAAACTTTTATGTGGCATTAAAATTTATGGGAGGGTCAATAAAGAGAAAAATCCAAGTAGGAGACAGTTCCACTATTTGATTAAATGATTCATTGTCTAAGCAATTTTCTCAGCTTAAAAAAACGTGTTATAACATGCTAGACAGAAGTAAATCCTGCTGAACTTTTTTTGAAATCACTTTATCCAGCTTAATGATATGAAATTAAAAAGGAGGGCTTTCTTTCCTGCCAAAATGGAAATGGTGCAAAGCACAGGAAATCTTCCCTGCAGATGATCTAGAGTTGTGGTAACGGTTTCAGAAGTTAAAGATACAAGTTGGATCTCTTCTGAAACATGATAAATACTGGTATTAAGTTGTCACTGAGTTTTTGCCAGCTGGGTTACAAAGAAAATACTGACCTTCTCTATGGGATGAATAGATTCTTAACCATAGGTTTGATTCTAGCAAAAGAATGGCAGTTATTTGAAAGCTCAAAACTACCCCATAAGGAATAAGTGCTATATTTAAACAGATATTCTCAAAGAGAAACATTGTCTGTTCATTAACCCATCAATATATTTGGCAACCTGTTCTGATTGATGTGAAATGCATGGGCTGTGACAACTGTTCACTCTGTCACAACAGTTTATACTTTTACATATGTGAAGATGAAGGAATCTGGGTCTGCACAATCTAGATAAATAAGTAAATACCTGTAAACTGGTTGGAATAGTAATGGGATATACACCTATACTCAAAACCACCTTCACCAAGCAGGGACACTCCACCAGAGAAGTAGATCACATAATGGAATGGACCATCCGAATACCCCAAGAAAACTGCTTCAATACAGAAATAAAACCCGCTCCAACCACACACCCTTAAGTTGTCACCTACCACTCCACACTGCAACCCATTGGGGTATCATCAAACAACTACAACCCGTTCTTGATGGGGACCCCATCCTGAAATAAATCTTTCCTGAACCTCCTCTTCTGGCCTTCAAACAACCCTCCACCTCTCCAAGCTCATCATCAGGAGCAAGTTCCTCATAGACCAGGACACATCAACTCAAAGTGGCACCAGACCCTGCCAGAACAACAGATGCAAAACCTCCAGACAGATCTCCACTGCTACAAGGAACAACACCCCCCACAGCATGTCTTTCAAGATCCAGGGATCCTACACATGCCTATCACCATATGTGATGTACCTTATCCAGTGAACTAAATGCCACGTAACAAGTATGTGGGTGAAACCAGACAATCACTATGCTCTCTAATTAACTCACAGAGGAATATGATAAAGGACAAAACAAGTGATCACTCTATATCTCACCTATCAGTCCTCATCCTCAAAGGAAACCTGCACAACACTTTCAAAAGACGAGCCTGAGAGCTTATATTCATAACTTTGCTAGACACTAAAAATCATGGACTGAACAGAGACACTGGATTTATGGCTTATTACAACAATCTATAACCCACTAATCACCCCACACACATACTTCCCCCCGCCTTGCCTTTCCCCCCTATGACTGGAGGAGGTGTTAATGGGCCACTTCACCTTGAATGATCCCTTGAAATATGTGTTAACTACTTATGCTCAACAATCTGTTACACCTAGTACTTATCTGTGACACTCTGAGTACATTTCCAAGACCTGAAGAAGAGCTCAGTCTAAGGCCTTGTCTACACTGGCAAATTTCTGTGCAGTAAAGCCGCTTTCTGCGGTGTAACTCCCGAGGTGTACACACTGCCAAGTCACTTGGTGCGCAGAAACTGCACAGTTGCAGTGCTCTAAAAAAACCACCTTGACAAGACACGTAGAGCCGGGGCTACAGCGCCATGGTGCCAGTGTAGACACTCTGGTCGATTACAGCGCTGTGATTGGCCTCCAGGAAGTGTCCCACAATGCCTGTTCTCGCCTTTCTGGTCATCAGTTTGAGCTCTACTGCCTTGCCCTCAGGTGACCAACTGTGAGCCCCACCTCTTAAATTCCTTGGGAATTTTGAAAGTCCCCTTCCTGTTTGCTCGGTGACGCGTGCAGTGGTCTCAGTGCATCTTTCCAGGTGACCAGGCCTGCTCCATGCACCAGGTGATTCCCCACTTGGAGCAATGCCAAACTGCTGGACCTCATCAGCATTTGGGGAGAGGAGGCTGTCCAGTCCCAGCTGCGCTCTAGCCGTAGGAATTATGATACCTATGGACAGATTTCACGATGCATTACAGAAAGGGGCCATGACTGGGACACACCGCAGTGCAGGGTCAAAGTGAAAGAGCTGCGGAACGCCTACCGCAAGGCGCGGGAGGCAAACTGCCGCTCCGGTGCTGTGCCCACGAGCTGGCGGTTCTATGCCCACGAGCTGGCGGTTCTACAAAGAGCTGGACGTGATACTCGGCGGCGACCCCACCTCTACTGCAAAGGCCACTGTGGATACTTCGGTGGCTCGCGTGCCAGTCGAGAGTGGACCGAGCCAGGAGGAGAAAATCTTGGACAAGGATGTGGAGGGGGGGGGGAACCCAGAGGCAGAGGATGACTCGGAGGTCAGAGATGCATGCAGCCAGGAGCTCTTCTCTACCCCGGAGGAGGCTAGCCAGTCACAGCTGTCGGAGCTTGGTGAAGCGCAAACAGGAGAGGAGGCACTTGGTAAGTGGCTTTGATTTTGGGAATCCCTGAAGCGAGGTGTTGGGGGCAGGAGGATTGCAGAAAGCAGGCTTGTGTCTGTATGATGCGTGTACCACCACATGCCTAGTCTGAGCAGCGGAACAGGGTGTTGACTGACTCCCTCACTTCACGGGAATCTCCCTCAGAGATCTCCAGGAAACTCTCATGGAGATACTGGGCAATCTGCTGCCACAGGTTCTTTGGCAGAGCTGCTTTGTTTCTTGCCCCATTAAGGGTAACTTTCCCACGCCACTCTGCTGTCACTGGGGAGGGGGGGGGAGGGGGAGGACCATTGCTGCACACAGGCGAGCCGCATAAGGGCCAGGGCAGAAGCCACAGTCTTGGAGAAGACCCTCCCTTGATTCCCTGCTCACCCTCAGCAGCGAGACATCTTCCATAATGAACACAGCCTGTGGAAAATGTGGGGACAGTAATGATTATAAGGCCCCCCTAGAGTGCTAGCTCTCCCCAAGAGCCACATGCCCAGTGTACAGTATGGTCCTGGAACACTGATTTCCCCTGCCCCCGCAGTTACTCACCATTTGGGGGGTCTTGTTGCTCATGTGTGCTTGCCTGGGGTCAGCCAGTTAATGACAGGTATGTGAATAGTGGCTATGTTTTAAATCACCGAATCAGTGATCTGCGTGTTGCAAACAATACCGCTTCTGTAAAATGTTGCACTTTGGCTTCACAGATATGACCTATGCAAGTGTTGCCAAAGTATTATTGAACTGCATCAAATCTATGATCCATTTTGAAATGCTCTCTCCCAATTTCCAGCACAGAGTAGTTGGGAGGAGACTGCAGCAATGAAGCAACAATTCAGCAGAGCATTTGGACGATCCTCAGGTACTTGGGAGAGTGAACAAAACAGGTGCACTATTAGCCTTCTGGCCTGTTTTATATCATTTTAAGGGCAGTGGGTAAGAAACTGATGAGGGTGGGAACCAGCTTATCAAATGAACTTGTCTTATTATCATCATTGTAAAATAACATCTTGTCTTTAGCACGTAGGAAATCATTCCCTGTTTAAGAATAGACCATTTACACAGGTGAGTGTGGCACTTTACAGCTAGAAGGCAAAGTCCCTGATTTGAGGAGATACAAACTAGTTGAGACAGGAACATCTAGATGTCAAGGAACAAAGGGATGAGGGCACAGTGAGGCGACCAAAAAAATAAAAGTGAAAGGGGAATAACTGTAGGGAGAGCTAGATGGCAAACGGCTTAAGGCATTAATTTATGGATTTTTTTAAAAAATGGTTGATTTAGGTACCAATATGGCTCCCTTAAGCATAGCATCAGCATCTCAGTGGTAGACTGTTAACTGAGGGCTTCAAGTTTTGAGGAGAAGAGGGAGAGTGTGTCTCTTTTCACATCATCCTCTGCCCCAGGAAAAGAGTACAGAGAGAGAAGAGAAAAGACCACAACTAAAGGATCAGTGGACTAGGTCTTCTGTATGCTATTATCTTTGCTTTCATAGTGATCCATCATAATTTATGTGGAAAGATAGAACTGGGACTTAAGATCATTAAAACTTGACATGTCCTCAGACTGATCAAGCTTCTTAAGAATTCAAGAGTGATTTTAGTTATAACAGGTAGAACTTCTTCCACAAACCAAGGCAAGATGATATTACACCTGTCCCTTCCTGACATAAGCATCACCTCATCAAACTACATTATTAAGATAATATGTGATAGGGTAGAAGACATCTGCTAAATTTAACTAATCCTGAAGCTACCACTTCCTGAAATAATTCTGAAAAGTAATTCTTAAAGGAATACTGGTGTTAAAGAATATAATAATAACTGTTTATGTTAGGATACTTCCAAGATGTGTTAAAAGGGATACTATATAGTGTGAAAGGATACAAATAATACTACCATTACATTTCTCCTGAATAACATACCACTATTCATATAGAATGTATACTTTAGAGAATCTCAAAAGACTTCACAATATTTCAGGAATTAACCCTCAACATCCTTGTTAAGTAGGTGTTATAACCATATTACAGATAGATACATTTAGGCATAGAGTGAGGTTAAGTGACTTACAGAAGGTCATGCAAGGAGCAAGTGGCAGAGTGGGGGAATTTAGGTGTTCTGACTCCTAGTCCCTAGCTACAGTGCCTCTCAGCAATGTTCCTTTACCTACAAATTGAGATTAGCAATCCTACTCCTGCAACCAGCATAATCTTAATTTGAACTCATTTTTGGATAAAAGCAGTAAATGGCCTCTCTCCTCTTCAAAGGGGTAAAGCAGGGGTCGGCAACCTTTCAGAAGTGGTGTGCCGAGTCTTCATTTATTCACTCTAATTTAAGGTTTCGCGTGCCAGTAATACATTTTAATGTTTTTAGAAGGTCTCTTTTTATAAGTCTATAATATATAACTAAACTATTGTTGTATGTAAAGTAAATAAGGTTTTTAAAAGGTTTAAGAAGCTTCATTTAAAATTAAATTAAAATGCAGAGACCCCCGGACCGGTGGCCAGGACCCGGGCAGTGTGAGTGCCACTGAAAATCAGCTCGCATGCCGCCTTCGGCACACGTGCCATAGGTTGCCTACCCCTGGGGTAAAGCATCAGTACTTTTCTCCAGTATGCAGGCCCTTGCATCAGTAATTCAGCATCTAGACATTCAGAAGTTCTTGGGGACTGAGGTCTAGAAGACTACCTCAGTTAATAGGACCCCAAAGGATAAAGCTTTCTAAGGTTTTCTATTCCCAAGAGCAGGATCAACCTTTCTGCAAGAAAAAAGATATTAAGATATCAAAAAGACAAACTACCTTTTTTGCACCACCTAATTACTCTCATCAATGCAAAAAAAGAGATTATCCATGCATTTTTAAAGTAAATATCAGAGGTGAGATATTTCGAGCAGAACATCCTACTTTGTGATCAAACAGTGTTCTGGGGATGTGCACATGTCTGACTGGGAATGACTATGCAATGGCATCTGACAAAGGGATCAGTCCTGCAAGGCGCTGAGTACTCAACATACTCAACATAAGATGATATAGTCTGAATACTGGGAAACACCCTTCTATGCTAAACAAGAAAATGGCAGAGCTTTTAGATTAGTTGAAAACAAGACAAGGTAAATGTATGGCTGTAGTGTAGGAACTTCATGGTTGATACAGGGGGATGATCTAGATAATGACAAAAAAAAAAAAAAACAATCCCAAACCTTCTCACACCCTAAAGTTGTAGAAAAGGTTCTCTCTTTGGGTCTGCCACCAGTTTCTTACATGGTCTTGGGTAAGTCACTGATACCCTGTGAGCCAGAGATACCCTATCTGGACAAATGAGTATAATTAATAGTTACTTACCTCACAACGGTTTGGGGAAGATAAAGTACTTTTGAAAATCAGAGGGAAGGCACTATACTCAGAGCCCTTGACTTCCCTCCCCCTCCTCCAGAAAAAATATTCATAATTAGCTATAGGCACAAATTATATTTCTCTCTCCAAGGAAAGAAGCACACTGTATTTTTACAAATCACATTTAATACTATATATTTTCTATACATCTGTGGATTCATTGAGCAAGACTGAATAAAACCTAGAACATCTCCACAAATCTTATTGAGGTGACATCCTCGAGTGTATTTTTCATAGTAATTTCTTGCTATGTAATGTTTCAAACTGGATTATTTGAGCGGTGCTTCATGACGTTAACCAGCAGATGGCACTATAGGAAAACCAGTGGCATGTGTAGTAAGACTATTTCTTTTACAAAAAATTGCAAATGGTATTGTATTTTCTCCCTTCAGTACATTCTCATAGTTTCCCTTCCTGTTAATGACTTACATCAGGGGTAGGCAACCTACGGCACGCAAGCTGATTTTCAGTGGCACTCACACTACCCAGATCCCGGCCACCGGTCCGGGGGGGCTCTGCATTTTAATTTAATTTTAAATGAAGCGTCTACAGCCATACATTTTAAAAACCTTATTTATTTTACACACAATAGTTTAGTTATATATTATAGACTTTTAGAAAGAGACCTTCTAAAATGTTAAAATGTATGACTGGCACGCAAAACCTTAAATTAGAGTGAATAAATGAAGACTCGGCACACCACTTCTGAAAGGTTGCTGACCCCTGACTTACATGCACCCTCACAGGAGGAGAGACCTAAGAAGTTAAGAAAAATGGCATTAGAAACTAACTAGAATTTCATCATGATGAATTAGGCCAAGTATCCATGTTTTATTTTATTCTGTTTCCTTAGGAAAATTTATCCACGTTACCTGAACATTTCCGTTCTTTGAGTAATAAGGTCCACAGATCTGTTACAATGAGTACATCAGTCTGCTTGCAGCTTGGGAGCAGAACCAGACCTGCCAGCCACTGGCAGAAGGGGAATGCCCTGCCTCTTGAAATTCCCTCCTTAGGGTTGCCAGGTGTCCAGCTTTCGACTGGAACGTCCAGTCGAAAAGGGAAACTGGCAGCGTCTGGTCAGCAGTTATCTGCAATAACTGGCCTCCGCCACAGGGGGGTGGGATGCTGCTGGAGCCTGGAGGAGCGGCTCTGCTTAGCAGCTGCTGCTCTTCCCGCCCCCCAGCCTGATGGAGAGAACTGGCTGGCTCCCGCACCGGGCTCCAAAGTAGGCACCGGTGCTGCCTGGGAGGGGGGGGGGGTGTAACCTGTCTGCCCCCCCACCCTATTGTGCCCCAATTTACCCAGCCCCTCGCCCTGCTGTGCCTCAATTTCCTCACCCGGCCCCTCACTCCAAGGATGGACCCCCATACACCCTGCTGTGCCCCAGTTTCCCCACCCCGGCCCCTCACTCCAGGGACTGACCCCTGCTGTGCCCTGATTGGGCAGACAGGCAGGCTCCATGTCAGCTCCTCCCAGCCCGGCTCTGCAGGCGGCAGGTGAGCCCCGGGGAATGGGAGAGCGAGTGTGTGTGTGTGGAGGGGGGAGCGGGGGGACAGGTGGGGCAGGGGGCATGGTCTCAGAGGAAAAGGTGGGGCATGGGGTGAGGCTGCGGGGAAGGGGTGTTCGGTTTTCAGGGATTAGAAAGTTGGCAACCCTACCTCCAGTTGATATAACTTCCACAGCCAGGATAATTCAAACCTACTTTCCCAAATTACAGATTATGCTAAATATAACTGAGATAAAAACATAAATTTGTCCTACTGCAGAGCATGGTAAATTCCAAGTGGATGTCAGTTTCTCTATTTCTGGAAGAACTGCTTGTTTCCCAGGAGGACTGGATCTGGGGATCTTATTAGAAAGGACATTTTTAGAAAAGCTTAGATACATTTTCCTTTTCTTCTTTCTGCAGATGTCCACAGATCCATTACCATGGAATTTTCATAGCAGTGTGCCTCCAGGGTGGGAAGCAAATTCATCCTTTAAATAGGCTGTGATAAATGAAGGGGGGGGGGGGTAACTCCCTTTTATGGACACCCAGCCAGCCAGTTGACTATGGAATCCCTCTTGATGGTTGTTCTCTACTTGCTTTACCTGTAAAGGGTTAACAAGCCACAGGTAAAAGGAAAGAAGTGGGCACCTCACCAAAAGAGCCAATGGGAGGGCTAGAACTTTTTAAAATTGGGAAAAACTTCCCTTTATCTGTGTGTTGTTGTTCTCCGGGAAAGAGGGGAACAGGGAGCAGTTATGCTGTGAGAAGCTTTAAGCCAGGTATGAAAAACCATCATATCATACCTAAATATTGCTTATCTGGAACTCCAGAAATGAAAGTAAACTAGGGAATGTCTAGGAAGACGCGCTTAGGGTTATTTCTTTTATTTTTTATTGGCTTGTGGACTCCTCTGTGCTAACCCCAGATGCTTTTGTTTTGCTTGTAACCTCTAAGCTGAACCTCAAGAGAGCTATCTTGATGCTTAATTTGTATTTCCTTTCTTTTTGGGTTTAATAAAATTTACCTTTTTTTAAGAACTGGATTGGATTTTTGTGTCCCTAAGAGGTTTGTGCATATGTTGTGTATATGGTGGCAACAGCTGATTTCCTTTGTTTTTTTCTCAGCCCTTCCGGGGAAGGGGTGTGAAAGGGCTTGAGGATACCCCACAGGAAGGAATTCCCAAGTGTTCCTTCCTGGGTTCTCAAAAGGAGTGTGTGTGGTTGCAGTTGGGTGGTGGCAGCATCTACCCATCCAAGGTCAGAGAGAAGCTGTGACCTTGGGAGTTTAATACCAGCCTGGAGTGGCCAGTATTAATTTTTAAAATCCTTGCGAGCCCCCGCCTTCTGCACTCGAAGTGCCAGAATGGCGAATCAGCCTTGACATAGGTAAATTCAAAGCGAGGTAGATTTTATATAGAATCTCTCTTCTATCAAGTGTGAAGAAGACTTCTGGAAGGAAGGAAGGAAGAAAAGAAAGGAAATGGCATTGGCTAAGACTGGATGACCAATATGCAGAACTTGGTGACCTAATAGCCTTCTATAAGATCTCAATGCTGGAGACATGACTATGCCCTGAAATTGTCAGTGCTCCTAAGAACTGGACTCTGATGCTTATCTGAAGGAGAAATATTTCTTGAATTTATTAAGGGATTGAATGCTATGACAAGGGTGAGGACTACCTATGTGACAAGAGATTTTGCCATAGTTGCTTGAAAAGCCTTATATCACTTTAAATTGAAGGTTTGCAGAAAGACCTCAGAAGGGGTTTAAATTTTGGAAAAATTACAACTTGCTTAATTGAACATAAAAAGGGTGGTGGTAGCGTCAGGACCCTTTGGCATGCTTAGACTAGTAATTAGTTTTAAGAATAGGGTTTTAATTAAATAGAAATTAATAGTAGTTTAAATTAAGAAAATCCTGTAATGGCGGCTATAGGGTGATACAGTGAAAGACTCCATAGGTACACATAGAGGCCCATAAGAATGTATAGGGATCATGCAATCAGGAGATGGTATTGTATCATCCTCCTGTGGGGAATGACTCAGCAAAAGCCTATAGAGATACATTGTAGCCCATAGGAATACATGGGACTTTACCTAGGGTTCATCCAAAGGTCAGCTAAGAAAAAACCCATAGGAATACATGGGAGCCAATAGGGATATATAGAGATAATGCAATCAGGAGGTAGGATTGCACCATTACCGGGTGATACAATAGAGGCACGGGGTTGCATCACCGAAGTCCCACAAAGATACATTGTAGCCCCATAGAAGTCACGGAGGAGGAGGCGCTACCTATCAAGGGCAGAGCTAAGAAAAGTTGGAAGCTGATTGGCTGAGCTTGGGAGAACAAATAGTATGTTAGACCGACAGCCGACAGGCCAAACCCTGTAGTGGGATCAGGCATCTAGAAGAGAGGAGAAGATACAAGGCACCTGCAAGGAAGAAAATGCTTGCGCAGAAGAAGCCACCTGAGAAACATCAGCGGAACCCTGCAAAGCAGAAAGCTGCTTGAAAAGCAGTGATTGCAGCAGCAATAGCAGCAGCCCACCCAGGGTTCCGAGGTTGCCCCGGCAATGGACACTTCTGTTACCTAGCCAGCAGGAAGCCACCGCAGCAGCTACCAAGCAGGCTTCTGCCTCTGCCACCACACAGTGCTTTTTACCTCAGAAGCAGCGGCAGCAGGTATTCAACGGCCATTCACCAACAGCAGATGATAATGCTCCCGAATTAGAGACAGAGCAGAAGGACGTTTTGAGATGGTCTCCGAGGGAATTGAAAGAAGCTTTTTGTAAGTGTAATTTCCTTTTGCTTAATGTCCTAGAGCATATGGGTTTCGATTGTAAATAAAGCTGAGTGCGTGAGGTCTGAGTATGATCTTCCTCTACCCATCTAGAAACCGCCTGGCCAGCACTTACTGGATGTTTAGTTTTAAGTATTTAGTATTGAAGGATTAATTGCTATATTGTTATATGCTTAATTGTTAAAATTGTTATAAGGTATAGAGTATTAAGTGAATGATTACATTGCTATATTGTTATATGTTATAATGATAACTGACAGTGTTATTGTAGTGTTGTGTCTTTATTTGCTGCACCGCTTCACTCCTGTAACTGTAACCTTTATTGTATTTGTTCCTACTTATATCTATCTCTATTCTTTTACTGTAACCACTCATTCCTAAATAAATATTATTTTTGTTTTCGAAGATTTACTGCTTACTTGTCTATTCTTGATCAGAGGGCTGTATCGGTGTCCTTTCAAGAGAGAGCAAGCTAGTGCAGCTTTCCCTGGCAATTCCTTTAGGGTGGTACACAAACTTGGTTACCAGTTTAGATAGTTAAAAAGAAAAGGTTTAAAATTAAAGGCATTATTTTAGATCACATCATTGGTTTAATATAATTCAATTCAAATATTTCAGTAATACCTGTCTGAATTCAAAATACAATATTGGGTTTCATTGGAGAGAGCTCCCAATTTCAAATAAAATAACCTCAGTTGATTAGTGAAAAGTAGTCATCAGGAGGTCTAATCTGCAACACCTCCTTTAGGGATTCAATCTAGGTAGTGCTGTAAGGAGCAGAATGAGGTTCTATGACCTTATGGGGTTGAAATAAGGACGGTGCCCTAAGGAAGCATTTGATATTTGGATTTGTACAAACCTCCTTTTCTTGAACATGCTGAGAATATATACTGCGGAGACTTAACCTTTTTGCTTGGACACGCTTACACACCCACAATAAAGATCTCCTGAAGGAAAGGTTATATTTCACTTGTTTTAACATGGTTATGGACTTTGCACCAGCCAGTAGAATAAGTCCTGTTTGTTGACTTCCCTTTTGGGGTCCATGGGAGCAATGATCACTTCATCCAAGTATTCGTTTTAAATCTGTCTGGGCCAATGGACGATTGGTCTTGCAATAGCAGACCTCCTCTGTGAAAGAGACATATCTGAAGATCCAATGCTAGGTTAATCAGGCCTGAGAGCCATTGCTTCTTCAGTCAGCAAGGCATAAACACTATCACTGCCAATCTCTCATTCCTATCTTTTGTATGATCCTAGGGAGCAGTGTAAACAGTAGGATGACATATAGCAGACACCTTGCCCAGCTTTGCAAGAGGTCATTCATCATCTCACAACCCAGGTCCTGACACAGCGAGAGGCTGCAGGGCACTTTATTTAGTGTTTCCAGATGCAAAATGTTTGTCACCAGACTACCAAACTGATTTAGGATGAGCAAAATATTTCTAGGTGCAGCAACCACTCTGCTAAACCCACTTCTGCCATGTAAGTCTTGGTGTTCAGCTCCCCCTTGGTGGAGAGTGCAAACAGATAGGAAATTTTGCTTTGCCCAGAACAGGATAATTTATCTCCGGAGTAGGGCTGATCACATTTTTCCCACTTATTATGAAAACTTCATCAGACATGGTGACTGTCATGACCAGAAAAATTACTCACTTCTTGTAACTGCTGTTCTTCAAGATGTGTTGCATATGTCCATTACACTAGGTGTGTGCATGTCTTGTGCACCAGTGCTGGAGAGTTTTCCCTAGCGGTACCCATGGGGTGGCCAGACCTCTGCCCTCGCATCCCTGATGCTCCAAGCCAAGGGTATAATGGGCAGAGCCCACCCCATCCATCCTTCACTTTCTTTGTCCTGGAATCTTAGATGATAGACTCCAATGCACTGGGGAAGGAGGCTGGGTCATGTAATGGGCATATACAACTCATTTTGAAGAACAACAGTTATGAAAACAAATAACCGTTTCTTCTTCTTAAAGTGATTGCATACATCCATTACGCTAGGTGAGTCCCAAGCTGTTTTCGATGGAGTGGGTCTAGGAGTCTCAGTGGAAGAGGGACTGTAGGACCACTTTCCCCACATTTGCATCTTCCCTTCATGTGGTAGTAATTGTATAATGTCTAGCAAATGTGTGGACTGAAGACTATATTGCTGCTCTGCAGCTGTCCACAATAGGAATGTTTCCCACAAACACCATGAAGGCTGAGTGTGCTATGGCTGAATGCGCAGACAGCTTCCTTGGGGTCATGATGCCCTTGGCCTTGTAGCACATGACAATGCAGCTGGTGATCTATTTGGAAAACCATCGCACTGTGGCAGGAGGTCCTCTCATTTGTTCTGTATAGGAGTCAAACAGTTGGGAAGAAACCCCAAAGGGTTTTGTTCCATCCAGGAAAAAGCCAGGGCTCGGTAAACATCCTAAGTATGCAGCTTACCAGAGTGGCTAGCCTCTGCGCCGAGTACTGTATTGAGGACTTTGAGGAAGTTGAAACCATCCTATTCTTAGGTTTTGGAGGCCAAGGGTGCTCCCAGTGTTTATGCTTCTTTGAGGATTGCCCCAGTGAGGGGAGATATTCTTCTGCTTCTGTCTGCAGGAGAACTCCCAGAAGGAGTAGTTGAGGAGCTCCCTCAACCCAATTGAGCCAGTTCTGATGCCAGTTAAAGAACTGCCTCCATGAGGATGTATCTGAGATGCTCTTCTATTTGCTTGTTCATTCTAGTCTTGAAGCCCTGGAAGATCGGATACCTGTCCCTGATGTGACCCTCAACCACGCACTTCTACAGCAAGAGTGAGACTCCCTCATGGGCATCTGTTTGTGACACTGGGAGCATGGCTTGAAACCTGGAACCTTGACATAGATTCCACTGGTACCAGGCAGAGCCTGGAGTCCACTGACTATTGACAAGAAAAGAAAGAAAAAGGGGTCCAAGGGACCAAAACTAGTACCGCTAACTACAACAAAGCTAACAACTAGCTATAAAGGCACATTTACAAGAGGAATGATTTCACACACAGTATACTTTGACCACTGGTTTTCCATAAAGCTTCCCATTTTATCACTGGAATAGCGGGTAACTGATCTGTCTGAGTGTCTGATCCCAAGGACCGAAGCCCCATATACCAGCAGGAAATAGATTTGAATCTTATTTTCTTTTCTCCTCTCTTTCCATGGAGAATCCCTTAGACCAGGCGATTTTTAAGTTGAGAGGGACTATACTTGAAATACTGTCTACCCATGTTAGCGACTGTCCACCCATATTAGCATCGCTTGTGAAAGCATAAGTGTCACGTAGGGTGCCAGATGACTGTTTGTATTTATTTTTGTTGGCCTGATACCATCTGAGAGTTTTCATGCCCAAAGGAGGGGGCTGAGACTACACCTGCCAAGAGTTGGTTACTTCTGAAGGGCCCCTACAGGACACCACTCTTTACAGATGAAAATCTCCCCCAGTTAGAAACACCGAGGCCCTGACCACTGGGGAAAATAGACTCAATCTTCAGTGTGCATCAGTGTGCATCACTCAACATTTAAATCTGGTATCAGTACCAAGGACACTTCTAGCCTTATAAAATGGAAGCCAAAAAAGAAAGAAAGAAAAATGGTGTATTGAGGCCCCTGATTACGGGTTGATTCTTCCCATATCTGGGCTGCTCTCCCACTCAACTCCACAGCCATCCGCTGAGGGTAGGAAGCGGTGATAGGGGTGAGGCATGGCAAGATGCCACAAAAGGTGGAAACAACAATCTGGATCTTAGGGCAGGGTCGGGTGACTTTCAGCAGCAGCTGGGAACATCAGCCCAGTATTTTCTTTGAAGTGTAAAAATATAATTAGGAAGGCCAAAAAAGAATTTGAAGAACAGCTAGCCAAAGACTCAAAAAGTAATAGCAATTTTTTTTTAAAAGCCTGCTATAGATAAAAGTGGCACCTGAGGGTGTACGTTACCCCTTCCTGCATTGGCAGCATCCATGTTGTCTCATCCATGATCCACAGGGAAATGGAGGAGGAGGGAGGCAGTTGAGTTCCACAGTCAGAGAAGTCGCTGCTGGAGTAAGTTATCGGGACCCAGGTGCAATCCTCTACATGGTGCATTGCCCTTCTGGTGACTTGCCCTGGAGCCAATTCTTGTCCGAGCCCGACTGCCTCCTCTCCTGGTTGGGGAGTGTGTCTGTGTGTGGGGGATGGGGGTAGCAAGGCAACCCCAGCCAGTCTGAACTGTGAGGGAAACTACACTCTGCCCAGCAGAGCTCCTCCATGAGACAGTCAATGGAGCGATAGGGGAAGGAAAGAGAGGACAGGACGATACAGATCCTTCCTTTTGCCTCTTCACATAGCTCTCTCCCTGAAGCCTACAGGGGCGCCAGCCACTCCCTCGAAAGGGGAAGCAGAGTTGAGGGAACAATTTTCCCCAAACTTAAATTTAGCCTGGGACTGCTAGGAATCAGACATTACTAAACTGAATTGTTAGTCTATTTTAAAAGTTTGGAATTTCCCTCAGAAAAGCTCCACAGTGGGGAGATCTAGGCAAGCTGCCAGCTGCTGTGGGGCAGAAAAAACTGAGGGAACTTCAAGAAATGTGGCACACCCCTACTGCCAGGACTGACCAGCCTGGTTCCAGCTCCAAAGTGCAAGCAGGCTCAAGTACCCATTGTAATGGATCTGTGAATATTAGCATTAAGAAGAAGAGTCCTCTCCTGCACCCACCTGACTTGAAAAATGAACAAAGGGCCATCAGAAGAAACCAAGTACCACCACACACAAACCTCTGGGTTTTGGCTGATAGAGGGGATTCTCCACCACTGAGCTTAGGAAGCAGGAAAAAAGAAGGGTCTCAAAGGCATTTGAGGGGAGATTTAGAATAGAGCAGGCCTGAACCAGGAATTTCCAGTTCACAAGAAATATCAAAACAAAACCAATTTCTTTTAAAATTTCCAGTGAATTGGAAATTCCAGAAAGTGTTTGTTTTAGAAACACTGATTCGTTACGTGGAGCTGGGCTCCTACACCTAAGTACCCTGGCTGGAGCCGGGGCTGCCAGGCTGCTGGCTCAGCAGGAGGGCAGTTTGCATGAGTAGGCTGCCCTGTTCCAGGATTTCCAGCAATCCCCCAGGAAACTAGGCAAGTTTCTGTTGGAACCCTGCTTGTGAATTGATGAGTTTGCTGGAGCTGAGGTGTTTCTGTGAACATTTTTGGCATTTTCTGGAGTTTATGTTCATTGAGCTAAGTGCCTATACACAAATGCAAGAAGCCTGGGAAACAAGCAGGGAGAACTGGAAGTCCTGACACAGTCAAGGAATTATGATCTGATTGGAATAATAGAGACTTGGTGGGATAACTCACATGACTGGAGTACTGTCATGGATGGATATAAACTGTTCAGGAAAGACAGGCAGGGCAGAAAAGGTTGCATTGTATGTAAGAGAGCAGTATGACTGCTCAGAGCTCCAGTATGAAACTGCAGAAAAACCTGAGAGTCTCTGGATTAAGTTTAGAAGTGTGAACAACAAGGGTGATGTCGTGGTGGGAGTCTGCTATAGACCACCAGACCAGGGGGATGAGGTGGACGAGGCTTTCTTCCGGCAACTAACAGAAGTTACTAGATCACGGGCCCTGGTTCTCATGGGAGACTTCAATCACCCTGATACCTGCTGGGAGAACAATACAGCGGTGCACAGACAATCCAGGAAGTTTTTGGAAAGTGTAGGGGACAATTTCCTGGTGTAAGTGCTGGAGGAACCAACTAAGGGCAGAGCTCTTCTTGACCTGCTGCTCACAAACAGGGAAGAATTAGTAGGGGAAGCAAAAGTGGATGGGAACCTGGGAGGCAGTGACCATGAGATGGTCGAGTTCAGGATCATGACACAAGGAAGAAAGGAGAGCAGCAAAATACGGGCCCTGAACTTCAGAAAAGCAGACTGAGACTCCCTCAGGGAACTGATGGGCAGGATCCCCTGGGAGAACAACATGAAGGGGAAAGGAGTCCAGGAGAGCTGGCTGTATTTTAAAGAATCCTTATTGAGGTTGCAGGAACAAACCATCTCGATGTGTAGAAAGAATAGTAAATATGGCAGGCGACCAGCTTGGCTTAACAGTGAAATCCTTGCTGATCTTAAACACAAAAAAGAAGCTTACAAGAAGTGGAAGATTGGACAAATGACCAGGGAGGAGTATAAAAATATTGCTCAGGCATGCAGGAGTGAAATCAGGAAGGCCAAATCACACTTGGAGTTGCAGCTAGCAAGAGATGTTAAGAGTAACAAGAAGGGTTTCTTCAGATATGTTAGCAATAAGAAGGTGGTCAAGGAAAGTGTGGGCCCCTTACTGAATGAGGGAGGCAACTTAGTGACAGAGGATGTGGAAAAAACTAATGTACTCAATGCTTTTTTTGCCTGTCTTCACGAACAAGGTCAGCTCCCAGACTTCTGCATTAGGCAGCACAGCATGGGGAGGAGGTGACCAGCCCTCTGTGGAGAAAGAAGTGGTTCAGGACTATTTAGAAAATCTGGACGAGCACAAGTCCATGGGGCCAGATGCACTGCATCCAAAGGTGCTAAAGGAGTTGGCTGATGTGATTGCAGAGCCATTGGCCATTATCTTTGAAAACTCATGGCGATTGGGGGAGGTCCCGGATGACTGGACAAAGGCTAATGTAGTGCCCATCTTTAAAAAAGGGAAGGAGGAGGATCCGGGGAAATACAGGCCAGTCAGCCTCACCTCAGTCCCTGGAACAATCATGGAGCAGGTCCTCAAGGAATCAATTCTGAAGCACTTGGAGGAGAAGAAAGTGATCAGGAACAGTCAGCATGGATTCACCAACTGGCTCTGTGGATGAGGGGAAAGCAGTGGACATGTTATTCCTTGACTTTAGCAAAGCTTTTGATACGGTCTCCCACAGTATTCTTGCCAGCAAGTTAAAGAAGTATGGGCTGGATGAATGGACTATAAGGTGAATAGAAAGCTGCCTAGATCGTCAGGCTCAATGGGTAGTGATCAAAGGCTCCATGTCTAGTTGGCAGCCGGTATCAAGCAGAGTGCCCCGAGGGTCAGTCCTGGGACCGGTTTTGTTCAATATCTTCATTAATGATCTGGAGGATGGCGTGGACTGCACCCTCAGCAAGTTTGCAGATGACACTAAACTGGGAGGAGTGGTAGTTATGCTGGAGGGTAGGGATAGGATACAGAGGGACCTAGACAAATTAGACGATTGGGCCAAAAGAAATTTGATGAGGTTCAACAAGGACAAGTGCAGAGTCCTGCACTTAGGATGGAAGAATCCCATGCACTGCTACAGACTAGGGACTGAATGGCTAGGCAGCAGTTCTGCAGAGAAGGACCTAGGGGTTACAGTGGACGAGAAGCTGGATCTGAGTCAACAGTGTGCCCTTGTTGCCAAGAAGGCTAACGGCATTTTGGGCTGTATAAGTATGGGCATTGCCAGCAGATCGAGGGACGTGATCATTCCCCTCTATTCGACAACCTGTTAAAGGCTAGTTACTGTAATCTATTAAATATTATTTAAATAAAAATATATATGCTACATCAATGAGCTGTCCTCAAATTATAATGAGTTAAACGGTGCTGCTTTTTAAATTATATACAGAATCAGGGTGTAAACATCTTTATCTTTTGAGGTCAACTCAAGCTTTATAGATAGGTCACACTGTTAAATACTGCAGCTGTAATATCTGTTATTTTCAGTGTTTACAANCAAAAAAGAAGCTTACAAGAAGTGGAAGATTGGACAAATGACCAGGGAGGAGTATAAAAATATTGCTCAGGCATGCAGGAGTGAAATCAGGAAGGCCAAATCACACTTGGAGTTGCAGCTAGCAAGAGATGTTAAGAGTAACAAGAAGGGTTTCTTCAGATATGTTAGCAATAAGAAGGTGGTCAAGGAAAGTGTGGGCCCCTTACTGAATGAGGGAGGCAACTTAGTGACAGAGGATGTGGAAAAAACTAATGTACTCAATGCTTTTTTTGCCTGTCTTCACGAACAAGGTCAGCTCCCAGACTTCTGCATTAGGCAGCACAGCATGGGGAGGAGGTGACCAGCCCTCTGTGGAGAAAGAAGTGGTTCAGGACTATTTAGAAAATCTGGACGAGCACAAGTCCATGGGGCCAGATGCACTGCATCCAAAGGTGCTAAAGGAGTTGGCTGATGTGATTGCAGAGCCATTGGCCATTATCTTTGAAAACTCATGGCGATTGGGGGAGGTCCCGGATGACTGGACAAAGGCTAATGTAGTGCCCATCTTTAAAAAAGGGAAGGAGGAGGATCCGGGGAACTACAGGCCAGTCAGCCTCACCTCAGTCCCTGGAACAATCATGGAGCAGGTCCTCAAGGAATCAATTCTGAAGCACTTGGAGGAGAAGAAAGTGATCAGGAACAGTCAGCATGGATTCACCAACTGGCTCTGTGGATGAGGGGAAAGCAGTGGACATGTTATTCCTTGACTTTAGCAAAGCTTTTGATACGGTCTCCCACAGTATTCTTGCCAGCAAGTTAAAGAAGTATGGGCTGGATGAATGGACTATAAGGTGAATAGAAAGCTGCCTAGATCGTCAGGCTCAATGGGTAGTGATCAAAGGCTCCATGTCTAGTTGGCAGCCGGTATCAAGCAGAGTGCCCCGAGGGTCAGTCCTGGGACCGGTTTTGTTCAATATCTTCATTAATGATCTGGAGGATGGCGTGGACTGCACCCTCAGCAAGTTTGCAGATGACACTAAACTGGGAGGAGTGGTAGTTATGCTGGAGGGTAGGGATAGGATACAGAGGGACCTAGACAAATTAGACGATTGGGCCAAAAGAAATTTGATGAGGTTCAACAAGGACAAGTGCAGAGTCCTGCACTTAGGATGGAAGAATCCCATGCACTGCTACAGACTAGGGACTGAATGGCTAGGCAGCAGTTCTGCAGAGAAGGACCTAGGGGTTACAGTGGACGAGAAGCTGGATCTGAGTCAACAGTGTGCCCTTGTTGCCAAGAAGGCTAACGGCATTTTGGGCTGTATAAGTATGGGCATTGCCAGCAGATCGAGGGACGTGATCATTCCCCTCTATTCGACAACCTGTTAAAGGCTAGTTACTGTAATCTATTAAATATTATTTAAATAAAAATATATATGCTACATCAATGAGCTGTCCTCAAATTATAATGAGTTAAACGGTGCTGCTTTTTAAATTATATACAGAATCAGGGTGTAAACATCTTTATCTTTTGAGGTCAACTCAAGCTTTATAGATAGGTCACACTGTTAAATACTGCAGCTGTAATATCTGTTATTTTCAGTGTTTACAATGGAGCAAAATACTGGTTTCAGTTTCTGTAGTGGAGAAAAGCTTTTGCCTTAATGAGTTTTAGTTTCCATTTAGCTAGCAGGTGGAGAGTATTTCGTTCTTTTGGACTAGTTTATTCAAGGTTGACAAACCAACGGGGAATTGAAAGAGGTAGGAAAGCTTGTGTTCACTCTTCCAGTGTATGAATAAGAACCAGGTGGGAAAGGATGGGATCTAAATCTAAAAACTTGAAGGATGTGAGGCCTGATTCTCAAACATTTAAGTGCCTAAACATGCAGATAGGTACTTTTCAAAATCCCACTAGGCACCTAAGCAGGTTAGGTGCCTAATTCCCATTTCAATGTATACGCTTTGGGGTTTTTTGCATTTATTTATTTGGGGAGGGAGGAGTCTGAAATTGCTTTTGACTCATTTTAAAAAAAAACAACCAACCTTTCCTCCTCCACTCTCACCTATTGTAGCGTACAGCAGTAATCAGTCAAAGACAACAGAACACAGTTCCATTTAGATCTCAGCAATGCTGCTCTTTCAGAGAGGACTGTTAGTGAGTAATGTGCTAATGCTCCAAAGGGCAGAATGCACTGAGCTCAGTGTTTCAATTCCTGCTTCAACAGGTTGCCACCTGGCTGTTTTTTGACAAGCCTGGCTGGTTTTTCTACTACCTTGCCGGTTGCCAGTCAGAAGTAATGTGCTGGTTATTTTGCTGAGCCATGCCTGGCACAAGCTCAACTACCCAGCTACGCACATCCTGCTCTGTGTGGGCAGCTTGCCTGAGGCAGACACCAGCTAATGGGAGAACTGGCACCCTAGTCCCGCCCCGAAATGCCTCCAAATCTCGAGTAGCTTTCCAAGAGCTCAATCCCTCCCCATGGTTTCCCCCAGCCCTGGGGCCTGCCCCCACCCAGACAGCAGCTGGTTTTTCTGTGCCTCAGAGTTGGCAACCCTAGATTCACACTAACATTAGGGCTGTCGTGCGATTAAAAAAATTAATTGCAATTAATTTCACTGTTAAACAATAACAGAATGCCATTTATTTAAATATTTTTGGATGTTTTCTACATTTTCAAATGTATTGATTTCAATTACAACACAGAATACAAAGTGCACAGTGCTCACTTTATATTTATTTTTGATTACAAATATTTGCACTGTGAAAAACAAAAGAAATAGTATTTTTCAATTCACCTAATACAAGTACTGTAGTGCAATCTCTTTAACGTGGAAGTTGAACTTACAACTGTAGAATTATGTACAAAAAACCCCTGCATTCAAAAATAAAACAAGGTAAAACTTTAGAGCCTACAAGTCTACTCAGTCCTACTTTTTCCTCAGCCAATTGCTCAGACAAACAAGTTTGTTTACATTTACAGGAGATAATGCTGCCTGCTTCTTATTTACAATGTCACCTGAAAATGAGAACAGGCATTTGCTTGGCAGTGTTGTAGCCAGCATCGCAAGATATTTACATGCCAGATGCGCTAAAGATTCATATGTCCCTTCATGCTTCAACTACCATTCCAGAGGACGTGCGTCCATGCTGGTGATGGGTTCTGCTCAATAATGATCCAAAGCAGCACGGACCGATGCCTGTTCATTTTCATCATGTAAGTCAGATGCCACCAGCAGAAGGCTGATTTTCTTTTTTGGTGGTTTGGGTTCTGTAGTTTCCCCATCAGAGTGCTGCTCTTTTAAGACTTCTGAAAGCATGCTCCACACCTCATCCCTCTCAGATTTTGGAAGGCACTTCGGATTCTTAAATCTTTAGAAATTTCACATTGGTATCTTCTTTGCATTTTGTAAAATTTGCAGTGAGAGAGTTCTTAAAATGAACAACATGTGCTGGGTCATCATCTGAGACTGCCTTAACATGAAATATATGGCAGAATGTGTGTAAAACAGAGCAGGGGACATACAATTCTCCCCCCAAGGAGTTCAGTCAGAAATTTAATTAACGCATTATTATTTTAATGAGTGTCATCAGCATGGAAGCATGTCCTCTGGAATGATGGCCAAAGCATGAAGTGGCATATGAATCTTTAGCACATCTGACACAAATATCTTGCAACGCCAGCTACAACATTGCCATCCGAATGCCTTTTCTCACTTTCTGGTGACATTGTAATTAAGAAGTGGGCAGCATTATCTCCTGTAAATGTAAAAAACCTTGTTTTTCTTAGCAATCGACTGAACAAGAAGTAGGACTGAGTGGACGTGTAGGCTCTAAAATTTACATTGTTTTGTTTTTGAGTGCTATGTAACAAAAAAAAAATCTACATTTGTAAGTTGCACTTTCATGATAAAGAGATTGCACTACAGTACTTGTATGAGGTGAATTGAAAAATACTATTTCTTTTATCATTTTTACAGTGCAAATATTGTAATAAAAATATTATAAAGTGACCACTGTACACTTTGTATACTGTGTTGCAATTGAAATTGATATATATTTGAAAATGTACAAAAACTTCCAAAAATATTTAATAAATTTCAATTAGTATTCCATTGTTTAACAAAGCAATTAATGGCTATTAATTTTTTTTTTTAATCGGGATTAATTTTTTTGAGTTAATCGCGTAAGTGAACTGCGATTAATCGACAGCCCTAACAAACATATATTGATACTTATATGTATCTATGAATTACCCATGCAGCACCTTCTTTGTCCGTTTCCCTCTGCCTGCCACAGGAGTGCATCTCTCTGCTACTTCCAGAAATACTTCCTCAGCCGACACTGAATGAAACTGAAAATATTTCCAACAAGAGGGCAAGAAAATAGGAGTCGCTGCCAAATTTACACCTATGTGATACAATAATTGCACTAGCTCATTTGCATCAATAATGTGTGTGTTTAAAACACTCCATTCTCAGCACCTCTCTAGAGGTTCCCTCTCTATCTACCCACTTCCACAGATTGGCTGCCACATCCAGGATTAGAATCCGTAACTGTGAAACATTGCAGATGCCACACAACTGCATGTTCTTGGAAGGAGGTTCTGTTCAGAAGTGCTTAAGGAACTATTGTGTTGATATATCCTCCAAAACCATTTTAACAGACCACCAGAATATCAGATAACCCTAGTCGAGGAAATGCTGAATGGTGTTTGGAAAAGGCTGTGAACTGTAGTACTTTTTTATCATATACAGAGTGATAATTTTAAACGAATGATGGTGATCTGGTCAGGCTGCTCAGTTTTAGAAGCTTGAAGAAAATTGTTATGACCAAAGATTCTCCTTAATTTTTTTCCACAAGATGACTGCTAAAGAAGGGGAACTTCCATTTTCAGAGATGTCCTTATAGAACAGGCAAGGAACTTGTTTGCATTATAAATACAAAGCAGCTTTCTAATTTTGTATCATTAAGAAATGGAAAACAATTTTTATTAACAGGTTTTACATGTACAATCTTTTATTAGCTAATCAACATCAACATGCAAAAATAAGCGCTAAATACAAACCTCTACAATATGGTTTTGTTTAAACTACAATGGTTTATTCTCTTGAAAAGTCATAAGGGTGTGTTCTGTAGTAATTAAAACTGAACTATTAGTTTCAGTAATGAATACTATTTAGACCCTAAAATTATGTAATCATCCTGCAAGGCATCTTCCAAAACTTCGCCCAACACTTAAGGATACCAGCTGATTTTCATGTGAGTACATTCTCAAAGCAAGAAATAAGGCAGTAGCACTAATGATTTGATATTGAACCCTATGCACATAACTAATAACTTTAGAAGGACTTTAACACTATGGTAAACTGGAAAAAGAACATCCAAACAAGCAGTGTATTTTGCCTGAAATGTTCTCCGTTCCTCTTGATATTTATGCAACCTCCTTAAAATATTTGGGTTTGGGGGAAAAAAAAGATTTCATACTCCTTCAAACCAGTCTCTCATTGATCCTCCAGTGAAGCCAGTCTTGTGTCAATGACATCAGTATCTTCCCATGGAACTAATTACAACGACCCAATTCAGGATTATTACTTCACAAGAGGATCAGAAAAGAAGGCAAAGAGCAGCTTAAAGGAGAACACACCTGTATTAACTGAAATCTTCAATAATTAACAAAAGGGCCTTGGACAATTGTGAAAAACGGAGGGAAGAAAAATTGATTTAGTTTCAAATCTATTGTAACATTTCCCCCAGTGCAAATGTCCATCTTTAAAGAAAATTCTCCTTTGAAAGATGAAAGTATTTTTGAGATGAGTCCAATTTTTTACCTTATGTTACAAAATGCTAACAATCAAAATTTGTGGGTTTTTTTTTCAAGTACAAACTTAAGTCATATTTCCTCTCTCTTTAAGAGTGTGTACTGTTGCTCATTGATCTTTGGTCGCAAGAAACAATAATGCCACCGACAGGTCTGATCCCCAAGGTGGCAGATTTTGCTTCTTTGCCACACATAAGGCCCCCTTCTCCAGGGCATGCCAATAAATCCTGTGTCAAAATTCCAGCGGCACTTCATCATGTATTTTATGGACCTACATGATATAGACTTTCTCAGCTTGTGAGAAGTTGAAGACTTCTTTGGTTCTTGGGCAAATTACTTTGTCATCTTGACGAATAGAAAGCAAGGACTGAAAAAAAAGCCATGAAAAGAGTGATCAGATTTTGAACAGTAAACATAACTAGTCAATACATTAATTTTCAACAGTTAGTGAACAAAATGTATGTTTGTAGTAGCTACTTTGTAGTGTAAAGATCTTTCACAAAAACCTTGCTCAATAACTTTTCGTGTTTAAGATTTAAAGATTCATCCCAACCCCATTTGGTTTCACATTTAAATTCATATTTAATAATTTGCTGATCAAATATTAAAGTATCTTAAAACAATGTTGTCAGAATCAATAGTTCACCCCATCCATTAAACATACAAGATGCCTCAAGTTTGCCTTCCGACAAATTCAAGAGCTCTCATATGCTACAGGAAGTACACCCACCTGCAGCTCAGACTTCCAGGAGTCCCTACATGAAACACTTACATTGTATCCATAGACATATCCATTTGGCAACATCATGGGAGGATTATTTTCATTCATTACATCCCCTGAAATCTTGCAGACTAGTCGGGAGTTGGCACAATGTGCCATAGGCAGAGGCTGAGCCAGCTTGTTCAGAGATTTGCTACACACGGGGCAGTCTGGGTTTTTTGAACTGCCATCCTCTTTATAACACTGTCTGTATAACAGCAAGTCAAAGAACAATAGTCACTGAATGAGTCAAGAGTTAATTTGTTATGGCACAGAGTGAAAATGGCTGATAACTTCTCTGCTGTACAGGTGAGGTACATATGCTTATGCAATTTACAGAACTTCAGTGACCCATGAGTTTCTTTGTTTCAACTTCACAAGCACATAAAGGGTAGCTGATTTTGTACATTTCAAAACAAAAAAACAACCACCAAGAGCGAGCAGCAAGTGTCTGGCACTTAGTAGGGGTAGAGCTTCTGATATGGGAGAGGGATCTGCAAGAATCTTATCTATTGTGAGTATGAACGCCATGGTCAGAATTCCCATTTTAAACATTCTGTGGGAGTGCCTGGTTAAGAAATTCAAAGATTTAGCACACTTCTTTGTATATTAACATACAATGCACTAGGGTAAAGAGTATTTTATGAGAATAAAAGGAATTCTTTTAAAATTCTGATTCTAATCAACATCCACCGCAAATGTATTATTCCTAGGTCAAACCACCAGACCGCAGGCCAAGTATAACCTGTATACATTGTATAGTATCTATTGTATTTAGGTGGGTTTTTTTTTGCGTTTTGTTTTTAATTGCCTCCATTTGTTTTTACTAACGTTTTTGTTTTAGCAGAGATATGCCCATTTATACTCACATTTTACAAATGAAAAGTGAAAGTGTTCAAATTTCACATATATTCCTCAAAGTGTTTGTCTACAAGGCAATTTTTTTATGCTTTTCACATTGGTGTTCTGCATTAAAGGATACGGTGTTTTTATAGCTGAAAGGCCTGCCTGGAGTGTTATAGTAAAAACAGAATTGTTCCCCAGCTGATGTAGTCGGTAATTATCATATCTAAACTGCTGAATCAGCATTCTCCATCGTGCAGGGTCCAAGAGATCCTGGTAGAAAAAAAAACAGTGGTAAGTATTTTCAATATAGTTCTTGGCGAAAACTGTTTCAAAGTAGCAAATTACATGCCACACTCCCATGACTGAAATTAACAAAATAAAGAGATAGCAACTTATAGCACTGGTGTATTAGGAAAAAGTAAAAATGTTTTACAAAAAAAGTCTCAGTTTTAAAACACGCTTTCCACTTTGTACATATAGATACAGTTGTATAAATATGACACCTTGGCTCAAAGAAAATGCTATAGTTTATATGGAACACACAATAGAATCAATTTATAGAAAAGGTTTAAGAAAATGATTGTTCTCAAAGATGCTTTGTATTTGTGCACACAGTATATACACTCGTCCTTGCCCCCACCAAAACCAATGATCTTTGGGTGGTTCTAGATATTTTTGACTCCTTTTCTATTAAAGGAGATTATACAAACCCATGAGTTTTTGTAGGCTCTTTAATGCCTGCTACCATTGTTAGTATTTAATTTTCTGGAATGTTGGCCCATTTATGAAACAAAATTAATGCTCTGGAATGTCTATTTTAAAGCCACTGAACAAATGTCTGTTGAAAAGGCATGAACTTTTCCATTTCAAGTCAGGCTAACCCTGCTGATACTTGTTTGCAAGACACAACTACATGGATGGTAATAAACAGTCTAATGCAGGCCATACAGCTCAGTCATTTTTTAAGCATTAAAATTCAACAGAAAGGATGTTTAATTTCAGAGAAAAGCCTTTGTTAATCTGAAAGCTTAGCATAATTTTGGTTTAGAGAAAATGTATGGTATGAGTTTGTTTCTGTTAAAGAATTTCCCCCCTCCCCGCATCCTTACAAGTACATTGTAACCCTGTGGAGTACATTAAAAAAAGAAGAATGGTAATTACAAAGTAGTTCATTTTCATGAAAATAAGATAGGGACGTTACACTTCGTAACTGGAGTTCTTTGAGATGTGTGGTCCCTATCTGTATTCCGCTGTGGGTACGCATGTGCCGGAGACCAGAGAACTCTAGCAAATAGTGTCTGTTGGTGTGAGCCCTTTCTCTCCTCAAGCTCCATTCTGAGGGTATATAAAGGAGCAGTGTGGACTGATGCCTCTCCATTTCTTCCTCTTACTGCAAATCAGAGATGATTTGAAGCAGAGGGGAGGGAGGGCAGGTAGTGGAATACAGATAAGGCCCATGCATCCTGAAGAACTCCAGTTACAAAGGTTAAGTAACTTCACTTTCTTCTTTGAATGCTGGTCCTTGTGTGTGTTCTACTGTGAGTGAATGACAAGCATTACCCAGCAGAGGTGGTGTGAGGATACATGTGGTACAGAATCACAGAAATGCAGGGCTGGAAGAAACCTCAAGAGGTCAAGTCCAGCCCCCTGTGCTGAGACATGACCAAGTAAACCTAGACCATCCCTTTCAGGTGTTTGTCCAACTTCTTCTTAAAAAACCTCCAATGAGAGGATTCCACACTTGGAAGTCTGTTCCAGAGTTTAACTATCTTTGTAGTTAGAAAATTTTCCCTCATATCTAACCTAAATCTCCCCTGGCTCAGATTAAGCACATTATTTCTTGTCCTGCCTTCAGTGGACATGGCTGCTTGTAGAACCACCAGCCCAGAGGATGAGTCAGTGGAGGAGGCTTGGTCCAAGGCACGATGCCTCATGAATGTGTGGATGAAAATCTACGCTGCTGCCTTGCAAATATCAAGCAGATGTACTTCTGGAAGTGATGTTACTGAGGCTCCTGTGCTCTTGTAGAGAGAGCCTGTACTCTCTGTGGGGGAAGAAGGTGTGGCAGCTGATAAAATAGGATATAGCCAGGGATCCACTTGGATATCCTCTGGGAGGAAACAGCTTGTCATCTGGCTTGTTCTGCTATGGCAACAAACAGTCTAGGTGACTTTCTGATCTATTTTATTCTCTGAAGGTAAAATGCCAATTTCCCTCACATTGCCCAGTGCTGTGTCTTAGGTTGGTGCCATGGTTGGTGTTTGATGACGATGCAGCGAATGGTATTGAAGGAGCTTTCATTCTATATGCCTTCGGATCACAGCCACACGGCTTAGGAGGACTTAAGTCCTTGTGTCCCATGTGCGAGGACTTGCCCGACTTGAATGAGGTTGGGAATGGATCCCTTCTCTTAGTAAATCTAGGAGGGGATCTGTTTTTATGATTAGGAAGAGTGCCCCTTACTCTCATGAGAAGGCCCAGACAAATGGTCCTCCACTCTAGTCATTCCCACTCCTCAGTCAGACACCAAGCTAAGAGGTGCACTTCTGTGTGTCTCAGACTGACGTACAGGGAGGTCTATCCAGCCTGGAGCCTCATGGTGCGTTCCATTAGGTGCTTCTGAAGCCAGAGTTTTCCTGCCTGCCATGTTTGACTGGGAAAGAAGTGTCAGATACCGCACTTAGCCGAGATATAAGCTTCTCTGAGGCAGTAGAGGCTGTACTGGTGATCATTGCTGACTGAAAATATGCAGGGGCAGGAGACACAAAGATTATGCCCAGGCTTTAAGAAAAGTCCCATGCCGGTTTTCCCAAAGTAGGAATTCTAACTAATTATTAACCAAACTTACAAAAAACTATAAAAACTTTGAAATATTTGCATGAAAAAATTGTCAAAGTGTCAATTCTGGACACTGGAGATTCCAAGCCAGACCATACAGCAGTAACAAGGAACTAGAGAGGTGTTGGTCCACACCGCCCCTTGTACCCTTGGCACAGAGCACAAGGAAAGCAAGAGCACAGGTGCAGACCAAGGGACACTCCTTGCTAGAATTCTTCATTCTCAGGTGCATGAAGTGCATGTGTACCCATAGTAGAATACACAATGACCAGCATTTGCAGAACTGTACATTACTCACAAAAATAAAGTTTATTTTGTACTCCAAGATTCTGGCTAGAAAAGTTCTGCAGCAAAATGAAAACATATTGCTTATTAGTTTCTCTCCACGAGTTTATGTATGTCACACAAAGCTAAGGTGTTCATCTTCTATGGTCTTTTTTTTAAACACGCCTTCCCTCTCTTTGTATGTGTAACCAAAGTTGTTGTCACATGAAGTCTCTTCTACAATGGTCACATTTTAGAAATAAACTAAGCACATAGAATATCACACCTGTATACACTACACATCATTTAGAAATGAAGAAATTTGGTATCAATGGAATGTGGAAATAAACCACTATAAAGGTAAGGATGACATCACCAGCTAGAAGACACTGCTGCTAGATAGTTTATTGTTAAGCAATAGATTGTGACTACCTCACCATTTTAATAGTTCACAAAAAACTTCTCACTAAAGATTTTTAGCTCCATTACGAGGAGAAAAGGCAACAACAACAAAAAAACTGTCCCCAACTTTATTAAATGGTCTCTGAACAAGTTTTGCTATATGCAACTTGAAGGATATGTAATGACAATAATTGCTGGGCAACAATGCTTACATATCAAAAACTGCTTCCTTTGTATTATAGCCAGCTAATGTAAAGTTAATCTTTCTACAGTTTTTCTGCCAAGAACAGAGATTCAGGATGATACTGGAAGCAGATGAAATACACAGTACTCTGCCAAATAATTTAGCAGACTTGATAATCTACTGCAATTTAGTTTGGGCATCAACTTGTAGATCTCCCTTGAAATTGGGAAAGCTATGGAAGGCTACAGTTTTCTGCCAAAGTAAGGACAAGGAAGGAGGGCAGATAGAGGCTTGCCCTTTACTTATGTTGTACCCAGATATCCTTTTGTAGTGCTTGAATACAGAATTCCACAGCTAAACTAGAAGACGCTCTTGGGAGCCCTTTAGCCCAGTGATAAAATCCTGCCATCTTATTGCAGGAATGGTTGGGCTGAGTTCTCTACTTCTGATAACTTTATCCCCTCTGGAAATTCCTAAAATCATCTCTCCAAGAGATTACTTGTTTCTGGGGCTCATAAATATACCTCTGAAGAGTTTAAAAAAAAAAAAAAAAAAGTTGCTTTTGGAAGGTGCGTGAGATTGTGTTGGGCATTCAATATTTTAAAAAAATCCTTATTTCTGTACCAAATTGATGACTGAGTTACAAAGCAACAGAGGGAGATTTTCAAAAAGTCAGTGGGAGCCTAACTTCTCTTTGTGCCTTTGAAAATCTCCCCTGCATATATTTCGGCAGGAAGATCAAACATTTCCAGAAAACTGCATGCCCAGTGATTTTGCCCTCTTCCTTGGTTATTGCTATGAGAAAACATTTTTGTTTAAAGAGCTTTCCCCAGTTCCTCCTTCTCTGAGAGTACATGAACCCTAGTACATGCTTATTACTGGTTAAAAAGGGGGAAATTATTCTTTTTACCCCTTGTTAACATAGTCAACAAATCACTGGTGAAGACTTGAGACTTCTGATATGTTGTTACTAGGAGGCTGTGAAGCTTTTCTGTGGTTGGCAGTGTCACCTTTAAATAATGTCTGAAACCATTTCCAAAGCTACTTATGGAAAACGTAAGTAATATATAAAAGTGGTCTCCTACCCCCCTCCCCAATTTGATGTCCCTTGCCCCACTTTATATTTAATGATAGATATACATTTTGATAGTGGATTCAGTAAGGGTCCACAGATTTTCTAGATTCTTTAAATATCATTTATAGTCTGCATCAATGTGACTATAATCTAAAAAAGCATGTTAAGATGTCAAAGAGGCTAAAGAAAAAAGTCCTACTGAGTTAAAAGATGATCTGAATATTATTTCTTGGATACAAGTCAAATTCCAAAGATGTTTAATCAGGATTAATTCTAGGCACTTATAAAGTCAACAACAATGAAAAACCATCAAAAGAGGCCCCAGTGTAGGGAGCAGCCACTGAGATCTATACCAAATGCCAAAAAACAACCCAACATTCTTGTCAATATCTTGGTGGGGCGGCTGCCCCACACAGATAGATGGAGGGTTAAAACAGCTCTCAGGGATGCTGCGCAAAACCCAATCAATGAGCAGAGGGCTTGTAGAGAGCCAATCAGGAGAAGGTTTGTTGGAACAGCCAATCAGGGCCAGGGAGAGCCATATAAGAAGGGCTGCTCAACAGAGCAGAGGCAGTCTCTCCCTGGAGTGCAAGGGAGAAGTAGCCTAGATAGAGCAGTGCTGGGCAGGGGAGCAATAGGGAGCTCCAGTCTGAGGACTGCCAGACTGAGGCCCCTGATACAAAGGGCCAGGAAGGGGCTAGGGCTACATGGAAGTGGCCCAGGGAAATAGGCAGCGGGAGTTGGAGGAGCAGCAGCACATGGCTGCTGGCTATGGGGTCCCTGAGTCGGGGCCCAGAGTAGCAGGCAGGCCCGGACCCCCCCACCTTTTTCCCCCCCACTTGCCACAGGGGGGGTGGCCAGTATTCGGACTGCAGTTTACCCCTTGAGGTGAGGGGCTAGACTGAAGGCTGCAGTAGGCCACAGTGGCAAGTTGATGGACTACAGACAGCTGGTTCCCCCGGAAGTGGGGAGAAAGCAGAGTGGAGCACAGCCTCAGGGCCGTGCCCAGAAGAGGACGCCGCGGTCCGGGGAGCCGTGCGGGTCTTAGAGGTGGAGCAGAAGTGATGGCGGTGAAACACCACTAGAGGAAGGTGCATCGGCAACCAAGAGTTAATTCCCAGCACGGCCAGCAGGAGGCACTGAGGTGGTGATTCCCACCCCGTCACAACTTTATGTAGATTTTTATATAAAAATAATCCTTGAAGTAGTATTTGTTCAGTACAACAATCTGGCTGAACAAACACTTAGAGCTAAGAGCATCTCTTACATAAATCAGGAATGTAGGCACTGGTTAGAGTCAGTGTGGACAAAAGCAGATTTAAATTTTTTTGGATTTTTATTTAAACAGCTTTTTAAAAATAAATCTATTTAAAATTAAATTTGAAATAATGACAACCTATGTTAAGCCCTAAACACAGTATTATTTGTACTGAATTTAAATAATTATAATAAGCACTACATGGTTGCTGTCAAGTTTCAAAGACAGTCAAACAACTGAACTGGTAGAATCACTGGCTAAGCACCTGGAACCAGAGTTTGTTAAAGTGCTAAACCAACTTTTGACAGCAGTAGCCTCTTCTGCAGTTGCAGAGAGTATTTTCACCAGTTCAAGTCAGTCACTAATTCACTCGAAGTTGAGAAACTAGTAGTTGAATTTCAGTTTCCATCCAAATGCAGCTCAACTCAAATTACAAGTAAAAAGTGAATTTAGTACATAAGAAATGTCATTCACCATTTTTTAATTAAAAATGTAAAACTTAAGCATGTATGTTAATCTATAGAATTGCTTAAATATGTATAGATATTGTCTAGCCTCCTGGTTAGCAAAAAGAAGCGCCAAATTTAGTGTAAAGGTTTTATTTAGTTGCAAATCAATGTGTTTTAACGGTTGCCATCCAATGAGTATCAACTTTTCTTTAGAAAAATAAATAAAGTACAAAAGCCAAACAAGATTAAAATTGGTGAGTTAAATCAAGTCAAAAACCTAGTTTTAAATCATGGATTTTAATCATTATGTAAATCACTTTGAGTTAAAACAATCCACTCTGGGGTTAGAGTATTTCTATAATGCTCACAAGATATTAGAAAGCAAGTTGAGATTTGGCTAATAAAGAGGACCTTAGTATGACGGACCTATTTTCCTGTAATATCGATAAGAGCAGCAAGGATATAGGAAATTGATTTCACTGAAAGAGGGAAAAAAAGGTTGATCTACTTAGCATTTAGTTTAGTAGACCTTCCAGAATAGCATGTTAAGAGGTCTATGAAATGAATCTTAAATCCTTCATCACACTCGGTTTTCAGTATATATCCCTTAGCACTGGAATGTTCTTCCTCAATGAATCATTGGAAGACTTGTATGATAGTCTAAGTCTTAAAATACTGAAGGCTAAACTAGGGTGAAATTTTGTTATGTGTGGAGTTTCAGTGCATGTCTGCTCTTCCTGGCTCTCAATTTATGAAAATGATCATTAACGAACTAGCACATAAAACCTTTTTTATAATTTCCAGAAAAAAGCCTGCACCATAACATTTGCAGTATCTTTTGTTCTGATAGTATAATATGACCCTATATAAATCACAGTCGTTTCTTTTCTTGTACCATCTCATTCAAATTCTGCATTTCTCCAAACTGAGATTTGCAGCAAAACACAGGCTCCACGAAGGTCTAAACTCTCTGCTTGTTCAGCTAAGCAGAGTTTCATGAAGATGCACATGCATTCTCCTTCTGGTAAATAAAAAAGTCATCTTAAAAAATAAGTGCTTTACACTTTCTACCCTGTAGTATGATTCTAGAGAGACTTTTGGAATATGATCCAATCTATTTTCTCTCAGGCTTTCGAAATTAACAAGGATTTTTTAAAAATACTGTTACCAACACCATATGTTTTATTACTAATTTAATGCATTTATTTACTAACTAAAATATTACTAAGTGTTTTGCTTTGTCTGTTCAGCTAAGATTTATACAAAATGGCCAACAGTACAGCTATATTCACTTATGTAAAATAAATTGTTTTATCATTTTCTATTTTCTTGTCCCTAATGTTGAGAAATACTATTTAGCAGGTTTTCCTTTCTGCATGCAAAGGAGATAATCAAACTTCTTTATAAATAGGAATGTAATGTAAAGTATTTATGATTTGCAGGAAGTTTGCTAGTCATTGTCAATTCAAATCTGGGTGTGGTTACTACCAGTAATTACTATATCTATACACCTAGTTTTAATACTAGACAAATATTGTGTGTTTAGATACTTCCTGTCATCAACTTCTTTCCACCAACAAAGTAATGGATTTAAAAATGCAATTAATAAAATGAACTTAGTTGGATTGATTTTTGCAAGCAAAAATCATTAAAATTAAGGACTATAGTGGATATTTAATAGGACGGATACTAAGCAGTGAAAATTAAACACTCAAGAATATTTCACATACAATTTATCAATACAGCGTCCCAATGCTTACCTTGCAATTTTCAACGTGTGTGTGTGTGTGTGTGTGTGTGTGTGTGTGTGTGTGTGTATATATAAAAATAAATAAATAAATTACCTTATAGGGGGAGATATGAGTGTCTGAAGGAAAAGCCAACATTCCCATCACTTGTCGGACCTCATCCAGCTGACTTCCTTCAGCCTGACTGAAATGCTTTCTTGCATGTCTGAAATATCAAATTTAGAACACTTGGATAAATATAAACTCACTTGAATTGATTTCTTATTGAAAGATAAATGCATTTACGTAATCTGTACAAAGGCTCTCCACAAAAAATAAAGAGGGTTTAACTGTAGATTATGCACTCAGTACACAAAATCCAAAGATGACAATGTGTTTAAAGTGCTTGAAAATACATCCCGCAGATTTGAATGCAAGAATGATTTTAATCTCCAAGAATTTATCCCATAACTTTCTAGGCCCCCCATGAATTTATTTCATCGCAGTATGTATTCTATTACAGTAATACTTATCACACACTATAAATATCAGTTATACAAACTCAGGAATTCCTTATATTGCTCTTGATTCTATCGGAGTCTAGATATGTGTAATGCTTTGTACACACAGTGTGCATGAGAGGAATGAGGGGAGAAAAGTATGAACCAAGCATTTCATGTTAAAAAAACAAATTGGTAATACCAGCATGTGGCTTGCTGTGACAAGACCATTACAAAAGCCATCAAGAAAACGAAGCACCCATAACATGAGAGCATTTATTTAGTTTTGAACTAGTGTCTTCAGAAAAAAAATCACTTCCCATGAGGACTATTACAAATCACGTTAATATATAATACTGTAAAATTAGTAAACCTTCACTAGGAACAGTTGTTCCATGCAGACATAGGTAAGTAAACATTTTAAATATAGAACTTCATACAGGAGATTAATTATAAACACACACATGCCTAAGTGTCTGAGTATTTGGAGGAGCAAAACAAAGTCTGAGCTACTGTATGCCTAAACAAAATTATGTTTGCAGTGTTGTTGTAGCCATGTTGGTCTCAGGATAAGAGAGAGTGAAGCAATATCTTTTATTAGACCAACTTCTCTTGGTGAAAGAGACAAGTTTTCGAGCTACACAGAACCTTCTTCCAGTTTGGGAAAGGTAATCAGAGCATTATCAATTCGGACAAACATTAAGCAATGCCCTGCGTGTAATCCAAAGACAAATTTGGTCACAGTGACCAGAGCCGGAAAAAGTTACTGATTGTATCAGCGCTTACATTCAAGAAGGCTGTTTAAGTAGCTATCATCATGGAAACCACATGGAAGAATCCTCTAATAATTTAGTGTGAACCGCAAAGATGACCACCTGAATAGGCAAGACAGAATAATGTAAGGAATTTCCATGCGGACACTGTGCACAAACTATGCATGCAAGAAGGACTGTGGGGCACACTAGCTCATTTGCAGGAAGTGCAAGGAAGAAAGGACGCATTGCCATGACCTGTCGCACAGTTCAATGATCAGCTAGTAACTGTCCATCCAAGAAGACATCTATGTTGACTGAACCTAAGAACGAACGAAAGTCAGAGATTCATAATATGGAAAAAGGCAAAAGCTCTAGTGACACTAACCAAGACATAGCACTACATGTGTTATCAGAAGTTGGCATAAGGATGGCATCTGCATCACACCCTCGATCGAAGGAGTTCCTACAAGAGTGGAGCTTGATATGGAAGCTGCCGTTTCATTGACTTCTGCATCTACCTAGCACCAGACTTTGTCATAAGTTCCTCTGGAAGAAACCTCCATGCTTTTGAAAACGTATACCACAGAAAAGTTAGTCCCAAAACAGATACTCCAGGTGAAAGTTCAACTATATCAGTTATTTTACCCTTGTATGTGGTTAAAAAGTATCCACCGTTATTTGGCAGAACTTGGCCTGAGAAGCACAAGGTGAATTGGACCAAGATCAAGGCAATCACAAAAGCACCTCAAAACCTTCAAAAAAACACTGGACGAACATGCCAAAATTTTTCAAAAAGAACTTGGACAGATGTGCAATGTGGCTGTGAAGACATTGTTATGTCTGACAGCCAGCCAAAATATTTGCAAAATATTGCAATATTGCTGAATCCACTGGACATGTAATTGATACCATGGACTTAAGGAAATCGCCAGAGGAAAAGAAGGGATTCTTCAAGCACTTCCACCAGAGAACGTGTCACAGTTATATTCATTCTTAGGACTGATTAACTACTACGGTAAACTTCTGACTAATTTGGCGACAGTATTGGCACTTTTACATGAATTATTACATGCCAAAAAAAAGGGAAAGGGACTAAAGAACGTGAACTGACATCAGCCAAAGTTCTTATGCACTTTGACGCCTCGCTACTATTGCAATTAGCTTATGATGCTTCACCATATGGAATGGGTGCAGTTTTTTCTCACATTTTTCCTGATGGCAGAGAGAAAGTAATTGCCTTCTTCACAAAGACTCACCGCACCTGAAGAACTATACACAAATCCAGCAAGAACTGTCCATCCATAATGTTCTCGGCATTATCTTCAAACTTTGTAAGTTCCATACCTATCTGCATGGCAGACATTTTACCTTGCTGATGGATTATTAACTTCAATTTTTGGACCAAAACATGGAATTCTGTCATTAGCTGCTGCTTGCATGCAATGCTCGGCATTGCTATTTTTAGCTCATTCCTAGACTATTCAATTCCATAAAGGGACTCAACACAGCAATGCTGATGGGCTGTTACACCTACTATATCCAAGCTTCTGTCAACCCAAAGAAACCTCAGATAAAGTGTTTTATCTCAGTGTGATTTCTTTTATGAAAGAAATGGTATTACAGGGTACAGTGTTGATCATAAAAATCCTCAGTTTACACAATTCACAGTCATGTGAATTATTTGAATCAAGGTTGCATTTACAGGGCCTAAGAGTGATCATTCTGAAATCACTTATGTATGAATGAAAGCCAAAGCCCAGAGTCATGTGGCCAGAGATTGACAAAGACATTGAGAGGAAGGCAAAGTGCTGTACTATGTGTCAGCAAATTCACCATGATCCTGGCTCAGCTTGTCTACACCTTTGGTCGTGGCCTGAGACTCCTTGATCACATATTCAGGTGGACTTTGCTGGACCATTCGAAGCTTGTATGTTTTTGGTTGTAGTGGATACCCATTTACTACAGCTACCAAGATCACTGCACAGCTTTGTATCTTGTTTAGCCTATATGGTTGACTGTTACAGTTGGTGAGTGACAATGGACCTCAATTCTGTTCAGAAGAATTCCATTCAAATGGAATTCAGCACATTGTATATACTGTTCTGTTACACAAAGACTAGTGGAACACTTTGTCTAGACACTTAAGCATGTCTTAAGAGCCAACAAGTCTATTTTGAATCATCAGCAGAGATTGGACAATTTCTTGCTTGTCTACAGGAACACACCACATGTTCTACCCAGGAATCACCTGCAACTCTTTTTTGAAGCAATCTTTGTGTACCTGTTTGGACCTGCTACATCCTGATGTTACCTTACAGGTTGCCAGATCCCGAGCTAGGCAAACTGATCGATATGTGAGACCTACCATTGTTCTTTTCAAATAGGAGACTTAATGTTGACTCTCAACTATGGTTGTGGAGTGAAATGGATACCTGGAGAACTTGTAAAACATACAGGACATTTGTTGTTTGTGGTAAAACTAGCCAACAGTACTTTAAAGGAAAAGACATATGGGCTAGTTGCAGCCTTGACAAGTACCAGAGTCCAGGGATGTTCCAGTAGGATTTTCTGTTCCTGCAATCGAACCTTCTCCTGTTACAACTCCTAATGTCAATGACTTGTTGGACAGAACTCTGGTACCAGAGCCAGTTGATTCCTTACCACCGACTGTTCCTTTTGTATAGAACAATACCATACCACCACCACATCACCAAGAGTGCGTGAAAATCAGTGATGTGCCTGAATTTATAAGTTGTTTAGCAAGTGAACTGCAAGTCCAGGGCAGAATAATCCCTTGCAACTTGAACGTCTGTGGTAATCCACCCACAACTTTTAGTTAGGTTATATAGTGTTTTATGTTAGCCACATAAATGACAATGTATATATAGTTGGGAAGTATTTTAAAATAGGGTGGAGGAATGTCATGTCCTGCCCTTTTAAATGCTTAGGCACTCTGTACTCAGAGCAGAGCTTCACTTCTGTTTGTTGCCAGACAATACAGTCACCACAGCAGATATCTGTGTTTAAATCAGCTTCCCCCTGTGTCTGTCTCCTTCACTGCTTGGTCCAAATATAACAATTGCCTCACCCACCCCTTGTGTCTCAAACAAATTTTGTCTACTAAGACTAGAGAACAAACCAAAATAACTTATTGAAAGCAAAACTAAAAGTGATTTTTAAAAAGTTTGAATGGATTGACATTTAAAAACCCCTTGAGAAACATGAAGTTACTAGGGCTTGCAGATACTTTAGGACCTTTCTCAGGAAGCCTCTGTACAGCACACTTAAAGTAGTCATCTTAATGCCCAGTTTCCCCCCCCCCCCCCCCAAGAGCTGAAATTTTAAAAACCAATCAATTAAGAAACAAAGCAGTATGTTTGTGAGTGAGTTACAATGGTATCTGCTAACCTTTAACAGCTAGTTCAGCACTTCCACTATAATCTCCTATTTTCAGTAGGGTGCTGATTGGTCTAGTGGACTGATGACCATGTGACAGAGTCAGGAGATCTGTGGTTAAGGGGTGACCTGATTACAGTCTATAAGTACCTACGTGGGGAATAAATATTTAATAATGGGCTCTTGAATCTAGGAAAGAAAGGCATAACATGATCCAATGGCTACAAGATGAATCTAAACAAATTCAGACTGGAAATAAGGTGTAAACTTTTAACAATGAGGGTAATTAATTGTTGGAACAATTTTCCATGTGTCATAGTGGATTCTCCATTGCTGACAATTTTTAAACAGAGACTGGATTTTTTTCCAAAAGATACGCCCTAGGAATTATTTTGGGTAAGTTTTATGGCCCAGGTCTATAGGAGGTGAAACTAAATGAGCACAATGTTTCTTTCTGGCCTTAGAATCGATTCCTGTCATCTCACATTGACTATGGGCAAGGCACTTCTGTGCCTTGGTTTCCCCATCTGTAACATGGAGAGGATAATTAAACATCTTTGTAAAGTGTTTTGAGGTCTTTTGCTCAGAAATGTTATGTTAGTGCAAGGTATTATGTTTGCTCTAGGCTGCAATAATTCTGTCCATTTTATACTCCTGGGGAAATTCTGCACCACTGCGGCACAGCAGAAAAATGCCCTTCCTCCCCCCCAAATTTTCTTTGCTTCCTTGCAGAAAATGATTTCTGTGGGAAAGCAAAGAAAAACTGCACTAGTGCTTGCTCACCCCTCCCCGGCAGCTGGGGGGCAGGTAAATCACTAGAGGGATGGGGGTCTGGGGATGCCTGGGCTATCCAGGGACCTTAGTCCCAGCTAGGTGGGCAGAGAAGGAGGACAGAGATGGAGTTCCCCCTCCCCTGCACAGAGCACCCGGGGTCGAAGCTCTGCACCACAGGGTGGGGCTTGGTGGTGGGGTCTGGGTGTGTGGGGGAGTGAGGCTCGGGGTGAGGGGTCTGGGTGTGTGTGGGTGGTAGTGAGGCTAAGCAGTGGGGGCTTGGGGGTTCGGATGGACAGGGGGAGCAACTCCCTATACAGTGACCCCTTCCCCCACCCATGCACCTGGAAACCCCGCCCTCACTGAGCTCCCCCCCACATCAGGAGCTCCCCACTCCCCCACCGAGTCCCCAAATCCCCCACCTTGCCAAGTCTCACCCCCTGCATCAGGAGCCCCCCACACCCGGACCCCCATCCCACTGAGCCTCAACCAGCTGTACCCTGACCCCCCCACCCACCAAGCCCCACTCCCCCAGCCCCTACCCCCTGAGCCCTAATCACCTTCACCTGGACTCCTATTCCTCCTGCACCCAGAACCCCACACCAAGCCCCTGTGCCTTCAGATTCCCCCATGCACCCAGAGCCTCTCCTCCCCCCGCCGAGCTGCCTGCACCCAGAACCATGGTACTCGAGGCAATTCTGTGCCAAAAATTTAAATTCTGCAAAGTTATGAATATTTTAATTGTCAAAATAACAATATAATCACACCATTTTCAATTATTTTGGTAATTTATTTCAAAATACTTGTCAGCAAATAATTGAAAATGGAGTGATTATATTGTGTTATTTTGACAAATAAAATATGCAGAATTTTAAAGTATTGTGCACAGAATTTTTAATTTTTTTGGCGCAGAATTCCCTCAGGAGTAAAAATTTTTAAAAATGCAAAAAGAAAAAAAGCTAACCAGTTTCAAAAAACTACTGTAAATTGAATGCATTCTGCCACTGCCCATCTTTTGGCGGAATTCAAACTGAGGTTTGGAAAGTTATGTTCAAAATTTTTTTTATAAGACTCTACACATTACCCTGGTTTTGGCCAGGTCATCAATACCATGAGAACACTCTTTAGCAATATTTCAGTATACCCACATCTTTTTCCGGCCCAAACCACAACATAATGGAAATCATATAGGACAGACTGTTTCTACACAGCTCCCTATTTTGGGTGAGTAATTTCAAGAAGGCAAATATTGTTCTCTGAGTACATGACTATTATGGTAGCAGCAGTATTACTTTGATAACTTGGAAAAGGGGACCAGCCTCAATGTATTAAAAGAAAAGTAGGAGGCCAAGAGTACGCAGCTGCATTGCTGCACCAAAGCAATAACTTCTTAAAGGGATTGATGATACAAAGCACAGAATCAAATTCACCAGATACCCTATCGAAAATAAAAAGGATTTTTTGGGTTGGGGGGGGGGGGGGGGGGGGGGGGGGGGGGGGGGGGAGAGGGAGCAGGGTGCTTTTTTAAAGAAGCTATTAATAAAAACAGAAAGGTTACCTACTTTCTGTAAGTGGAGCTCTTTGAGATGTGTGACCCTTATCTATATTCCACAGTGGGTACACATGCACTCCCTGTGGCTGAGCACAGAAGAGTCTTGCCAGTATTGTCCGCTGGTCCACCCCTCTGCTCTCTTTCTCCTCATGCTCTGATCAGAGAGTATAAGGGGTGGTGCGGACTGATAGTTGGCTATATAGAATTGGAGGCTAGTAGATATGAATGCTTTCCTCCCTAGAAGGTCCAAGCATTTGGCTTCTTGGTCTATAAGGACAGATTTGACAGATGGTTTTCTACTTCTCTCTGTATCAGCCTGAATCACCAGGGAGTTTTGGGCAGGATGAGTCAAGAGAAATTCTGGTCCCATGGGAGAAACAAAGTATCTCTCCTCTGCCCTATTAAACGTGGGTGCACATGTTGCTGGGGTGTCCCGTGGCTCTTTGGCCAGGTCTAGGATAGCCTTGACTGGGACTGCAACCCTAGTACATTCTGTACTTTGCAAAATGTCCATGAATTTGTGGATGACTGACTTCTTCCAAGGAGATCTGGAGGACATCATCAATCCTTCATAACTCCTGAAATTGCTTGTGATTGTCTGGTGAAGACTGATGCTGGAGCAGGGAGGAAGAGGATGCTGTCAGGAGAGGAAGACTATGTACCTGACTGTAACACTGGGTCCGGTTCTTCTTCCTCCATGGGTTCTGGGGATAGTTCAGGTTGGTTACTCAGAGGAGAGAGAGATGTGATGGTCTTTGTGGGACCAGACAGATTCAGGATAATGCATGTACAGATTCCACAGTCCCTAGTAAGGCCAGGGAGAGGGATCTATCATGGGTGGGAGTGGACCCAAAGGCATAGGGTACCACAAGTCCCAGAGGTGGGGGGGCAATCCCATCTTATGTGTTCATGATGGGCCCCCAGAGATTCTAGAGCCTCTATTCAGGCTCACATCCCTTGGAGGAAGTGTCGAGAGTCTTTCTCCCATGCCAGATTCACCCAGTGAAGAAACTGTGGGCTCCATCTCCAAGCCCATTGCTGTCAGAACTGTTTGAGGAATGATACCAGCTGGTAGAGGAAAAAGAAGAACTGTCTCTTCCATAATATTTGTGGCTAGATAGTGTCAAAATCTCCCTTGGAAGAATCAGTTCAGGTAAGAGGGGAGGATTCCAGATCTGGCAGAATGGTGATGTCCTGCAAAGTGGTACATTTGTCAACATGATAAATTCTGTCTCTATGAACCTTTGGAATTGGCACCGATGGACAAATGATTACCCCATACATCATCAGTACCAAAGACTGTACTGACTGATGCTCATGAGTCTCTTTACTCAGTATCAATGGTCCTGAGTCCTGCTCCTGCTCCTACTGATGGCACTGAAGTGGAGACGTTTAATCACTGAAGCCTGCCATTTGGTACACCTCAGCCCGCTATACAGATGAGTCTGCACAGCTCAGATATGACTAAGGCATGATAGCCTGCTCCACAAGTTGCTTCCTAAACTCCCACACTTGATGGGTTTGGGAAGGAGTGGTGGATACTGCACTTAGTGGAGATATGAGCTTCTCTAACGCAGCAGAGGCACCTCTGGTGGTCATCACTGACTGGGAAAGAACAGGGGCAGGAGACATGAATCCCGGGCCTAACCAGTGTACCATGCCAGGAAGGGGGAAGAGGGTGGTGCTCCCCCAAAATCTAACTATCTAAAATTAACAAAACTAAGAAGAGTTTACAATATGTACAGTTTAATATTTATAAGAATGACACTGAAGGGTCAGACCATGGACACTGGAGTGTTCTGTCTCAGACCATGTAGTGGTAAGAAGGAAATGGAGAGGTGGAATCAGTCCACACCATGTCTTATACCCTTGGATCAGAGCACAAGCAAGGAGAGAGAGTGCTGAGGACCAACAGAGACTACTAGCAAAAATCTTCTGGTCTCAGGCACATGGAGTGCATGTATAGCCAGTGGTACGCACATGGGGACCAGCACTCGAAGAGCTGAGAATTATTATTAGTTATGGAGCCAAAGGGCAAATGGCACCTCAGTTCAGCAGCAGTCTATAAAACTAGCCATTATGACTTTTTCTTCTTGATAATTCACTTTTAGTGGGAGTGTTCCAATCAAATATCACTCACTATTACACGTGCCAGGCAAACTGATAGGGATATCAAGTACTGTCCCAAGTTCACTGCACATGCAAAAACAAGCCAGAATTAATGCTGAGTATGCAGGGTCTTTTTCAGGGAACCATGAATGAAGTAGTGTTCCCAATTCAATACATCTGCATACGCCAGCGAGCAAAGCTTATTTGTTTCTTATATTTATCTATTTAAATGTGACTACTCCATATTGCAGAAGACTGGAGCAAGTAAACAGAAACCAATACAAAAATCTCAAAACATTTCCTCACACTGGGTTAAGACGAAGACTGTCCTGTTTCTGTAGTTGCCAGCTGGTAAGTTTCTTCTCAAATTCCCCACTCCCCCCTTTTTAATCTTTCCTCTCCTAGAGCCTCCTCTCCTAAGGCCCCCACCTCCAATTAAGGGCTGAATTCATTACTCAGCCAGGCAAAAAGGGAGACTAGAAATAGATGCAAAGTAGCCCTTGAGAAAAGGGAGGTGAGTTTGTTGCCCAACGACTCTCCTGCTGTGAAGTAAGGGGCAGTTCTCCCATACAAGGATATAACACCATTAGATAAACTAGTGGGACAAATAGCATGCAGGCTATCTCCTCCATCCCTCTGTGTCAACTTTGTCTATCCTCTTCCATTGGTGTCTTACTTCATCTCTTATGCTCCCATACATACCATGCCATGAAAAGATAAAGCAGGAGATTTGATTCACTGAATTTCTGCAACTGTTATTGGAGCAGAAGACATACATGATGGATTCTCATACAGAGATAATTTAATACTGTGGATGGTGGAAGGGTGTTTTACAATATTTAAACTTCTATCCAAAAGAAAGTAATTTTGATTAGTCAGGTCTGTTGTCAGCAGCCTGACCAAGTACCATCAATAATTACCACTCCAGGAAAGGCCGTATCCTAACACACCATACTGACAACAATTCCTTCAGCTACAGAAGACAGCAAGTGAAATTCTGGCCTCACTGAAATCAGTGGTAGTTTTACCACTGATTTCAATGAGACCAGAACTTCACCCAGCAGCTATACGATTAAAGTAAAAACCCCAAAGATTATATACTGGCTACTCCTTTAAATTCTTAATTGACACTGCAGGCAGATAAGAATACTGAACTAACTGATCACATGAAAGCTCAGATTCCTAACTGAACCTAGCCAAGTGAAACTCCTTCCTTCCCAAGAACTCAGTGAAGGCATCACCTTGAAATGTTTATAGTATCTCTTAGGGCTATCCTGTTGAGTTCAAATTTTTAAAGGGCTGCTACGGTCAATAAAGTAACTGTAAAAATGGCACATCAGTGTGGCTTGAACAGTGCATTCTCTTACTCTTCTGATGGACCAAGTTTTTACTATCATTAACACAGGTGAATCAATACAACTATGACAGAATGCACTATAAATTTATTCTGCCCAATACATCACCAAAATTGCTAGCTAAATTCTCATTGCAGATCATGGTGTTATAGGCAGAAAGAGCAGTTTGCTCAAATCCCAAGAGTAGTTGTCAACTTTGGGGGCAAGGACCTTGGTTTTTTATTTGATTTGTCTGTGAAGTTGACATACCTATCATGACATAGAAGTAATTATATATAATAACTTCTATGCCATCATAGCGCGCGCGCGCATGTGTGTGTGTGTGTGTGTGTGTGTGTGTGTACTTTGGCACAAAACCAGAAACCAGAGCAAATTTGACTGAGAAAATCAAAGAGAAAATGAAAACTCACAATGTTTCAGTCACTACTCCAACTACAGCTGCAGTACACTCAGTTACAAGATATACAAGGCACGTGGATCTCTACGCACTATATGACTGAATATATTAATCAGGCAGTGGCAATAACTGAACACAGAATGTAAAGTGTTATTAGGGAGGACATGTTCTTTATTCTGCTCAATGGACCATGTTAGAACAACTTTCTTATCTCAAATCCCTTTACTAGCAGTCAAATAAGTTTGTACTGAAAAAGCACCATGAAGTTATTCCACTTATCCACCTGTTCAGAAAACAAAAACAGAATGAGGAAAACCAAGACTCTGGCCAACCCTAGTTTTATCGCAAAAATGGATCTCCCTTTTCTCCTTGTGTACACAGCACTATTTCCCCCTGCCCCCAGCTAAGATCTAGTTGAGTTACAAAAAGCCTTTATCAGCATCTGAATAAAGTCTCTCATGATTACCCATCATTAGTGACTACATTATATATCTTTTGCATCCTGACAGTGTTGAAAATCCCTGGAATGGAAATTTTGCATATTTAATTAAGTATAGGTGTAGAAGTCTGACAACAGCCAGAAAGAGTGAAGTTAGCATCAATATATCCCTAACATGTTTTGTAAAAGGTTTTGCCTTTATTTTTATTTTTTAAAAGGCTGCATAAATTAAGCAGAGTATTAACCTGAACTTTGAATTTTCTACCTTCGTGTCACAGCCTTAGCATTAAACAGTTTTTGTATAATTCTTGAAACTTGCTCTTTCAAGAGCACTCTGATGAACAACCTTGGAGCAACTCAGTGTGCACACATTATATTCTAAAAAGCTTTAGAAATTCAAACATTGTTATTAAATAAGATATATATTTTTAAAGCTCACATCAATTGTATCCTAAAAGCAATATGTCACTTTAGAGGTTCTCAGCAGGCAGTCAGCAAAGCTTTCCAACTTATTTAAACACCAGCTGCGTTTCAACAAAATGTCAGCTCTCTGAGTTCCACTCATACAGGAAACTACTTAGTAAACAGCCTCTTTCTCTGCTTTCTAATGGATGCCTGACCTATTTATTGCATCATGGACACAATACTGAAAGAATCCTGCTGCAGGCATTTAACAGAAGCAAGCTAATAAAAACAGAAGTGGTAGTGGTTTGCGAAAAGCAATCAGAATTTTTATGCTACACCTTCCAAAATAAGTTAGTTTTCAAATTTTCTTTGTTATTCATGAAAATATTTGTTTTAAAGTTAACAAACCAGACAGGAAATGTTCAAAATATCCACTAGTTAACAGTATTTTCTAAAGCAAGTTTCTTTAGAGCTTGCAGTGAGATGTTGAACACAGAATGCACAGTGCTATCAAAAGCATTGAATTAGACAAAGACATTCTGCAGTTCCCCTTTTTCTTATGTCAGAATAAAAAAACCCAAAACAATTCAGACAGAACTATTACAACTGGAAAAGTTTTAATTGCCAGTTGCATCTGTTGCGATTCAGGATCAATTAAGTATCTTTATATAGAATACATATATACTTTGCCCTTAAAAATCCAGTATAATGATTTAAAATATGCACTTGCAGAATAAGTTAAGGTGGTAACTCAATTTATAGAGACTTACTATACAACTTAGGAAATATTAATTCAAACGCAAACTTCAAATAAAGGACAGAACCTCTTCCCACCCCACAAAAGTAGTATTTCAAATAAGTGACAATTCATACATTGACTTAGTAGTGTAGGTGTGGGCAACTGTTGGGCAATTAGAAAAAAAGGGGAACAATTCCCTTTACTATATTGGACATTTCCTTTTCCAATATAGGACATTCTTCTGAAAGACTAGTGAAAATCTTATGTGCTCATTGTAAGACAGGTGGATATCTAAATAGCTCCCTGGTATGTAAATGAAGTTGTTTTAATTATTAGATACTACTCATACTGGTGTGGTGCCCACAGTATGCTGTGTGCTGCGCACACACACATACTTTGTATCTTTTCTTTTCTTGATTGTGAGCGCTTTGTGGCAGGGCACAAAATGAGGAAAGAAGGGAAAAGGACACAATAGACAAGCAAAAGCTCTGATCCTCTAAATTATTCCATGCCTGCTTGGAGTCTGAATGAAGAACGGAGCACATTGCAGATCGGGGCCCAAAATGATTAGGGTAACAACTGGCAAGTGTCTTATTAGTTCTATGGAAGAAGGAAGGTTTGTTATACAATTCCTTGCCATTGCCAATTTCCCAATATACACAGTTATTGTTTCAAGCCTTAGCAGTTTAGTTGTATGCTAATGGTCATTTGCCTTTGACAGCTTGCTTTTTAGCTTTTATTTTCTTTTACTTATTTTATCTAATTAATTTCCCCCTCCCTAACACACTCTCCTCTTATTTTCCATATGTTTTAGAATTTTTAACATTTTCCATGTCTGTTCTAATCATTTAGATTTATTTTATAGGAGTTTTACAAAAGGGCACTGTTACAAATGCTTTAGGCTCCCTCAATATAGCTTAATAATATAACTACAGACATTTCAAGATAACTCACCCCAAATATTTTTTGGGCACTTACACACAGTATGTACTCTATATAGTGTTAGTGTATTGTATTTTTATTGAATTGTTTCATTATAATCAGTTCCTGTTTCACTCCATTTTCCCCATGCCAATTACTACCACCCTCCCCACCGTCACAAACAATCAAGACCCCTTTAGCAAGAGAGGCCCAGTTTAGCAACAGTTTGTGATGTCAATGTGGTTCCCTGCTGTCACTCTTCTCCTTCCAGAGAGAGATGCAACACGAGTCTTTCATAGGTCACTACCTAAAGATGTATGGGTGGGCGATTTTGCACACCCCCGTGGCTGGGTTGACCCAGCAAACCTAAACTTCCTCTCTGCTAGAAAGTGTGGGAAGGGACTCACTAGCAAGTTGCACAGAATTTTAGCCTTTGGTGCTAACATTTATTTTCTTTGTTCTACACAACAGCACGCACAAACAGTGAGTTTTTAGAAAAGGTCTAGCCCTAACCTCCACGAAACAGTCTGCTGAAATTGCAACCAAATCAAAGCCAACTTAATGCAGTTTAAAGACACAGCTACATTTAGTTTGTTTGGTTTGGCAGTACAGCAAATCATGAATTACGGGCTTGTGTACACTTAAAATGCTACAGCAGCAGAGCTGCGCCGCTGTAGCACTTCAGGGTAGACACCACCTAAGCCGAGGAAGGGATTCTCCCATCAGTGCAGGTAATCCACCGCCCCGAGAAGCAGTAGCTAGGTCAGAGGAACAATTTTTCTGTCAACCTAGCGCTGTCTACATGGGGACTTCGGTCAGCTTAATACTGCTCATGGGAGTGGATTTTTTTTTTTTTTTCACCCCTGGCCCATGTAGTTAAACCAACCTAATTTTCTAGTGCACACCAGCCTATGTTATTTAGTGTTGACAATATACTGTGCTGTCACACAAGAGATCAGTTTATGTTCCAAACTTGCACCTTTGCTCTGATAACAGAGAATACATCTTATATCTCAAGCAACCTGCTTCCACCAACCCTGGGGTAACCTTAAGAAGCTTTTCTAAGGGCTGGTCTACACTAAAGCTGTGAGTAGATCTAAGTTACGCTACTTCAGTTATGTGAGTTACGTAACTGAAGTTGATGTAACGTAGGTCAACTTCCATCGGTGTCTACACTGCGCTGTGTCGGCGGGACACACTCTCCTGCCGACTTACCTTCCATCTATCGGGGAGGTGGAGTACAGAGGTTGATGGGAGAGCACTCTGCCATCGACTTAGTTTGTCTTCATCAGACCCGCTATAGCCACATCACTGCATCGATCGCAGCAGTGCCGATTTAGCCGTGAGTATAGGCCCTAATGCAGTGCCAGGAAGACGACATTTTCACAGACGCACAATAAAAACACCTTCTCCATTTTGCCCCCGTTCTGGGCCCATCACCACTTTATCTATGCTTACACCACTGCCATGTCTGGTTTCTGAGTAACATAAGGAAGCTGTAAAAAGCAACAGAGAGTCCTGTGGCACCTTTAAGACTAACAGATGTATTGGAGCATAAGCTTTCGTGGGTGAATACTCACTTCGTCAGACGCATGTAATGGAAATTTCCAGAGGCAGGTATAAATATGCAGGCAAGAATCAGTCTGGAGATAACGAGGTTAGTTCAATCAGGGAGGGTGAGGTCCTCTGCTAGCAGTTGAGGTGTGAACACCAAGGGAGGAGAAACTGCTTTTGTAGTTGGCTAGCCATTCACAGTCTTTGTTTAATCCTGATCTGATGGTGTCAAATTTGCAAATGAACTGAAGCTCAGCAGTTTCTCTTTGGAGTCTGGTCCTGAAGTTCTTTTGCTGTAAGATGGCTACCTTTACATCTGCTATTGTGTGGCCAGGGAGGTTGAAGTGTTCTCCTACAGGTTTTTGTATATTGCCGTTCCTGATATCTGACTTGTGTCCATTTATCCTTTTACGTAGTGACTGTCCAGTTTGGCCAATGTACGCAGAGGGGCATTGCTGGCACATGATGGCATATATAACATTGGTGGACGTGCAGGTGAATGAACCGGTGATGTTTTAGCTGATCTGGTTAGGTCCTGTGATGGTGTTGCTGGTGTAGATATGGGGGCAGAGTTGGCATCGAGGTTTGTTGCATGGATTGGTTCCTGAGTTAGAGTTGTTATGATGTGGTGTGTGGTTGCTGGTGAGAATATGCTTAAGGTCAGCTCTCGTCCACTCACGCCCCTTCTCTACCTACGCTACATTGATGACATCATCATCATCTGGACCCATGGGAAGGAGGCTCTGGAAGAATTCCACCACAATTCCAACAGCTTCCACCCCACCATCAACCTCATCCTGGACCAATCTACACGGGAGGTCCACTTCCTAGACACCACAGTACAAATAAGTGATGGTCATGTTAACACCACTCTATACCGAAAACCCACCGACCACTATGCCTACCTTCATGCCTCCAGCTTCCACCCCGGACACACCACACGATCCATCGTCTACAGCCAAGCGCTGCGGTACAACCACATCTGCTCCAACCCCTCAGACAGAGACCAACACCTACAAGATCTTCACCAAGCACTCTCAAAACGACGATATCCACACGAGGAAATAAGGAAACAAATCAACAGAGCCAGACGTGTACCCAGAAGCCTCCTGCTACAAGACAAGCCCAAGAAAGAAACCAACAGAACTCCACTGGCCATCACCTACAGTCCTCAGCTTAAACCTCTCCAACGCATCATCAGTGATCTACAACCCATCCTGGACAATGATCCCTCGCTTTCACAGACCTTGGGAAGCAGGCCAGTCCTCGCCCACAGACAATCCGCCAACCTTAAACATATTCTCACCAGCAACCACACACCGCACCACAACAACTCTAACTCAGGAACCAATCCATGCAACAAACCTCGATGCCAACTCTGCCTCCATATCTACACCAGCAACACCATCACAGGACCTAACCAGATCAGCTACAACATCACCGGTTCATTCACCTGCACGTCCACCAATGTTATATATGCCATCATGTGCCAGCAATGCCCCTCTGCTATGTACATTGGCCAAACTGGACAGTCACTACGTAAAAGGATAAATGGACACAAGTCAGATATCAGGAATGGCAATATACAAAAACCTGTAGGAGAACACTTCAACCTCCCTGGCCACACAATAGCAGATGTAAAGGTAGCCATCTTACAGCAAAAGAACTTCAGGACCAGACTCCAAAGAGAAACTGCTGAGCTTCAGTTCATTTGCAAATTTGACACCATCAGATCAGGATTAAACAAAGACTGTGAATGGCTAACCAACTACAAAAGCAGTTTCTCCTCCCTTGGTGTTCACACCTCAACTGCTAGCAGAGGACCTCACCCTCCCTGATTGAACTAACCTCGTTATCTCCAGACTGATCTTGCCTGCATATTTATACCTGCCTCTGGAAATTTCCATTACATGCGTCTGACAAAGTGAGTATTCACCCACGAAAGCTTATGCTCCAATACATCTGTTAGTCTTAAAGGTGCTACAGGACTCTCTGTTGCTTTTTACAGATCCAGACTAACACGGCTACCCCTCTGATAAGGAAGCTGCACTCCCAACAATGAAAATAGTGCTTTTAGAGCATGACTACCCATTGTCAGGATGCAGGACAGCCAGCTTGGCATAGAAGCAATTCAGAAGTAGGCAATAAAGCCATACAGCACAGAGACACCACTGTACTCAACAGATCTGGAGGCCATGTGCTTCAGAAAAAAGATCAAGACTATCTGAGAGCCCTTCATGCTTCCCCACAAAGGTTGTACATTATTTCTTACATTTGAGAGCTATATCAAAGCACCTTGTAGGTGCTGGTGTCTAAATGACAGCACATGGAGTATCCATGCTTGCAAAGACTGGCATCGTTTTCTAAAAAAAACTGTTTAAAAAGAAAAACATTCTACAAATTACATAAAGCTGCTTCTTAGGAAGTTGAGCAGTGATATTGGGTTGAGTGGGAAAAAGAGAGATGAAGATTTTGGCAGAGATGGGACTGAGCAGGAAAGAAATGATGTGGAAGTTTAAAATAAGCAGTATATTTGAATGGAGTTGGAAGTAGGCCTGGGAAACGTAAGAACAGAGCTTTAATATTGAAGTTTACCCCAAAGAGATTTTCATTGAGAAGAGACCTCCCAATACTGCAGTAATTTTTACAGACCATTACAGTGCCATTTTCTTTCATAGGCTCCCCTTCATTATGTCCAACCGTAACTTAAAAAGTCTGTCTAAACTGCTGCAGGTCCTTGATTTCTGCACAGCTTTCTTATACTCATGTAGCAGATAGAATGACCTCGGTCCCATTGGAAACAACCTGAGACTAAATTAGCTTTAACACTCCTCTAAAAGAATTAAACCAATCTCTCTCACCCACACTGTATGACATATGGGTGGGTGAAGGGGAGCTTCTACCTGCCTTCCATCACAAGATCTGGTGTTAGGCACCTGGAATGAAGCAGGTATCTACTTGTGACCTCAAGTCCACTATGCTTCTTCACCCAAGGTCTCTTCCTTCATCTTTGCCGCACTCTAGGGCTCTTAAAGTCCCAATACAGACCAACTTTCCTCTCCCCAATGGGCTCTTCCTACTGGTTGTCCAATTCCTTACAAGGCTTCTTTTGCAGTCCTGTGGTGGAGCAGCTCCTTCTCCCTCCAGGTCTCCGCTTTATAAAAGGGATGACACTGTCTATATACTCATAATGCTTTGAGGTGAAGTCTGCAGCTCCCATGTACCCTGGGAACTAGCCACCTGCTGCGCCTGGCTGAAAACAGAAGGTAGACAGGACTTAAAGAGGCCAGCACAAACTTACTAAGGGCTACTTTAACTTTTTCTTGCATTCTTCACATGCAAGTTACAACAGCAGACACACACTTACTTGTCAGTAGAATGGTTGTGAGTAGATCTATGGAAAGTCTAAGTCACACTACATCTCACACAACTTTTGAATTTGAAACCCTCCCCAGAGCTCCATAAAAGTCTTTTAGAAAATGAAATTCTAGTCAGGTCCTAATTACGTCACAAACACCATAGGCTCATCCCTAGAGCTCCAGCTCCTAGAGTCATGTGCTTATATTAGAACCTCAGCTTTTATATATATATAGTTCCCTTAGATTGGGATTTCCAAAGAATGTCTAGATTTGATTTGTTTTATATATCTATATATCTATATATATAGATATATAAATCAAATCAAATCTAGACATTCTTTGGAAATCCCAATCTAAGGGAATTAAGTACTCACCCACCTTCAGTCATTTTTGAAAGATCTACACCTGTAGCCCTGAAAGATGTAAAAGTGACCCAAGCATAAGTGATGGCTTGTCTACGCAGGGAAATTTAGGGGCATAATTATACTGGTACATTTCCCTACATAGACAAGCCCTGAAGCAGTGATGTCCGTTTGAGAGTGCAGATTGAGTTATTTTTTTCAAGCTAAGATATCAAGTGCCTCGTGCATCTCAATGGGGTATTGACTCACCCATTGCTCCAGGGGCCCTACCAACACCACCATCAGAGTGATGTGTGTGTGGCAGGAGAAGAACGTAGCAGCTATGACCTATTTACTAAAGTAGATATCCCAAATGCTGAAGCCAACACTGGGCCCCTGAACTCCCACTCCTCCTGGGTGACGAAGGAGAGGGAAAGGAGACCCATGACCTTCCCCCTTCAGGCAGGGGTCCCCTCCAACCATCACTCCAGTGACAGGCCATGGTTGGAGAGCCCCAGATTGTCTCAATAGGCCCCCCAATTCAAAGAGATGGGTGACTAGCAGCGTTGCCAACTCTCACTAGTTTATCATAAGTCTGATGTTATTTGGTATGTTTCATTTTGGTTTTTTTTAAAGGCCCAGCTCCTGGAATCCAGTGATTGTGAGAATCTTAGTTTTCATGAAAAGAAAACAAGAAGTTTAGCCCTCAGTTGCGGAGAAATACTTGAAAGCATGACCCAATTATACTCAAAAGCTTAAACACCAAAACAATATTTATTTTTTAAAAATATGTATGATTTTTTAACATTTGGGGTTTGCAATACTAAACAAGCGAAAGCACAGCAGGAACTAGAGTACAAGGCACGTTGAGAAATACTCTGAGCTCAGTGCACACACGCTGTTCTCTCCAGTACACACAGCTGTAGATGAACAGCTATGATGATATTCATATGGTATATTTCATTGGAATATTGCTATGGTATTCTTAATAAAACACATTCCAAAATTGCTTTGTTTGCTCTCTTCCAGTGCTTGTTGCACATTGATACAGGAAGCTGGCGGTTATGCAAAAAGCAAATTGACTATGCAACAACTGGCTAATGCAGAAAGCATAATTTGTCACATTTCAGACATGTTAACACAGGACAAAATAGCAATAACAGCGTCACAATGTTACAATAGGGCATCGGTCTAGAATATCACAGTGAGACACAAGTAGCCCAGAATTAAGAATCCACTTTGCTTTTTCCTCCCTTCTGAAAATACAGTATTCCATTTGGATCTAATAAAAAGTGTTCTGTATCTAAAAATTGAGGTTCTGATTAAAAACGCTAAGAATTTTTATTTGTTTCTATGATGCACCATGTATACAGTATGACTGTGCACTATCCCTACCATAAAAAATGTTATGGCAGCAAATGACGCAAGTATCCTGCAAATATCCTGTTGGTTTCAACAAGATTTTATAAAGCAACACTAGGTAAACAAAATGCAGTAGAAGCAGTCATGTAATTATAACGGTACCACTCTAAACTCATCAGAAACACCCTCTCCTATTGTGCAGTAACTTAGTATTAGAATAATACAAAATATTATCACATATTATCTGCATACCACGAGGTCCCAGCACAGGCATCCCATTGATTTTAACAGAATCAGTTTCATGTTCTGAAACATTATTCCAACACCTTAGATTGAGACCACTGACTCAAACGCTTATTCATTTTAAATTACTTCCTGACCCAATAAAATAAGAAGTACCGGTATTTACCCAGAGACAAGAAAGTTGTCTTGTGGTTAGAATAGTGGACAACAAGTCATGAATTCTTGGTTTTATTTCCAGCTCGGTCACTGACTCATAAGACCTTGGGCAAGCATGAACTGTCTTTTCCTACATAAAATACGTATAACATTTAAATACCTCACAGAAGTGAGGAGAGTCTTATTTTTTGTAACATAGTAGAAACCCTCAGATAACAGGCACTGTAGAGATGCAAAGTATTAATATAATCCATTTAATAAGGAACTAAAATACTTCAAATAAATCCTAAAGTTTAATGGGGTTTAATAAAGATTGCATAATGAAAAACGCTTCAGAGTTGAAACAGTCTATATCCAGTTTTAGACACGTGAACATTTATGGTCAAAATGTTCAAGTTAAATCAGATTCCGACCAGTCCACATAAAAAGAGAAACTTCTTTCCTTGAGAAAGTTTCTCTAAGCCAATCCCATCTACCCTCTTTTAGTTTGTACTCGAGATTACTATAGTAATTGCAAACTGAACTGTGTGTTATAAGAAGCATTTGTCTACACCAAGAAACCAACAGTGTAAAAAAGTATTTTTTTTGATAATTGCTTTTGAATTTTGAAGTTTTGCAAAGCCAGAAAGTTTTCTTTTCAGTAACCATTTTAAAGTTTTTAACTGTGCATGTAGAATGATAGCCTGTGCTTAAAACTCCACATAATCCAATATGAACCTTAGTCTATTAAATCCCAAGAGAGTGTTTGATAATAACAATGCTGAGAAGACCATTTGTTGCAGTGGAGCTTCTGGGTGTGCAATAATAGTCACATGTTTCTTATGAAGCATAATAGGTTCTTATTAAGAAAATTGTTTGGTAAACATCCTAATTTCATACCTCACAGCATCCAGTCTCTTGTTCTGTCGAATGAGTTCAATGAACTCCTGAATCCTTAGGCTGAACTCCAGACAGCTCTGAGATTAAAGACAAGACAAGGTCTAAGATGGGGCCAAAGCAGCATTGCACAAAGTACTCAGTATGCCACAAATAATGTTAATGGCATGCAACTTTGCTTGCTTTTAGATATTCATGCAGGTAAAATACTTTAATGCTGGCATAAAATTCCCTAAAAGCAAACAAAAAGCCTCCTACTCCTCGCCCTCCTCCAAAATAAATTGTCGTAACTGGGACCAGTTGTGTCCTGATGACAAAAGGATGCCACAATCCTCATGGGTGTGAATGGACCAGTGGTGTTGCTGTGTACTACATTCTAACTAAGACAGCAGATACTGTAGAAATTTCTGAGATGAAGTAATAATTAAGGCAGAGGAACCCTCTTAGTTATGAGACACAATGGAATTGTGCAGGTTTGTTGGGGCAAAGGGGGTCTCTAAATGTTTACTTGAACGTTCATGTTAGCATGAAAGCAGCACATTATTTTAGCTCACTGAGGGCCCTTTTTTCCTGCCCTAAAAGAACCCAGAACAGTGTTTTAAAAGCCATACTAAAGACAATCTTATTCACACTAAAACCAAGTTGCATTTACCTGCTTTTGGAAAAGGTAAGTGAGCTGACAGTGTCCCTTTAAATCAAATTCAGCACAGGTTCACAAAAATCTATAGGAAAACTTTGAACATGAACATTTTCCTCCCCCATGTTTCTAGTGAATGGCTGCCTTTTGTTTATCTGCATAGTAATATCGAAGTTCCTCAATGACATCAGCAGGAATTTGAACTGCTCCAAACTTGGGTCAGTTAACTGTTTGTGGTGCAGCACACATTTATGAACAATTAGAAACTTGTAAAGAAATTTAAACTCAAACATCACATTGATGGAATACATAGTTTTAAAGTGTAATTGTTGAAAACTCACTGTTTGAAAATAGGTTCTTTTTAAACTCTCAAGCCTGACTGTCCAGAGAGAAGCAAGGACTCCACAAGATTTTAAGAGCTACATTGTCCTGTACTCTTAACCTTTGCTAGAGGCAAAACTCTTGAAATTTGAATCAGCAGACAAAACAGAGGAGCTGATTTTCAGATGTTTTGTTTTAAAATATCCAGTTACTTAACTCTGCACATCATCACTCATTTGGGATTTTAGACTAGTTTATTTTTTGTATCTTTTAAAAAAGATCCACTCTTTAGTAATCATCCCCATACAGATAATATATTCTAGACCTATACTTCCTCCCTTTAAGATACATGGGGGAAAAAAAGTCTTCAGAAGTGTAGATGTCCTCCAGAGAACTGCAAGCCAATAGCTAAATTGGATTTTATAGACTATCAGAACTTAAAAGGCCCTATGTAGTCAGTAGATTTCAGATTCATTACAATATAGCACAAATTTTGGCACAATCTTACAGCCCTACTCACAAGAGTGGTAACTGAATGGAACTGCAGGACTTCTTCCCCGCCCCCAACCTTTCTTCTCCAGTTTAGCTTTTGGTTAGACTTGCAGGAAGGTGGGCAAGGATTTAACAAGTTAACACTAATAAGCAGCTAAACTGCCTTACACTGGACAGAAATTTATTCCTGTGTGTTTCAAAAAGAAGCATAGTGATTTCCTCCAACTCTGATCTCTCACAGCCTTAGCTTTTATGTAAAGTAGGGCTTGCAGAAATAGATTTTTGGGGGGATATGGAACTTGTTTTATTCCCAGTTTTTATTTTTACATTGAATATTGCTGATGAAAAAAATTAAGAGTACTTCGGATTTAATTTCTTACGTTACTTAACATATTAACATTACACAAGGTTTTCTTGAGCAGTATAATTATGCAACAGTGTTTACATACCAATTCTGGTTTTCCTTTAATGGTTTCCATAACAAGATCATCATTTTCTTTAGAGTAATCACAGGCCGATTTACTTTTGCGTCCCATCTTCGGTTCGTTCTCATTTTGGCGCCCCTGAGTGACAGAGAACGTCACTCTTTGCTTGTCATTAAGTGCACTCAGACATTTTTGGTTAAAGAAAGCGCTTAGTTTAAAAAAAAACAAAGAAGACACAAAACACCTTTCTGAGGGAGGCAGGGGTTTTGGTTAATATCAGTTAAAACAGATTTCTGCAAGCCCTATAAAAGATTACAGCATACTTTTAAAAGCAACTTTAAAGACAAGGGAATTTAAACTAACTATATATGGATAAACACGGAGTGACCCCTTATCTTTGGTTCATGGTGTACAAGGCCTGGAAAGAAATGTACTTTGCTCATTACTAGATTACATGCAGCTTTTTTGAGAAAACTACATTCTAACTTAGCATTATTGCATCTTATATTTCAAGTTAGCTCTCTTTTCTTTAAGTCATCATACCTGGATAAAACTTTTTTAATAAAGTAAATTTCTCCCACTGTGTTAAGCTTGAGGATAATATGTTTAGCATTTCAATTGCCCTCCACACTTTTTAAAGACAACTTCATATACACCCTGTGAAGTATGTTCTCAGCAGGATGCAAAGGAGTTATGCACATAAGTCCTCATGCATCGAGATGAGACTATACTCCTTTGCATTTAAGTTTCTGTAAATCACATTAAAAAGCAAGGTCATATTGTTATGTTGTTATTTCACTGTAATTTGACAAGGAAAATCTTGCATCTAAAGGATCTAGGTTCAGGGTTAAGTTTAACCTTGGTGTAAGTGCTCTGATTTAGGCATACTAAAGGGATTTATTTTGTACTTAGGATCTTCAGTTTAGTACATGCTAAGTCATCATTCAGACCCAACATTTAAACTCAATTGGCTAAATCAAATATTCAAGGAGTTCATACAACCATGACAATGTACAATGTTAAAGCTTTGTGCATTATACTTCCATACCTTCATTTTCCTGAGCCTGGATTTGTTATCATGGCACCAAGCCAAGCAAGTCATAGTTTCTTGCCTTTCCAAAGATTCTTCCACTTCTTTAGCCGTCAAGAACATCTCAATATTTACCAAGTCCTTAAGGAAAGAGAGAGAGCAAGACCAGTTGAGCTTTATTTACAAAATGAGGTTGCTCCATAAAATCTCATTCTTCATAGCTACAGCTAGGAGCTAATTTGTGATATGCATGTTAAAATGTACATAATTTTAAAAACATCTTGCCCTTTGAAGCATTTTCCTCTACAAATAAAGTAGTTACAGTGTCTTCTCAAAAACCGTGATTCTCTATTCATTGACGTACGACTGTCAAAGTAGAGAGCAAATTTTAAAACGGTCTTAAGTTTGATGCCTTCCTGCTCTGTAAACAGTGTTAATACTTCTTACAGATTAACACGTTTGCCAACAATCCTTCTCTCCCTCCATTTCTTTTCATGTACCTTTGTCCCCTCAGCCCTACTCTCCCTGCATCCTCTTCTATACAGGCTCCTGACTGGTCTCTTCTGTCTGATTCAGAGAAAGTAAAAGCCACACCAAGCAGATCTACTAGGCCGAACAGAAAGAATGGAAAAATACAATGGGCCCAAACTCGTCTGGTGGAGGGAAGAGAGGGAGATCAGTTTCAGAATTCAAGCCAGTGTGGAATTTTATAGAAAACCCCTCAAAACTCTGGGGCTAAGGCCTGTCTCTGGAACTAACAAGGTTTGAATTTTGCACTAGATCCACATTGCACACCTCCTTAAGGAGGAGGCATGTACACATGTACGCACTTGCATGCACAAAACCACCACAGAAAGCTAGGAGGCAAAAGTTCTCTGTCACTCTTTAGGTATAAGGAAAGGAACAGGTGAGAATATAATAGCAGCAAAATTTAACCCTTTAAAATTATTTTCTACGCCATCCTCAACAAATCTATAGCAGACAGAAGCTTTCAGCCTTTACACTTAAGTCAGCCATATTTTCGAGTTAGCTAGTTTTTAAACTTAAGCTTTACTTAAACTGAGAACTGTCAGGAAAAGCTTCCTTAAAACCCATGGTGGAGGGGGCGGGGGAGGAGGGGGGGCGCACGGAAGAGATGGGGAAGAGGGAAGAGACAGGGGAAAGGATGGTTTCAAAGTCATATTTCAACCTACGTTTAGCAGTATGTGTGCTACAAGATTGGTGGATACAGACCGTTTTCCACTGATGCCCATATCTGAAGAACTAGCATCACAACTGGCTCCCATTTTGGCAGCCTCAGTGAAGTTGTGAGTAGGGCAGTGTGATATGGGATGTTTGTAATGAAGTTTCCGTATTTGTACCTGTTTTGTGGACAGAGGTCTGCAGATTCCAATGTTATTAAACCATCACTTTTTGTAAGCATTAAATTCACATTTTTTTAAAGTCACTCCAACCTTCCACGGATATATACTTGGTAATTCTAGTTTAATGATTAATTCTCTATAAACAATCCATGTACTTACAAAGACCAGGGAGTTTTCAGGTTGCAGACATAGCAAATGCACAAAAATCTAGACTAGAACATGCTGCAGGAAGTGACACTACAGTTTTGCTGAATAAAAGACCCTGCTGATAAGAAATGGAGTTAATCCATAGTACAGTGTTAAGACTTCTAGGAGTATTCCTTTTCCTTCAGTTAATTTTTCAAAATATTAAGTTGCTCAGTTGTATACAATCACATTCAATGTGATTCAGCTTTGCAATGTGTCATTAAAATGATTTGAGAACAATTATAACAGATGTTTATATTAATATTTTCTCATCTGATTCCCACTCTTTAATTAGCAGAATTACATACAAGGAAGAAACTCTGGGCCTTTCTAGTTTCAAAGAGCTACCTACAACTAGTGGCATTTCCATCAATAGCTTGTAAAGTTTTGACACTTCCATATGCTTCTTTTAGTTCCTTAACATTTAGAAACTTTGCCTTCCAATTGCATTGGCACTACAATTATTCAGGCTGCAACATCCTACTGATCCCAGTGACTAAACAAGAAGTACGAGTTACAGTATTAAAATTCCATTTTGTTGAGTGACATGAGACATCTCACAGGAAGTGGAAAAAAACACTGCTTGTGGTAAGCACAACCTATTATTAACCTGCATAGGGCAGACATTTAACTGTTATTGTACAGCTGTACACTATCAGCTTTATACACTCAAACAGACCTAATCAAATGCAACTGAGTGTGTGTATTTTTTTAAGACATATGCTATTAAAGGATTTCTTCATGCATCTGTGGTAAAAGGGTTTAGGAGGGTGTTTTCAAACTAGGATGAACTGGGTCCATTTTGAATTCGCATTCTCAGAGATTATTCTGAGCTGCATAAATATGTCATGCTGTGACAGCTCACACTTAGAGGAAGAAAACACTCTGTAGGGAACTGTACAATTTTGTGTATTGCTAACACAATAATCCAGTGTTAGGAATGTTTGTATTAACATACAATGAACTTGTTCCACCAAATTTAAGTGTATGTACTTTCCAAAACAATGTGCTGCAAACCGTACAATTGAAATATGCTGAATATGACAGATATTCAGAATAGCTCGAGTGAATAAAGACACTGTCAGAGTAGAAGATGGTATTTTCACCTGTTAAAACATAACAGCTGAAAGTATGTGAGCTCAGTCTTCCTGCTGGAAACATTCTGAGATTTTATACAAAATGATACAGCTAGCCGGCTTGTGTTTATATCCTATATTTCATTTATCATGTAGGTTTTTTCTTGTAGATTTATGGTATTTTAAATACTGACACTACCTAAGAAAAAAAGAACCAGAACTGCAGTGGAGGTTGTCATGGCCACAGGCCTGTTTACACAGCTGCATATAATTTACTTAGAAATACACCTCTACCTCGATATAACACTACCCGATATAACACGAATTCTGATATAACACGGTAAAGCAGTGCTCCGGGGGGGCGGGGCTGCGCACGCCGGCGGATCAAAGCAAGTTCGATATAACCCGGAATGTGACAGTTGCCATCAGCATTTAGCAATAAAATGTACTGCGTTTTACTAATGCTCAGTAAATATGTCAGATTAAAAATGTATGATGTTTCATTATAGGACACTATACATATTTGTACTGATTATGTTTATTCCATACATATTTTAAAAGCAATAAATATTCAACAGCCAAAGAGATCCTAGTCAACAATTACTGAATTATAGTTTCAATGTTATTCACTGTTACCATTATAACCACTCCCTGCAACTTAGATACCATAATTATCCTTTTCCCTTAGCCAATCACTAGCAAAGTGAAACCAATGATGTTTAGACATAGACCACCATAAAGCAAGAAGTAGTCAATGAATGTAGAAATAAAACTGGCTTATTGTGCTATGAGGTTTTGCCATCGGTCATCATATTAAAAAATAGCTAAAAAACTGGCACATATAGTATGTCTTAAAATATGTAATGATGACATGGTTCAAACATGCTTGCTATTTTCTTAATGTTCACCATTTGCTCTCTGTACAGTACAAACAGTAGCTTCTTTCTCTGTATGTTTAAAGAGCTCTGTGGTATGCTAAGCAGAAAAGAAATCACTTTTTGTTTTATTTTGTCCTTCAACTTATTATAGCCAATAATTAAGCCTCAGCATAAAATTAAGTTAGGCTTCCTTAAAGTAACAAGATTAGTGTTTGAGATTTAAATTGCTTTGCTGATGAAAAAATATCTTGTATTATACGTATTAATCAGGAAAGCGATAGTTTAGCAGACTTCAACTGCTATCAAACATGATTATAGATGCCTTTTAAGCAGCCTTTTTAAAAACAAAAACAAAAACGTATTTTAGGCAGAAAATGGCACAATCAGTGTTGAAAGTTACCAAGGTCAGACAATACCTGCAGGCACCACAACCAGAAAATATATTGTTCATGTTAGTTCTGCAAATGTTCCCTGTTATTACTGTCCTAGAGTTTTCTTCCAAAGAAATGGTCTCTTCTCAAGTTAAGAGTGGTGGCCATTGTCCATGGAAGAATTTGCAGATAAGGCTCTTTGTTTACCCAGGTGGAATACATACATATCCCCCCCTCTGTAAAACTAAAGTAAAGTAGTGTCAGGCCAAAGTATCTCCATTTTTAAATTTCTAAACAAAGTTTAAAGGCTGGCTTTGGTGAAGTGATAGCAAAGCTTCACTACAACTTATCTACGGTTAGAATGCAGTACATGTGCATTTATAAATTGCAGCAGATTGTATACTTAAAGGTTAAAATTAACAAATGCTTACTTTAATTACTGTTAAGAATGCAGAAGCAAATCTTCAATTTCAAAGCACTGAATTCTTTTTCGCTCTTTAAAAAATGTGAAAAATGAGTTTCATGCCTGCAGCTGCCCTACCTGATTGGGTAGTTTGGTTCACTGCTTTTCTGGACAAAAGGGCCCCCACAAAATCAGAAGCTGTTCCAATACTTACAACAGATCTTACCACAGTTTGGGGCCTGCTTGACCTCCACACCCACATTCCCCTATCTCTATGAAATATAAAGTATTTATGTCAGTTTTGAAACACGTCTCAAACCTGTAGTACTCTCCAATTTATACATCACCATGGATGAATTTCAAGTTGAGATGGCATTACAAAAAAAGATTCAGTTTCCCAAATATTTTATTCCTAATTGTAACAAGTAGTTGATTTTCAAAAAGTGATCATTCACTATCATCAATGGTGGCTTAAAGTTCCATGGCCATAGTAAATTGTGTCTTAAACAAAACAAAACAAAACAAAACAAAAAACCACCTATGAAAGAAATGTCAAGGGGTAAAAGGAGTTGCAGACACAGAATGTGTAAGATTTCATTTTTCAAAAGCTCATTTAACCAAAAATAGATTTAAAGTTAGACTCAGCAACAACCTCTGTGTTTACACTTCTTCAGTTTACATGAATCAAAGTATTACATACAAATACTATGTTCTTGTCGAAAAGTACATTTCCAGTAAAAGGCTCATAATAAACACAATTTTTAAATATTTTCCAATGTATTAATTTTTCCATTTTAGGAATTAAGTGTTTCTCCTATTGAACATGGTCTTTTAAAGGAAAAAGATTTCATAAATTTTCACCTTCTTTTTGCACAAGAAGTATCAGCAACCTCTATGAGAGGAAACACATCCAGGACTGAAGTGGCATCTAATTAAACAGGATTTCTTTCAGAACATGCAATTTAAATTTTATTTAATTTTATCAATAAATGTAAGCCTGTCTTGCTCAATGACTGGGTAAAATACTAGGGAACAAGATATTACAGCAGTAAAAGGTCAATTTCCAAAGGAAAGAACTGTACAATTACTGCACTAGATGTCATGTAAATTAAATTACTAGGTAAAACTTCTAAATTATAGGAGAATAAGAAGAAGACATTTAATTAAGCAGTAAACCATAAGAAAATATGCATTCCTGGGTCACTGGTGGACACTTAGGCATAGTGCTAAGGATAAAACCTACAACAAATGATTTACTTTGATCACCCTATGTCAATAGATAGAAAATAATACCAGCTACCTCTTATATAACAACATTCATCAGATGATCTCAAAGTGCTTCACAGTCTTTAATATATTTCTGCTTACAATACAGTAGGGAAGCAGTATCCCCATTTTACAGATGGGGAACTGAAGCAGAGAGAAATTGATTTACCCACAGTCACAGTATGTTGCAAGGATTTGAACACAGGTCTCCCAAGTCCTAGACTAGTGACCTACCCATTTGGCCACCCTTCCTCAGCACAAGCTGATATTGCTTCATGTCAGAATACATTGCAATATTTTTAAGGGGGGGGGGGGGCAGGAGCAGAAGGAGTTCAGAGGATCAAATGGAATGATTAGTTTATGTATGGAATAAAGAGAGATTGTGTGTGTTTATTTGTATTCCATTTTTATATAGTGAGGAAATCATCCCCAGAATACCTGAAGTTGCTAGAAACTCCATGGGAAAAAAAAATCAAAAAAATCAAACGAGAACATTCACATTAAGGTACTGGCCCTGCAAGTGTATGCATGTATTTAACTTATGGATAGGAGACGACCTGTTGGCTGGGGAAGATGTGCAAACATTGCTTTGGGGAAGCAGCGTCCAAATCCACATAAAACTTATGCTACTCCTGGGGGAATTCTGCATCACTGGGCATGCATGCAAAATTCATGTCAAGTGCAGATTTCTTTGCTTCCCTGCAGAAAAATGACTTTCCGATGGGGAAGCAAAGGGAAGCTCGAAGAGCAATCATGAGCCCCCTCCGCCGCAGCAGCAACAGGGGTGCATTGTTTCTGGTGCCCAGAGCAGCCAGCGGAGGGGTAAATCACCACAGGGGGGTGGAGCCAGATCAGACCCACCCTATGTTTGCCCAACCCCTGTGCATCTGGCCCCCTCCCATACCCATACTCTCCTGACAAGCCTCCCCCCCCCCCCCACACAGCACGCCCCAATAAGCCCCCCGCACCCAAACCCTCACCTCACCCACCGCCTGTCTCCAGAGGCCCCTCCCGCTGCACCCAGACATCCCTGCCGAGCTCCACCTCCTGCCCTCCCCAGCTGGTGGCTCCTACCCCTGCGCCGGGCTCAGCCGCTAGTCCTGGCTGGGCACGCGCATTTTCCCTGACCAAGACCATCCCCTGCTGAGCCCTCTGCACTCCAATCCCCACCCTGACGAGCCCCACCCCCTATGCACCTGGACCACCCCATGAGCCCCCTGCGCCTGGACCCCCACCACCCCAAGCCCTACTCCCCCAACAGCCAGCCCACCCCACTGAGCCACTCAACCTCCCCTACCGAGTCCCAGCCCCCCCCCCCACCCCTGCTGAGTCCCAACCACCTTCAAAGTCCCATTGCCTCTGCAACCGGAAACGCCCCTCCCCCCCCAAAAAAACAAATCCCTGGGCATCCAGATCCTCCCCACACCAGGACCCCCACACACACACTCAGCTGCCTGCACCCAGATTGCCCCCCCAGTCCTCTCACCCACACCTAGATTCCCCCAACACTAAGCCCCTCCACACTTGGATCCTGCTGGGCTGAGCCTGCTTGCCCAAACCTGGTGCATAGGAGGCAGGGCTGGTAACCCTGGTGAGTTGCTTCACCTGCTACTCCTGAGGGAATTCTGAACCAAAAATTTAAATAAATGTGGTGGCTCCAGCATAGCAGCAGTAAGCATGAGCAGTAAGCATGAGCCACTGGCTGCAGGGAAGTAGGCACCACCCTCCAGTCCTCCTGCACTCCCTCCCTGGGACATGGGCTCTGGGGCAGGCCTGCCCCTTGCACTGCGTCAGGGTCGGGTGCATCCTCACCTCCGAGTCCCAGTGTGTATGTGGGTGGGTGTGCACGCAGGGTGATCACCCACCTCCGCACAGCAAGGCGCCTGTGTTCCCCCACTGCCATGTTGGAGCCTCATCATTTACTTATTTATTGGCTGATTTAGAAGACTATTTTTTATTATCAATTCTGCAGAAGCTGAAAAGCAAAGTTACTTGGCAAGGTAAAGTGGTCTTTTCTCCAAATATACAACATTTTGTTTCTATTTGATATGACATTGGGTGCAAATATTTTCTGATTTACATGCAGTACCATAACAGTGGCACGCTCCAGGCACTATACTGTGAACCTAAATCCCCTCATTCCACTCTTGAAAGTGCAATTATGGTTACAAGAGAGGCTATATAATCATGATCAATCTGCTCTCATTGTTTTCTGTATCATACTCTAATTATGAAAAATAATTTACTACTTTTTACTCCAATTCAGATGGTAGAACTAAGATCAATTGCAGAACTATTCCTGATTACACAGCAACAAAACTGTTAAATTCCAACTGTGGGTCAAATCTGTTTTTGGTTACACTCATGGAACCCCACTGAAAACTGCTCCAGCAGGCCCAAGTAGAGGTGGCAGAATCTGGCCAGTAAAAAGTTTTACTGGCAAGGTGCTCAAACTGAAAAAGGAACACAGCTCGACTTTCAGCTTTCAGGCCGAATTTACAGGGCTGGCAGTTTGAAATACTGTCTTTTTACATGCAAGCCAAACAAACTTGTTCTGAGAGTTTGTAACACAGAGATATGGAACCCCATGATCACATTTTAGAGAGACACTTCTTGGAGCGGAGCTTCATTTTAAAAAGACCAAATGAGATGCAGCTGAACTGATAATGTTTTGAGGCTATTTTCACATCTCAAGTACAGTATGTGTCAAATGTAATATGCATTAACATGCAATTTAATGACCAGATTTAACCCATCTACAAATTTCCTTTCATTTTCCCATCCTTGTGTTTTTATTTAAAAAACAGATACCCTACCAAACAATGCAAGAGAGGCTGGACATCCAGCTCTGAAACTCCTTGTTTCTCTAAACACACAAACATCATAACCTGTGCAGTGTTTGTAGTTTGTATTGTATTTTTTATTTTAGGGCTAAGGACAAGGAGAGAGAGAAGGCATCTTCCTTAGTGCCACTCTACAACTCTATGAAGTAGATGACCATGTCCCTAACAACAGTATTGCATTTTATAAACTGAAGGAGCTACTGGCCAACTATGCTAATGAAATTAACAGGGCCTCTAGATTTGTCCCCACATGAGGAAAAGAAAGTGTTTGCTTACCACTGTTGTCTTCACTAGAATTTTATCGCATCTTAATTACTATATTAACTAACTCATAGTCAAAATACTAGGAAAAAAATGTGTAAAGACCAGGCCAATGCTTCTGTCTTGAAGGGCAAAAATTGTGTAGTTTTCCAATTGTGTTTAAGCTAACCCAACTGAAAGAGAACTCCCCACCCCTTTTGCCTCTCAATACAGGAAGTAATCTGCCTTCAACCAGATCTGAGAGCTCCCAGTGAACCCTCTCCCTTACCTCCCCTATCATGAATATTCATTTACCAGCTGTCAAAACCCTCCCACACACACTTGCATGCTATTCTTCAAAACCATCCCATATTATTCTTCCTCACTTCTTATTCAGAGCTGTCCTGAGTGGTCCATTTTCAGGAATCTTTGTTTGTTTTCGTTTTTTTAGTCCCTAAAGTGAACAGATTTCCAAACAAAGCGATAGGATTAAAAAGACAACGTTTTACCTAATCAAGAATATAAATTAAAAAGACTTCTTGAAAACATTTACAAGTTCATTTGTCCATCACATGAACTTTATATTTTATGTAGAAAACAAATGCAAACTTGCACATTGGGGCCAGGTCCACACTAGAAACTTTTGCCTGTATAGCATGTGTTTTGGGTTTTTTTAAAAACATTTCTAAGCTAACACTCCCTCAAAAATCTGTGTGTCATTTGCAAACCTTATCAGTAATGCTTTTATATTTTCTTCCAAGTCATTGATTAAAAAAATAAAACGCATGTTAAATAGTGCAGGGCCACGAACTAATCCCCATGAAACACCACTAGAAACTTAGGGAATCATCATCAATTGGGTATTTCCAAACGCATTTTGCGACCTGCAAGCCCATTTTTATTCCATTTAGTGTTTGCCATGTTAATTTTGTATTGTTCTAATTTATCTAGTTTTTTTTAATCAAAATATTGCAAGGTAACAAGTCATATGCCTTAAAGAAGTACATTACATCAATACTATTACCTTTATCACCCAGACTAATCATTTCATCAAAATAAATGAAGTTAGTTTGGCAAGAGCTATTTTCCATAAAATTGTGTTGGTTGGTATTAATTAGATCACCCTCCTTTAATTCTTTACTAATTAAGTCCCTATATCAGCTGTTCCATTATTTTGCCCGGGGATCGACGTCAGGCTACAAGCCTATAATTAATTACCCAAGTAGTCCCATTTAGCCTTTTTAAATGTTAGCACAACATTAGCTTTCTTCCAGAACTTCCCCAGTGTTCCAAGAGTTATTGAAGATCAACATGAATGGCCAAGCAAGCTTCTCAGCCAGCTTTTTTAAAATTCCTGGATGCAATTTATCCAAACCTGTTGATTTAAGAATGTCTAACTTTAGTAACTGTTGTTTAACATACTCCCGAGTTACAATTAGAATGGAAAGTGATTAATCACCATATAAGACTACCATATATGTTTTTCCCAAACAAAGAACAGAAATATTTATTGGCTACTTCTGCCTTGTCTACACTATTATTGACAGTTTTACCATTTCCATCTACTAATGGTCTAATACCATTGTTAGGATTCTTTTTGTTCCCAATATATTTTAAGAACTCTTTTTCATCCTTAACTCTGATGGCCATAAATTTCCCCTTTTGCTTTCCTTGTCTCTCTCTCTTTTTTTAAACAATTCCTAGCTTATATTTTATATTCCCCAATTTCCCCTTTTATTAATTAAGCAGAACTAAATGGGGAATCTGCTCAAGATCTTAGATGTCTATACACAAATGCAAGGAGTTTGGGGAATAAACAGGAAGAACTAGAAGTATTATTACTTAAGCTAAATTATGACTTAATTGGCATCACAGAGACTTGGATGGATAAGCGTCATGACTGGAATATTGGTATAAAGGGGTATCGCTTGTTTAGGAAGGAAAGGCAGGGTAAAAGGGAGGTGTTGCATTATACATCAAGAATACCGTATATACACTTGTTCTGAGGCCCACAAGGAGGTAAGAGGCAGGCCAATTGAGAGTCTCTGGGTAAAGATGAACAGGGTAAATAGGGATGATGTCGGGATAGGGGTCTGCTATAGACCACCAAATCAGGAAGAAGAGATGGATGAGGCATTTCTAGAACAAACAGAAAAATCCAAACACAAGCTCTGGTACTAATGGGAGACTAACTATACAGACATTTGTTAGAAAAGTAATAGGGCAAAACACAAAAAATAAGTTCCTGGAATATATTGGGGACTTTTTGTTCCAGAAAGTGGAGGAAGTAGCCAGGGAGACATCTTCTTTGGACTTGATTCTAACTAGCAGGGAAGCATTGGTAGAGAATCTGAAGGCTGAAGGTAATTTGGGTGAAAGTGATCATGAAAATGATAGATTTAACGATATGAAGGAGTGAGAGCAGCAGAATAAGGACAATGGACTTCAAAAAAAGCAGACTTTAACAGACTCAGAAAAATGGTAAGTAAGGTCCCATGGGAAGAAAACCTAAGGGAAAAAAGGAGTTCAGGAGAGCTGGCAGTTTCTCAAGGAGACAATACTAAAGGCACAACGAACTACAAACATTCCCGATGCAAAGGAAAGATAGGAAGAGGCCAATATAGTTCCATCAGGAGCTCTTAAGTGACCTGAAAAATCAAAAAGGAATTGTACAAAAATGGAAACCTGGATAAATTGCTAAGGAGGAGTACAAAAGATAGCAGAAGCATGTAGGGACAAAAATCAGAAAGGATAAGGCACAAAATGAATTACATCTAGCAAGGGATATAAAAGGCAGTAAGATATTCTATAAATGTATTAGGAACCAGAGAAAGATGCAGAGAAGTGTAGGTCCCCTCTTAGTGGGGAAGGAGAGCGAATAATTGATAATATTAAGAAGGCTGAGGTGTCACATGCCTATTTTACTTCAGACTTCACTGAAAAGATTAACGGCCACCAGATACTGGACACAATTAACATTAAACAAAATAAGGAAGAACAGATTAAAGCAGGGGTTCTCAAGGTGGTTACATGGGGGTTGCAAGCCCTGAGTTCCCATTAAATTAAATTGACCCCCCCCCCCCCCACACACACATTTTTAATTTATAAGGGGGGGGGGTGTCAGACTCAGAGGCTTGCTGTGTGAAAGGGGTCACCAATACAAAAAGTTTGAAAACCACTCGGTTAAAGAATATTTAGTTAAGTTAGCTGTATTCAAATCTGCAGGGCCTGATGAAATTCATCCTAAGGTACATAAGGAACTAACTGAAGCAATCTCAGAACCGTTAGCAATTATCTTTGACAACTCCTGGAGGACGGGTGAGGACCCAGAGGACCGGAGAAGGATAAACATAGTACCTATCTTTAAACCATCAGTTTGTAAGCACCTGGAGAATAATAGGGTTATATGGAATAGCCAGCATAGATTTGTCAAGAACAAATAATGTCAAATGAACCTAAATTTCCTTCTTTGACAGGGTTATTGGCCTAGTGGAGGGGGGAAGCACTAGATATATGTATTACATGACATTCTCATAAGCAAACTAGGGAAATGTAGTCTATATGAAATTACTATAAGGCGGGTGCACATCTGGTTGAAAAACAATACTCAGAGTAGCTTTCGATGGTTTGCTTTCAATGGTTAAACTGGGGGGGGGGGGGGGGGAACATATCTAATGGGGTCCTGCAGGGGTCAGTCCTGGGTCTGGTATGATTCAGTATTTTCATTAGTAATTTGGATAATGGAGTGGAGAGTATGCTTATAAAATTTGCAGATGACACCGAGTAACAAGCACTTTTGGGGACAGGATTAGAATTCAAAAGGAGCTTGACAAATCTGAGAGTTTGAGAATCTGAAATTAACAAAATGAAGTTAAATAAAGACAAATTCAAAGTACTTCACTTGGGAAAGAAAAAAAAATCAAATGCACAACTACAAAATGGGGAACTACTGCATAAGTGACAGTACCGCTGAAACGGATCTGGGGGTTATAGTGGATCACCATATTGAATATGAGTCAACAATGTGACGCAGCTGCAAAAAAGCCTAATGTCATTTTGCAGTGTATTAACATGATTATGATATGCAGTGGCTCTCAACCTGCTTACCATTGTGGGTTGCATATGCAGCTTTCTATGTGTTATGTGGGCCGCATCCAAACTATAAACATACCACCTGTATGGCCCTGAGGATGTCACATGGGCCGCGGCTGTGTGCTGATTGGGCCACAAGCGGCCCGCAGGCTGTGGGTTGAGAACCATTGGTCATATGTAAGACATGGGAGGTAACTGTCCAGCTCTAGTTGGCACTGGCGAGACCTCAGCTGGACTATTATGTCCAATTCTGGGTGTCACACATTAGCAAAGTACTGCTTACTGTATTTTTCACTCCATGCATCTGATGAAGTGGGTTTTAGCCCACGAAAGCTTATGCCCAAATAAATTTGTTAGTCTCTAAAGTGCCACAAGGGCTCCTCGTTGTTTTTGCTGATACAGACTAACACGGTTACCGCTCTGAAACCAAAGGCCAAATGCTTTTCCACATTATCATAGAATCATAGAAAAGTAGGGCTGGAAGGGACCTTGAAAAGTCATCGTGTCCAGCTCCCTGCACTGTGGCAGGACCAAGTGAACCTAGACCATTCCTGACCAGTGTTTGTCCAACCTGTTTTCAAAAACTTCCAATGATGCACACAATCAGTGGTCATATATCCAACCAAAAGTACTTGTACTTATAGGTGTCTTTTTTCCTGAAGTTTCTTAAATGTGCTTTACATTATTCAAGTATATACACTTCACTTGCTACTGAGATGCAGCCTCTTTGTAGGGTAAAACAGCAGTTTAACTTAACTCAGTAACATTACTCAAGAGATGTCAGTTTTAGGTCCCTATGGTTTTTACCCTTAAATAATTTGTATTTAAAAAGCCATCTTTTTAGTATGACAGTATCATCAATACCACTGTGATTCACTTCAGGGGTTCTCACTCTTGCATTTACTGATAGAAATTTAACATGAGTGTACCTTGTGTTTTTCATTTTATTTTGGCATTTCAGCTAGTTTGTCATTAAAAAAAAACAAAAAAACCCCAAAAAACCGTCTCTGGTGTGAAACTACCTGTCAAGCAAGTTGGTCTAGCAAGTTAATGCTTTCAGCATTAACTGTGAACTGCATTATAATTATAATAATAAGGTAGCACACAAAATATGCCAACATACTTCTGCCCTTGTCCTGAAGCACTTACAATCCTTAAAAAACCGCCACCAATAAGAAACCCCAACATTGACTAAATGGCTCACTTTAAAGATAACTTTAAAACAAAAATCATCTTCTTGCTCTGTGGTGTCACTGTCTGCAACAAGTAGTCATGTTTTGGTGACTAAAGAGGATTACTGTGCTCCTAAGTTATTAATATAAAAATATTTTGTAATTTTAGGCCTAGTAAAAGCCCTTTGAATTGGCCAGTAAATTAGGCATTTCTGATTAAAGATAAACACTGTCAGCCAACCTTTTAAATACCAAATGCCTTTTAATGGCAAGATCCTATTTGTGATTAATTATGTCAAAAATAGAACACACACTACTTGGATAAAACAGGGACAGTGTGTTCAGAATGACCCCAAATGGTTTTAGACTACTCTAACAAGCAGAAGATGTATTTCCTCCATAAGAGAAAGCAAGAATAAACTTTTGATTTTTAGTTTTTGTAGGGCCCACATGATTTAAGAGTTTTTAGTTTAAAACTAAAGGAAACAGGGAGATTTAATCTGAGATGTATTTTAAGAGTTGGAGGGATAGGGTCAAATAATCTCCCCAAAGTATCCTGCTTCAGCTGGACTACATTTCCCTCATACAAAGTTTTGAAAAAGCCAAGAAAAACGCTGGTGCTGAACAATCCTAAAATAATTTGCCTGAGTATTTACTTGTAAGAGACAAAAGTCAGTATATATTTCGTATTTCAAGTACTAATCCTTACGGAGGCTCTTAAAACCAAATTCAATTTTATTGAACACGTTTATTTTATAGGCAACATTTACTGTGATACGTTCTGTTTAATTGGTGGTTTGTATGATTACTTGTAACAGTGCAGCTCCTGCACCATGGCCTTTCATAAAACAAGATGCTTCATCTCAAAAGATCATGCTTAGTGCAAAATTAAAAAGTTTTTCACAGCAAAACAAAGCTGTAATATGCAGTTCAAATTGGAAGAGAACAGATTTTGTAAACAGATAAACAAGAGACTCCTGTCCAGTTTATAAAATAACTTTCTATAGAAGAGACCCACTAATTGTGAAAAAGCTCATTTGTGGCATGTTAGCATATTCAGAAAGGATTAAGAGTTCCATTTATTGAAATCATACTTACCTAGCAATTTATGTTATTGTGACTCTTAATATATTAAGCATGTAGCACAGTAAGCATGGATTGCTGGCACTGCAAAAGTGCTGAAAATATGCCAGTAAACACTGAGTTGTGTGTAGTAAATCACCAGGAGTGTGAATTTCAAGTCTGATTATATTTAACATGCATATAAGTTATATACATAAATGTACCATGGTACCATATGTACTGTCAGTTTAAAACAAACAAAAAAAAAACCCCATGAAGATAGTACAAAAGCTTTTCTGGTACTCTTCAAATAAGGACCAAAATCACCTACCTCTAGCTAATATACACAGTATGTATACAATGTAGGAGTCTAATACCATGTTGTGATGTGATATAACAGTTTAAATCAAAGATAAATGACTTACCATACGTATTTTAGAGCTTATTTTTAAGCTTTAAGTCATCAGCCACATCCTATACAACTGCTTTTTAATTAGCAACCCAGCATTAGGTGCAATTTGGGGGATGAGGCAGCAAACTACAAAGTTAGGCTAAGTTTGTCATTGAACTCTGCTTGTAAATATTCACTATTATTGCTCTTCTACACTTAAACATATCACAGATTAAGTTTACTGTGTACTTTTCATGTGGGAAGTTCAAGGACTGTCTAGCATACCCTGACTAATGCTACACCACTACAAGTTGCTACACGTTGTAGGAGGGAAGTGGATGAAAGGAGCCAGGGAGTTCTATACATTCCCACATGGAGGGAAACAATAAAATGGAATTGGCCAGCAGAGGCCGGAAAAACAAACATGTGCCAAAGAAGTATTGCCCATGGGGATAGGGCCAGGAGAAAGAAGAGGGGTAGAGAGAGAAGAATGTCATCACAGAGGGGAAGGCAGACATTTCAACAGGAGCTCCTATGCCTACTGACCCAACTGAGAGGAGTGGATAGAATCCTGATGGTAAAAAAGAATCACTCCCTTGAGCTGGTTTCATAGTGTTCCTAAAGAACAACGAGCATAATTCATCTCAACATAGATGGAGTGTAAGGGAAATACAAGATATCAAGAGAACTATGGCAAAAGAAGAGTTCACAGTAGTGGCAGAAATGGTTGGGGAACATCAAGGTACGACTGGGCCACACAGAGAAGGATAGTCAAAACGAAGCACAAATTAAACAACAGATGACCTCCCTCCTCTCAATCATTCACTTTATGCTCATGAAACAATGGTGTTCATAAAGCTATTACACTGCATATTAAAAGGACTATAGAGAAAAATATAAACTCAATGAACGTCCTGCTCCAAAGCCATTTGCACAGTAAGTTATTGAAAGCAAACATATAGAATAGCCAAACCATAGACTGATGATCAAAGAGACCAGAACAGTTTTTGTTTAAAATTCTGCAGTACTGCATAGTGTACACATCGGCACTTTTGTACATAGAAGGTATAGATTTGCCTGTCAGCAAATAGTCTTGCTGAAAAATTAAAACGTTTGCTTGATGCCCTAATAATTTGCAAGTGAGTAATCATTTAAATTTTTTGCCTCTGTTTAAATTGCAAATACACACAGAAAATTCATATTTTTAGGATAAAATAATTTTCAAATAGATTACGCATACTATTAGTTTTGGGCTGTGCAACTATTATTTGTTCATTAGCAAATTATTAATACATGAGATTCATAGATTTTTAAAGCCAGAATTATCTAGTCTGACCTCTTGTATGACATAGGCCATTAAATGTCAGTTACCACTGTATTGAGCCTAATAACTTGTGTCTGACTAAAGCAAGTCTTCCAGAGAAGAATGTAGTCTTTATTTGAAGACATCAAGAGATGGAGAATCCACCACTTCCCTTGGTAGTTTGTTCCAATGGTTAAGTCACTCTCACTGTTGAAAATGTGACACATATTTCTCACTTGAATTTGTCTGGTGACAGCTTCCAGGCATTGGATCTTGTTATGCATTTTTCCACTAGACCGAAGAACCCTTTAGAGTACATTGTATTTTCTCCCTGTGAAAGTACTAACACCAGTAATCAAGTCACCTCTTAATCTTCTTTTTGCTAAACTAAGAGATTGAATCATAGAATCATAGAATCATAGAATCTCAGGGTTGGAAGGGACCTCAGGAGGTCATCTAGTCCAACCCCCTGCTCAAAGCAGGACCAAACCCAACTAAATCAGCCCAGCCAGGGCTTTGTCAAGCCTGACCTTAAAAACCTCTAAGGAAGGAGATTCCACTACCTCCCTAGGTAACCCATTCCAGTTCTTCACCACCCTACTAGTGAAAAAGTTTTTCCTAATGTCCAACCTAAACCTAAAGATTGAGGTATTTAAGTCCCACTGTAAGGCATTTTCTCCAGACCGTGAATTATTTTCTGGCTCTTTTCTGCATCCTCTCCAATTTTGCAATATTCTTTATAAAATTCAGATACCAGAACTGTGTCCTGTATTCCAGTATTCATCTCATCAATGCCACATACAGATGGAAAATCACCTCACTACTCCTACTTCTCTGTTTATATGTTCAAAGATCGCATTAGCCCTTTTTTTGCCAGCCTTGCTCAGGGAACTCATGGTGAATCTGGACATTAGCAGTTGTCTTATCAAAATCGCCCTCCTCCTGACTCAGCTACTTCTACAGATCAGTAACTGGCCACACCCCACACAGTAGTATGTAACATGTAGACACACAAAAGCAAACAGCTAACTGTCAAGCAAGCACAGTGTGATGAAGCCTCTGGGGCTCATAAGAAGGCTTCAGGAGGCGAAAATAAGTTTATTCCTATTTCCCAGTTTTCAGCTTCCCCCTCTCACCTCTGCATTGGCTGCTTTCTTTAGTGGTCTTCTCCCTGCTACCAGAGGAAGATATGCCCCTGCTGACTGGGCAGGAGCTCAGCAACCTGAACCCTTCTCTCACCACCTTCGCCAGCTGCTTGCCAAGGCTGTGCCAACAACTACACCCTGACAGCAGAATGACTAACCAGGCTAGGGGGAGAACTTGGGGGAAACGGCTGCTAGAGAAGACATTAATATATTTAGACTTTAAGCTCTTTGGGGCATGGGCCATCTCTTCATTATTATTAATTAACTTATTTTACAGTGCTTAGAACAACAGGGCCTCTAGTAACAACAAATTTAACTGCCAACCCACTTATGGCAGCCAATCAAGTCCAACTCATCCACCCCACTGTGAGGCAGGTCTGTTGAGGACAAGGGGGAAATAGGAAGATTCTTATGAAGTGGTGTGTGGATAAAGACAAAAACCTCACAGAAGCATAACTGACAAAACTTCTTGGTCAAACTTGTAGGCCAAGTGTTCTTGTTTCCCCACTTCCAGAGTTACATTCAAACCACACATCCTGTTCAATATCTGGATATTTCCTCATTTTAAATAGCAAACATCCAAATGACAAGATCTACCAAAAATACAATATTTCTAGCAAGTGTCCCTACCTACTCCTCTCTCATTTTAATGCTGACAGTATTACTTACGGTCCCCTTTCCCTCTTATTATGCCTGAAGAAAAAAACAAAATTCTAAGCCAGGCTGATTCACCAGGGCTTGATTGGAAGCAGAGAGAATATGTTAAGTCAGGAAGTGCTGCAATCAAAATTATGAACTAGTTTTAAAGTTTTGTGCACCCTCTGCTACTGTATACCACTCACAGTCAGGTGACCCATTTTGTCTCCCCAAGTTATTTTATAAAGAAGAATGAAGCTAACCAGTCCAATACCAAAATATGGCTTTACATTCTGCTAATAGCTACACAAAATGGATAGTTTCGTAAAACTGAGTTCTGTATAAATCTTGATTATTTCACTTATCTACTGTACAGCTTCTAGTCAGTCATTGCACAAGAAGCTGCAACATGCTGGTAAGGACAGCAAAACACAAGAGCGACAATCATTTTTCCTTCAGTTAATCAAAAAGTCCTGCTTTCTTGCCCCCACAGAAGACATTTTTCAGAGAAGCTGTTATTGTAATGTCAGACACAGAAAGAGAGCAAAATAAAGAAAATCAATCTCAATAAATTGACACCACATAGCTCGTGCAGTGTCCTAACCTATTTCCACATTTTTCCTCTTGGAACTTTTTCCCTTTTTACAAAAATTAAAATAATGATTTCCTCACACTAGGTAGCCATCTCTCATGACAATTTATCTGAAGACAGACAAAATCAGCCTGCCCACCCCCAATCACTGGATGAGGGAAGAAGCTTACTAATTAAAATGGGACGTTCATAAAAAATAAAAATACTGAATTAGTAGACTACATGTAACTACTACTGATGCCAGAGTGGTCCTCTCTTGCACATCAGCCTTTGTGCAAGGCCATCCCATTTCAAGGTCCTGCTTATCCTCTCTCTTGGTTTCTATTTAATATGTTGGCAAAAGTGGACTTTTGAGTCTTGTGACACTTAAATTATCTTCTATATTCAGTATACATTATTGCTTCACATCCCACAGAGCTATTCAGCAAGAAGAGAACAGTGGAGGTTTCCTACAGAGAACAGAATTGCGGGTGGAGTCTTCATTAAGTTAAGAATAATACACATAATACAGGTTTCAGAGTAATAGCCGTGTTAGTCTGTATCCGCAAAAAGAAACAGGAGTACTTGTGGCACCTTAGAGACTAACAAATTTATTGTAGCATAAGCTTTCGTGGGCATAAATTTGTTAGTCTCTAAGGTGCCACAAGTACTCCTGTTTCTTTTTACACATAATACAGTAATTTCATGAAGGGGTTAAAACCTCACAAAGGCAATGCTAAAGTCTTCATTTCTGCATGTTATTGGAAAGAATGCAAGACAGTTCTGCACTTGTCTATTCTGCATAATATATATATTAAATAGGCTTCAAGAAAAGTGTCAGAACTGAATATGAACTTCTCACCTACTGTCTTCATGTACGTTTAATACATTACCTTTTTGTTTAATAAAATATACCTGTGTGTTTAAAAGTTATTCTGTATGAATGAGACGTTAAGAGTTGGTACATCTTCATATCTAAGTTTGTGTATGTGTATGTATATATATACACAAAATATTTACAGATATATACTTCTGAATGTTACATGTTTGTAACACTTCCCCCCCCCCCCCCCCCCAATTGAAATGTGAGGTATTTTTCTGAGTTTTTACTTAGGTAACTTTTCCTAATTATTCTGTACTTATATCCTACTGAAGCAATCATTTAATATGAATTTTACATCTAGTCATGTATTACAATACCTTCCTTCTTCACAGAATACTATTCCTGATTCACCAGAGGGCCCCCCCGCCCCCAAATCCTGTTGTGTGGCTGCAGATTATTTTAAAATTCATTCAAATCAAAGATTAAAATACCTGCTTCACCTCAGGCATGCAGAGTAAGCATGAATTGCCAGTTCACCCTTTGTGCGAGGAGATTTAGCAGACCTAAAAGTGCTCAAACTTGGGGCACATGCATGTTTCTGGACATGCTGGTACTGCTGCCGATCTGTTGTGGATGAGCAGAGTGCCACTATAACGTGGTATACCATATTTAGCAGGGAAAGATGCCAAAGTAGAAGAAGACAGCCTTTAGAAAATAGAAGTGGCGCCTTATCTGCAAGATCCTCCTGCTGGCAAACAATAGCAAATTAAGGTCACAGCTCAGACAGTGGGGAAACCCAGAAGACTCCATTAGCTTCATTAAATGCTGAGCTGTTCTTAAAAGAAACCAGAGATCAAATTCATGAATGATACAAACCTGGGAAGTTTCATCAATACCATACTTTGAAGGACAGGATAAATAGTGTTCAGTCTTGATTAACTCAAGAAATCAGCTGGGCACTCAAGTATGGCTTTAAGTCAACTTCAAGACCTGTCTCAAGTCTCCCATTTGGGAGGAAATCCACGATAAGATTGGGGCAAGGCAACTCAGGCAAAGGCTAACTTTCAAAAGTAGTGAACACAAAAAGGGTCTTACATGTGATTCATGCAAAGTCACTATTTAGTTCTTCTCCATTTTGTCTTCAATTGACAAAACAGCCTTCAGTTTTGGGGAACCATATTTAATAAAGGAGCTTAGAACAAGGAAACAAATAGGGTAATGTATGGAAAAAATAAGAGATATATGAAAAGTTGACCACAAGAATGTTCCCTCTAAAGAAAGAAAGTGGTCTAGGAAAGACCTGGCAATTGACCAAAAGTAAGTAAAATTAAGTTAAGACAAATCAACAGCATTCAAAAACCAGGAGCAAGTAAAGAGTTAAAAAAGTTGAATGAAAATTTAATTAAAATTAGACAGTGGAATACACTGTCACAAGTGTTTGCAGAAGGTATCTTTTGAGATATTCAAGGTCAGGCCACCGTATACTTTTCCATTAGGAATGGTTTCTGAATAAGGGAATCAATACTGTCATGATGCAACAGGGAAGGGGGACAAGCTGAACTAGATGGGAGACTTCAAACCTTTTTATACAACGACTCCCATTTTCAGCCTCTTGCTACAGCAGCTTCTCACAATAGTTCCCCTGGTGCTTTGAAAGGTATCCATTCTGAAAGTATTTCAACAGCAAACACAATCTTGTGCAAAGGTTTGAGATGGGAGAAGGGAAGGCCAGGGGGAGTAGAATCAGTAAGGTGCACTGAAATGGATTTGAGTAGATCCCTGTGCAGATACAAAATTTGCATCCACATCTGGATCCACAAAAATGGTCCACGGATATAAAGTGGATATCTGCTGATTTGCAGGGCTCTGGATTTGAGCCTAACTTTAGGTTCTATTTTTGGCAAACAAATCCCACTTGTTGCACATTTTACATAGCAAGGGCATTAGGGGAAAAACATTTATTCGCACTCCACAAGAGATGAAACCAAAATGAAAAGTATGATCAGAATAGGATGAAAAATTTGAGTGCCTCTAGAATCAGCAGCATTAATCTTAACACATAATGAAAGATGAAACACCAAGTCATATGGTCAACACCCAGAAATCTCACTGCTGAATAGCACCCTATGTTACATATTGCACATTTGTACTCACTAGTCTCGTAAATCCAAAAATAAGGGACCATTTCATCATTTAAAAAATTCTTGACATACTATACAAATATTTTATTTAAAACAAAAGACGAAGGATCACATTTCTCTGAAAGTGACTGCTACTGATTGTTCCACAGATTACTTACTAGAAGACTTTCACTAAAATTGGATTTTACTGTTGATGAATGACAAAAATGTAATTATAATATGTAATGTTGCAGAACATGGAAATACAACGCCTAAATTAACAGACACCTCTGCCAGCAAGTTGAATCTGTATATAAATTTGCAAATAAAACTATGCATTTCTGATGTTGGCTTTGCAATCCAAGGTCATAACAGAATCACAATAAGATTATTACTCAGTCTAAAACTAATACTGATGAGCTTCATTTATATGCCATTATATAAAAAGAATTCGTAACAATCTAGCTTTTATTCCTCCACCCGAACTATTTATCAGCTCATTAGGGAGCCAGAAAAAAAACCAACAAAAAAACCCAACAATCTCTATAAAATGAACAAATGTGAGCAGCCCATATTTTTCCATTAGCATTATTTGGACACACAGACATTTTCAGTCCTCGACTGTATCACTTGGGAAAGTCAACTAAAAATCATGGGTTTTTATTTTTTATTTTTAAAAGGGAAAGGAATCTAGTTGCTACACATTAAATGTTCAGTGTTATTTTATTTCCCATTTTCAAGATAATCTGTATTTAAACATTTTGCATGCCAGAAGAATTTTATTATTTTTATTTTTTCTCTTAAATTGAGCTTCTGCATAGCTCTGAAGCCTTTAAGGTTTTCTAGGTTCTTTACATCCAGCACCCTTCTCCACAACAGTTAAGGTTGTCAACTTTCTGATTGCAGAAAACCGAAACTGCAGACTGGAATTAATTTGCAAACTGGACACCATCAGATTAGGCCTGAATAAAGACGGAGTGGTTGGGTCACTACAAAACCTAAACCTAATTTCCCCAATACTAATTTCCCCCTAATGTTACTCACACCTTCTTGTCAACTGTCTGAAATGGGCTACTCATTACCACTTCAAAAGTTATTTTTCCTCCCTTGGTATCCTGCTGTCAATTGAATTGTCTTGTTAGACTAACCTCACACTTGGTAAGGCAATTCACATCTTTTTATGTATTTATACCTGCTCCTGTATTTTCCACTCCATGTATCTGATGAAGTGGGTTCTAGCACACGAAAGCTTATGGCCAAATACATTTGTTAGTCTCTAAGGTGCCACAAGGACTCCTCGTTTTTGCTACCTTTGCAAGACTCCCCCAGACACTGGAGTCTGGGGAAAAAAGACCTGCAGGTGTCCTCTCCCATCTGGATTCATCACAGAGGTAGAGTTAAGGAAGCAGATTAAGGAGAGGTTGAGTTGGAGAAAAATAAGAGGTTCTTATTTGCCCAAGCTCTTTGTAAACCCTTCTTCAGGTCTTTGCTTTAGCCCAGGGGCCTCCTGTAGTGGTCAAACTGCCTGCTCAGTGAGGGTGCCGCTTGTATTGAGACTGTGGACATGTCTACACGTACAGCGCGGCAGCGGCACAGCTGTACCAAATGCAGCTGCGCTGCTGCTGCACACCTGGTGAAAACGTGCTATCCCGATGGGAGAGAGTTCTCCCATCAGCATAATAAAACCACCTCTGCGAATGGCAGAAACTATGTCAGCTGGAGCAGCTCTCCCACCAGCATAGCACTATGCACATAAGTGCTTATGTCAGTGTAACTCATGTCACTCAGGGGTGTGAATAACCCACCCCCCTGAGTGACATATGTTATGCCGACAAGGTTTAGTGTAGACATAGCCTGTGAATAATCCTGGTGGGATGCAAGGTAGTGGCAGCCTACTACAGAATTAACCCTGCCTATCGCACAGCAGCTGCCTCTTGAAGATTACAGCAATGTGGTAGTGGCTAAGACACTTACGTAGCCACAAAGTAGAGGCTAGAGATAGAATAGGGCTGCTTTGGAGTGAAGACAGACAAGGTGGGTGAGGTAATATCTTTTATTGGACCAACTTCTGTTGGTGAGAGAGAGAAGCTTTCGAGCCACAGAGCTCTTCTTCAGGTCTGGGAAAGGTACTCCCAGCATCACAGATAAATGCAAGGTGGAACAGATTATTTAGCACAAGTAGTTAGCACATATTGTAAGGGACCAATGAAGGTAGAGTCTGCAGCCATAGGACAAAAAAAGAGGGGGTTACTGGAAAGAAGGAATACACAAAATCTAGCAACTATTTTCTACCTGTTACTGTAACTAGACAATGGGGGACATATCCACATTAGTGGGCTCTCTAGCAGAAAAGAAAACACCATGAGGGGGAAACACACATTTTTAACTTCCAAAGGTTTGTCAGGGAAAGTAGGCCAAAGCAGGAGGCAACACAAGTCAAATACATTATATTCTTATGTATTGTTTCTGGGAAAGGGGTTACTAAGTCCACTGTATCAACAAAATTCCAAAGAAAGTATTAATTTCCCCCCAATGCTTTAGGTACGTCATCAGGATTTCCCCAAGATTTTAAGAAAGGGTGTGGGCAAGCTATCAAAAATAGTCCATGTGTGGGAAGCTTGGAAAGTTAATGTACGAGTTTATCTTGCCTTTCAGCTTATTTTAAAAAGGCAAAGGGAAAACTTCCAGAGAAAAGAATATGTGGTAGGGTCTCCCATTAATTAGGGCTTTATTGAAAACCCTGCTACTGTTGAATCAAGCTTTGAAATTTTCTTCTTTACAAGTTCACTACTATAGTCTAGTGATCACTGGAGTTATTCTAATACATTTCATTTGTGAAGGGTTTCATAATCTATCCATTAAAATTTACTCCACTGATTTTTGGTATAGAAAAATGTATGATTGGGGAAGGGGGGGGGGAGAGAAAGAGAGAGATCTATCTATCTATCTATATCTATCTCTGTAGGGTCAAGGAAGTCCATCTGCCTACTCTTTGGCAGGTGAATACTACTTATTTAAATTTGCAGTTCAGGGGAATTTTACTGAAAGTAGTTAACCTATTTGGTTCAAATTAGCTCAGTCTTCTCTTGCCTTTGTACTATTTCCCCCTCCCCCCAAATCTTCAGCTAGAATCCCATTAGGATCACTTCTACAGAACCATGCATCACTTTGTTCTGTGAGCCAGTAGCCTCTATTCTGCTACAGAAAATAAAACTATCTAGAGACCACCATATCTGCTTGGTAAATCAGGAAATTTTGAGCAACTGAATATTAACATTCCCTTAGTCTGCACCACAACATGAAAGACCTCAATAAAAGGTTTCAGAGTATTTCTGCTGAGCAACAGTTTGCTTTGATTATAATTAAATTCTGGTTCACTTAAGAATGCACTGGTCTTATGTTTCAGTGAGAGGTCAGTTTGTTCAAAACTGTTAACATTATAAACAGCAGTAGATCTACTTCAAAAGAATCAGATGTGACAGACACTCTTTGCATTAGTGTTTTCACTTTTCTCTAACGAGAGGTTGTCTACATGGGAAACCTGGCCCCATTTTGTCAAAATTTAGCTTCCACACAATTCAGTCTTTACTTTTAACATATAAAGTTTGGCCAGACAAAAGCCAATAAAAAGGACTGTGCGATGCTTCCTGAGGGCACTCAGGACTGAGTCTCCATGTTACTCACCTGACTCACTGAGAGAGAGACTTGCTGGTGCTAAACTGAACGTCAGCTCCCTGTCACGCCAATCTGTTAGCCACCCAAACAATCTGCTCAGCTCTGCCGGCCTTTACTGGGGCTTGCAGGTAAACTTTAGGTGCACCCAATCCCTGAGCCTCCTTGAAGAGCATTCCCCTGTAATATCCAGCCCATCATAGGATACTCAGACACTAACAAGTTCACTATCTCCAAAAGGGACAGTGTACACACCAACCTGTTTGGTGCAGCTGAGGATTCACATTTAATATTACAGCACTGAGATTAATTTATAATAAAACCAAGAATAAGTATATTAATAAAGAACAGATTTAAGTGATACTGAGAAAGGATAGTGGAAAGAGAATTGGTTACAAATAAAACAAAAATGTAACATGCTAAGACTAAACATAAGAAACAGTTACCTACTGTAACTTCCGTTCTTTGAGATGTGATGCAGATACGTATTCACTTCGGTGTGTGCGCACCCAGCGCATTGGAGCTGGAGAAATTTGCCTAGCAGGACTCTTAGAGGGGCAGTGCTCGTGCCTCGTGGCTGTAGCCCCTCCCCTGGCTACATGAAGCGGCGCTGCCCCAACCCTCCCCCAGTTCCTTTACACTGAATGCCTGGAAATGAGATTCCAATGCAGAGGACGGAGGGTGGGTCATGGAATACAGGCCTACATCACATCTCAAAGAACCATCATTATAGTAAGTAATCATTTCTTCTTCAGCCATGTATTCCACTTAGGTGACTCACAAGCAGTACCTCCCCGCACCAAGGAGGCAGGGCTTGGAATCCACCTAAACGAGGACCGCAGGACTGCTCTACCAAAGCTTGCATCCGCTCTGGAAGATGCTGTTATGGTTTGTGAACGTATGTACTGACGACCACATAAGCAGCCCTGCAAATGTCCACTACGGAAATTGGAATGAGAAATGCTATGGACATTGCTTGCGCTCGCATAGAATGAACTTGCACACACTGACGGGGCCTAGCCGAGGCTATTTCATATGCAGTCTTCATGCAGGATGTTACCCATTTGGAGACTGTCTGTGAAGAGATCACCTGACCCTTCATGTAGTCTGCATGTGACACAACCAAACACGGCAATGCACGAAATGGTTTAGTCCTGTCCACTTGTCTTCAGGGACCATTTGTGACTTAGGGAAAATAACTGCTGAGATGGTCTGCAAGATGATTGTGAACCTCAGGCAAGTGAATGGCTATTGGAGCAATGTTTTCCTCAATGCAGAACTACCACACTCTGATCTCCTCAAAACAGAGCAACCTAGTATGTGCTTTCCCTTGTTTTTTCACATACTACATTGCAGTGGTATTGTCGGTAAGTATGTGAACCACTGAGTCACTGATATGGTGCTGAAAAGCATGACATGCATTGCAGATGGCCTGAAGCTCCAGCAAGTCGATATGGTGTGAGTCCTCCCACTCTGAGCACAGTCCCAGTACTTTCAGCAACCCCAGGCATGACCCCCAACCCATCTGTGAGGCATCAGTAACAACTGCCTTGGTTGGCGAGGGCTGGACAAAAGGGAAAGTGTTGGCAAATGTTCTCTGGATGCATCCACCACTGCGAGGAGTCCAGGACCAGTGCAGGGAGATGAACAAGTCTGTCTAGAGAATGACAAGCAGGACAATAGAGCATCCTGAGCCACACTAAAGTGGGCAAAGGCGCAACCTTGAAAATTGGACTACCTGCATGCAAGTGGACATGTGGCCCAAGAGCCTCAGATGCCTGAACAGTCGTGGAATGCTGAGACTGCAGACAGAGGCAAAAGTGGCGAATTATCTAAAAACAGTCATCGGCAGAAACGCTCTCAATATTGTGGAATCTAACAGAGCCCCAATGAACTCGATTTTTTGAGTAGGAGCCAAGGTTGACTTTGCGGTGTTTAGGATAAGACCCAGATGGGCGAGCAAGCACAGCGTGGTGCTGACGTGAGCAAGAACTTCCTTTCTGGATCTACCCCTCAAGAGTATCAGTCATCCAGATATGGGAAAATATGAATTCCTTCCTTTCTGAGATACACCATAACAATGACCATGCATTTGATAAAAACCTAGAGGGTAGAGGAGAGGCCGAATGGAAGCACTGCATATTGAAAGTGACGTTCTGCCATGATGAACCGAAGGAACTTTCATGTGGCGATTTTGCCAAGCCACAGAAAGTAAGCATCCTGAAGGTCCAAAGCAGCAAACCAGTCATTCTGAGAATCCTGTGGCACCTTATAGACTAACAGACGTTTTGCAGCATGAGCTTTCGTGGGTGAATACCCACTTCTTCGGATGCAAGTCATCCGAAGAAGTGGGTATTCACCCACGAAAGCTCATGCTGCAAAACATCTGTTAGTCTATAAGGTGCCACAGGATTCTTTGCTGCTTTTACAGATCCAGACTAACACGGCTACCCCTCTGATACAGTCATTCTGAGACAATGTGGGGAGCATAGTAAATAGAGTGACCATTCAGAACCTCATGTTCCTGATATATTTGTAGAGTCCGCTAAGGTTAAGAATGGGTCATAGAGTCATAGTCATAGACTTTAAGGTCAGAAGGGACTGTTACTATCATCTAGTCTGACCTCCTGCACAACGCAGACCATATAATCTCACCCACCCACTCCCACAACAAATCCCTAACCTATGTCTGAACCACTGAAGTCCTCAAATCATGGTTTAAAGACTTCAAGGTGCAGAGAAACCTCCAGCAAGTGACCCATGCCCCATGCTGCAGAGGAAGGCGAAAAACCCCCAGGACCTCTGCCAAACTGCCCTGGAGGAAAATTCCTTCCCAACCCCAAATATGGCGATCAGCTAAACCCTGAGCACATGGGCAAGACTCACCAGCCAGACACCCAGGAAAGAATTCTCTGTAGTAACTCAGATCCCACCCCATCTAACAACCCATCCCAGGCCATTGGGCATGTTTACCACTAATTGCCCAATTAATTGACAAAATTAGGCTATCCCATCATACCATCCCCTCCATAAACTTATCAAGCTTAGTCTTGAAGTCAGGTGTGTTGTTTACCCCCCACTGCTCCCCTTGGAAGGCTGTTCCAGAACTTCACTCCTCTGATGGTTAGAAACCTTCGTCTAATTTCAAGTCTAAACTTCCTGATGGCCAGTTTATATCCATTTGCTCTTGTGTCCACATTGGCACTGATCTTAAATAATTCCTCTCCCTCCCTGGTATTTATCCCTCTGATATATTTATAGAGAGCAATCATATCTCCCTTCAGCCTTCGTTTGGTTAGGCTAAACAAGCCAAGCTCTTTGAGTCTCCTTTCATAGGACAGGTTTTCCATTCCTCAGATCATCCTAGTAGCCCTTCTCTGTACCTGTTCCAGTTTGAATTCATCCTTCTTAAACATGGGAGACCAGAACTGCACACAGTATTCCAGATGAAGTCTCACCAGTGCCTTGTATAACGGTACTAACACCTCCTTATCTCTACTGGAAATACCTCGCCTGATGCATCCCAAGACCGCATTAGCTTTTTTCATGGCCATATCCCACTGGCGGCTCATAGTCATCCTGTGATCAATCAATACTCTGAGGTCCTTCTCCTCCTCGGTTACTTCCAAGTGATGCGTCCCCAGTTTATAACAAAGATTCTTGTTATTAATCCCTAAATGCATGACCTTGTACTTTTCACTATTAAATTTCATCCTATTACTATTCCTCCAGTTTATAGGATCATCCAGATCTTCCTGTATAATATCCCAGTCCTTCTCTGTATTGGCAATACCTCCCAGCTTTGTGTCATCTACAAACTTTATTGGCACACTCCCACTTTTTTGCTAAGGTCAGTAATAAAAAGATTAAATAAGATTGGTCCCAAAACAGATCCCTGAGGAACTCCACTAGTAATCTCCCTCCAGCCTGACAGTTCACCTTTCAGTATGACCCATGGTAGTCTCCCCTTTAACCAGTTCCTTATCCACCTTTCAATTTTGATATTGATCCCCATCTTTTCCAATTTAACTAATAATTCCCCGTGTGGAACCGTATCAAACGCCTTACTGAAATCGAGGTAAATTAGATCCACAGTGTTTTGTTCATCTAAAAAAAGCTGTTACCTTCTCAAAGAAGGAGATCAGGTTGGTTTGGCATGATCTACGATTTGTAAAACCATGTTGTATTATGTCCCAATTACCATGGACCTCAATGTCCTTAACTACTTTCTCCTTCAAAATTTTTCCCAAGACCTTGCATACTACAGATGTCAAACTAACAGGCCTGAAGTTACCCGGATTACTTTCCCCCTCCCCCATCCCTTTCTTAAAATAGGAACTATGTTAGCAATTCTCCAGTCATACGGTACAACCCCTGAGTTTACAGATTCATTAAAAATTCTTGCTAATGGGCTTGCAATTTCATGTGCCAGTTCCTTTAATATTCTTGGATAAAGATTATCTGGGCCCCCCGATTTAGGCCCATTAAGCTGTTCGAGTTTGGCTTCTACCTTGGATGTGGTAATATCTACCTCCATATCTTCATTCCCATTTGTCATCCTGTCATTATCCCCAAGCTTCTCATTAGCCTCATTAAAGACTGAGGCAAAGTATTTGTTTAGATATTGGGCTATGCTGAGATTATCCTTAACCTCCACTCCATCCTCAGTGTTTAGCGATCCCACTTCTTCTTTCTTTGATTTCTTCTTATTTATATGGCTATAGAACCTTTTACTATTCATTTTAATTCCCTTTGCAAGGTCCAACTTTACATGGTTTTTGGCCTCTCTCACTTTATCCCTACATGTTCTGACCTCAATAAGGTAGCTTTTCTTGCTGATCCCTCCCATCTTCCACTCCTTGTAGGCTTTCTGCTTTTTCTTAATCACCTCTCATTCAGCTTGGTCTACAACTCCTGCCTATGAATTTTTCCCCCTTTCTTGGGATGCAGGCTTGATAGTTTCTGCAACTTTAACTTGAAGTAATTCCAGGCCTCCTCTGCCTTTAGATCCACAAGTTCTTCAGTCCAACCCACTTCCCTAACTAATTTCCTTAATTCTTTAAAGTTAGCCCTTTTGAAATAAAAAACCCTAGTCACAGATCTATTTTTGTTTATCCTTCCATTTAGTTTGAACTGAATTAGCTCATGATCGCTCGAACCAAGGTTGTCCCCTACAATTATTTCTTCTATGAGGTCTTCACTACTAACCAAATCTAAAATGGTATCCCCTCTTGTTGGTTCAGCAACTACTTGGTGAAGGAATCCATCAGCTATTACATCCAGGAAAATCTGAGCCCTATTATTATTACTACTAGCACTTGTCCTCCAGTCTATATCTGGGAAGTTAAAGTCTCCCATGATCACACAATTCCCATTAGTATTTACTTCATTAAAAACATTGAAGAGGGTTACTCCTCCCTTGTATTTGGGTACCAAGAAGTATCAGGAGTAGAAGCTGTGACCCTGGTGTTCCGGTGGAATCTCCACCACTGCTCTCAAAGCAGAAAACGGACCTGCTTGAGGAGCAATATCTCATCAGAGGGGCATGAAGTGTGGAGAGGAACTAGATGGCATAACTGGACTTGATGGTGCTTAGGACCCAGCTGTTGATGGTGACTGAGCCCAAGCATTGTGAAAGCAGGCCAGCCTGTCCCGCGGGGGGAGAGGGAAGAAGAGAAGATGAGGAGGGAGGAGCAATGACTAGAACAGTGCTCTGGACCAAGGAGTCAAAAAGGGTGCTTGGAAAACACTGGGGCAGGAAGTGTGGAATGGTCGAACCCCGAGCCCATCTACTTTCTCTCTCTGGGATGCTGCTTCCGGTGAAGGTTCTGAGCCACTTGAGTCTGTTTCTTAAATGATCTGCAGATTGCACAATGCTCCTTGATGTTGGCCTCGCCAAGACAGAGCAAGCACTTTGAGTGGGGATTGCTGTTGGGGATCACTCCCCCACATGAAGGACAATGTTTAAAACCCGGTGAGGGCACCACCGAGGGGGAAACATTACTACAACTGACACTACTCTAACACCAAGGTTACCAACAACTATACACAAGAGAAAAACTAAATTAGTTGAGAGGTTGAGAACACACAGAGCTCCCACTCCAGTTATGGGTGGTGAGAAGGAACTGAGGGAGGGTCAGGGTGCGCTCTCTCATGTAGTCAGGGAAGAGCAGCAGAAGTGGAGGGGAGAGGGGGGCTAAAGCCAGAGGAGGGGCTATAGCCATGATGTGCGAGCATCGCCCCTCTATGGGTACTACTAGGCACATTTCTCTGGCTCTGATCTGCTGGGCATGCACAACCATAAATGGAATACGTGGCTGCAACTACTTGAGGAAGAACTTGAGCAGTCTACACTCCTTTGTCTAAAATGGTTTCTCATCCTCAAAGACTTTCTGCAAAGCTTGCTGATTTTCAGTCAAAGCATGATCCAGATTTCTCCATGAATCATCCCCATCTGCCAAGGGTGTTCCTCAGTGAAGTAGATAACAAAAAGTCCTTTTGCTTTTACTTATATTTTCTCCAAACTCATTGTTTTGATCCTAGACACAAGACAACTCGCCCTGTGGTTTTAGTCTCCAGTGTCTTCCCACACTGATCTCACATCCCTCTGTCAACCAGGCTTTTCCTGTTGACTTACATGAAAATGCAGCTCCCATTGTGTTTTGGATTTTTCAAAGCTTGATTTACATCAGAGACCTAGACAGACAGGTAAATCAACATTCCTTTGTCTAGGACAAACTTGTTGATCAACCCTGCCTTATTATAGGATTTAAAATGTATTTTTAGTACATGCATACAACTTCTTAATTATCACCCATACACACATCACAGAACATTTACAATAACCAGTGAAATATACGGTATCATTTGACACCTCATACAACCTTCTTTACAGACAAATACTACAACAGCAATATGTTAGGTCTGATAGGAGTTGCTGTTGAAGGCAATGAACCCTTTGCCAGTTGGCACTGAGCGGGTCTTAGGGTCACAGACTTTCTTTGTTCATTCTACTCAAACTATTAAGTTTTTCTTCAATAGTTAAATGATTCAGACATTAGGCAATTAAAAGTGTTTAGAACGGAAGGCAGCAGTCAGGTGCTGATGAACTCAAATATTTTAATCCAAAAATAGTTTTCACATTTGCTAATAGTTATCTATGCAGCAGATGGAAGTGGAAAGTCATGAGGCATCACAAAAAAGTATTCTGCTCACTCCTGAAATGCATTAGAGAACAGTCCCACTCTAGCCATCCTCACTTCAAAACCAAAGTTATGCCTTTTCAGTTTAATTAATGCTCAACAGGAGCTGCTACAGAAGGGAAGTGAGCTGCTACAGAGGAGAAGTAATCTCCTTAACCTCTTTATTGCTGTGTAGATATATCTGGTATATACAGAGGCATGATGATGCAGCAGAAGACTTACAGCTCCTGTTCCAATGGAGGAAAACCTCCTTTCTATCAGCAGAGGACCAACGGGATTGCAGATCATGCAGTTGCAGCTATATGATACAATAACAATAGTACTTTATTTTTGAGGCTTCTTGTTACATTGCCCTTCTTAACCAAGGACAATGACCTCATGAGCGAAGAGATGCCTATGAACATGATTTGATGTTCTCCTATTAGATAAGATTTTTCATTTTTCACTTCCTTATTTCTTCTCCTCCCCCCCCCCCCTTTCATTTTCATATTTATTGAAGACATTGCAGGCCAAACAAGATCAGACTGGTTGAAACAGCCATGGAACTAAGAAATAGGTTGGAGTCAGAAGCAAACAAACAATTACATTAATGCTGTAGCTTTTGGTATGGCTAGCAACTAAGTTGCCCCTTTTTGAACTGTGTCCAGTTTAAAAATATTCCCTCCCCTCAAAAATAAAACAAAACCAGAAAACCACACATGCTGCTAAAACTACCACCACCACCTTCTTCCTCTTACAGTCACTGTCCTTCTAGTGTCAGAAGTGCCAATATAGCTTACAGTACTGAGCCAGGGCACTTCTGAGTCCCAATGGCACTTACCCCCACAGCTCAGCAAGACAAAAATAAGTCAGTTTCTAAGGAGAAAGACTCCAAATTCTCATAGCAACCAGTTTCTTCCTAAAACATTAATTTCATTTTCCTCTGAGTTGCAGTTGCTGGTGGAGCACAAAAGCCTTCCAGGATCCAGTATAACTCAGCACCTTGCATACATAAGCCATGCAAAGGAACATGAAGCGTATAAACCAGGGGTAGGCAACCTATGGCATGTGCGCCGAAAGCGGCACTCGAGCTGATTTTCAGTGGCACTCACACTGCCCGGGTCCTGGCCACCGGTCTGGGGGGCTCTGCATTTTAATTTAACTTTAAATGAAGCTTCTTAAACATGTTAAAAATCTTATTTACTTTACATACAACAATAGTTTAGTTATATATTATAGACTTATAGAAAGAGACCTTCTAAAAACATTAAAATGTATTACTGGCATGCGAAACCTTAAATTAGAGTGAATAAATGAAGACTCGGCACACCACTTCTGAAAGGTTGCCGACCCCTGGTATAAGCCCTGAAGTGTTGTTGGGCAACATGATTCAGCAACTTTATGGAAACTTGTAAGTAGGAGGAAGGCAACACATAAAATAAAGTGAAAGATGACCAGAGAATATAAATAAAATGCACAAAATTGCTGCTTTGGAGCAAAACCATAAATGGGGGGAAGGAAGACACTGACTACAAAACCTTGAGACAACTATTAAATGAATTATTCCAAAGTATTTTATAATCCAAAGTGCCCCAAAAGATGTTTAATAGTAGTATAGTACAATAGAACTCTAGATAGCGTATGTTATTGTGATCAGCCTGATCACCTCACAAATCGTGAAAGTATGGCTGGACAGATGGGAAGCTCCACTAACTGCTTAATCGGCAGTCTGACATTCTTTAATAAAAATGTAACAGTACATTTGAGGACATGGGGGGGGGGAGCCTTGGTCTAGGAATTAATTTAATTTTATAACTTCAACACTATGACTCCAATTCTAATTTCTATTTAACACACAAACATGCCAACCTATACTGAGAGAACAGACTCTAGAGAATTGGTTTAGAGACGAATTTAACTGAAATATTAAGAATTCAGGCATACTCTGAGTCTAGTACACAAAATAGCTAGCATATTACTGATCAACTGCTGCGTTTCCACTAATCTCTCTTTAATACAAACTGACACTCAGATACCATAATGATTAGCACAGTATAAGAATCTATATAGAACAGAAGTTGGTACCAACCTCAATACCACTCTGCCTGGCTAGTTTTACAGCTGTATTGTAGTAGCCACAGCGCAAGAGATGTTCCACCATCATGCGATCCATACGTTTTTTCTTCCACATGTTTGCAGCAGCTGGCTGGTCACTGCTATGTTCTTTAAGGTGCTCAATCCTGCGTTTACAAAGTTTTGCGCTCTCATCTTCAGCCTGGATCGATTCAACTGCCTAAATTTAAGAAAGAATTATCCAATTAAAAATTAAACCAATTTCAGCTGCAGTGAATAGTGACTTTTAAAGCAATATATAACCTTTACTGTACAATATGTAGAATGTGTATGAATCCAACAAACAAGATTACACATTGCCCAGTACAAACAAACAAAAAATCCATATAGTAGCCTATGAGTTACAAAAGGTTATTTTACTAAGATAATTTTACCAGTTCAGCTGTATTTTTCTACTTATGTACAGGAAATTTCAAAGTCTGGCCCAGCCTCATTGAGACTTTTAGGTGCTACTGCTGTATAAAGCTTTCTAAATTGTTGACCTGAATTTATAGGGCTAATTTATTATGGCTTGCCAATGATCTGACCAGAAGATACTTAGGTTCTTGTCCCAAATTCAGGCTACAAAATCGGAGAACATGGGGAGTTCAATGTCTTGTATGGACTCTCGAGATGTGTGGCAAGGACACTCACACTGAGAACAAAACCAAATGTTCAAGGTCTTTATTAAAATAAATGAGAGAGTAACCAAAGCCATAAACCACAGAGCCCCAAAGTAGTAATACAGTTCTATAGTCCCTGGTGGTAACATCCCTTTTCTAAAAGGCTACTTAAACTAGCATACTCATACCCTTCCTTGGAAACCTGATAGTGGGAGACAGAGGATGAGCCTCATCTATGTCATGCCTAATGAGTTCAATGGTCCAGGCTTCTCAATCCCAAGCTGGTAGAGATCAGGTTTGAGTGTTGAGTAGTTGAGCTATATTGCAGAAGCTGAGCAGATAGCTTAGCAGAAGATAACAAAGAAGGAGCGACCCCTCCGCATGGTGGTTTGCCCTCTTATATAGTCCTGGCACTGTCCCGAATATTCATATTAATGCCCAACCCTCCATGCCCAAATCTTATTTCCCCACCCACATAAATCTTCAGGTACACTTACTCTATAGGCTAGTATATTCTGACATGTTAATATCATATTCATACCTATTAATACAGTAACTCCTCGCTTAACGTTGTAGTTATGTTCCTGAAAAATGCGACTTTAAGCGAAATGATGTTAAGCGAATCCAATTTCCCCATAAGAATTAATGTAAATAGGGGGGGTTAGGTTCCAGGGAAATTTTTTTCACAAATTTTTTTCAGACAAAAAATTATATATTGTATAGATATACACACAGTATATGTTTTAAACAAACAATTTCATACTGTTCACAGCTATGATGATTGTGAAGCTTGGTTGAGGTGGTGAAGTTAGAGGGAGGGATATTTCCCAGGGAATGCCTTACTGTGCTAAATGATGAACTAACACTCGGCTGAGCCCTCAAGGGTTAACACGTTGTTAATGTAGCCTCTGACACAAGGCAGCACGAACACGAGGGAGGGGAGACAGCATAGCAGACAGAGACAGACACACACCTTATATGTGGGAGAGAGAGAGAGAGAGAGAGAGATGCACACTGCCCCTGTAAGTAAGCTGACCCACTTTTAAGTGCATTGTCTTTTTAAGTGGATCAGGAAGCTGAAACAGCAGCTGCTGCCCCAAGCTCTCTCTGTCTCTCTCCGTCCGTGTCCCCTCCCTGCTCTGTATGGAGAAGGGATAAGCGGGCTGCAGGAGCAGGGGGACACCCTGACATTAGCCAGCCCCCCTCCCCCCCCCCGCACAGGAAGCAGGAGTCTCTGGGAGCAGCTCCAAGGCAGAGGGCATTAGCAGCACATGGCAAATGGGGGGAGGGACAGCTGAACTGCCTGCAACTGATAGCCTGCTGGGCGGCTGCAGCACAGGGAACTTAGGGGAGTGGGGAGCTGATAGGGGGGCTGCCGGTCCACCCTGGTTACAAGCCCCCACCAACTAGCTGCAACGAGCTGCTCTTCCTGCAAGCAGTGGACAAAGCAAGCAGATGCCAAACAACGTTAGAAGGGAGCATTGTACAACTTTAAATGAGCATGTTCCCTAATTCACAAGCAACGTAACAACGAAACAACGTTAACAGGGACAACTTTAAGTGAGGAGTTATTGTATTGATTATCTCATCCTCGAAACCGTTAGCTTTGGCCTACATCATTACTTCCATGTTCTGTGGTCTACCTTGTGGTTACTAGTATGTTGCAGAATTTTGCTAATCACATTCAGTCCCCCATTCAGTTCCCCAAAGTCAAAAGGGGTAACCGGTTGGCCAGCGGTTCTCAAACTGTGGGTCAGGACCCCAAAGTGGGCCACGACCCCATTTTAATGGGGTTGCCAGGGCTGGCTTAGACTTGCAGGGGCTCGGGGCCCAAGCCCGAGGAAGTCAGCCTGGGGTGGCAGGGCTCAGGTTACAGGCCCCCTGGCTGGGGCTGAAGCCTTTGGACTTCAGCTTTGATCCCTTCCCTGCCTGGGGCAGTGGGACTTGGGCTTTGGCTTCTCCACCCAGGGCAGTGGCACTTGGGTGGGCTCAGACTTCAGTCCCCACTCCTGGTGTTGTGTAGTAATTTTTGTTGTCAGAAGGGGGTCGCGGTGCAATGAAGTTTGAGAACCCCTGCGGTAGGCTATTTATCTATGCCAAAGGTTACAAACACACTTATGCTACTTTGCTCTAGCTAATCATACAGGATACAGGACTGTAGGTTCCTTGCATTACAGCCAAGTATAATGAAGTAATGTGTACTGGAATTATTCAATACAAAACAAACCAAGAAAATAATATAATCAAACCAATAAAGAAAAACAAACAGATGATATAATATAGTAAGCTAGCCCCATGGGCTACAAAATGGAAGAAAGGTAAATGTGACCACTTTAGTAGCAGCTGCCACCATGTCTTACTATGCATATGGGGGGCAGGAGAGGGTGTAAGTCCCATACAAGTTTGTTGCCAATGGATCTCAACAGTTGAAACCCACTGGTCTTGCACCTATAGTCTGCCCTCATTTCCCCCTCCCCATAGAGCTATGCTACTCTTCAGGGGGCTATTGCACAGCAACCTGTACAGCCTCTCCATTTTTGCTTTCTTTTGTCCTCTTACAGCAGTGGAGCTATGTATTGGGACTTGCACTAGTGGACTTAGAGAGGATTTGGCCCTCACAGCATCTTTCAATCAAGGATCTCAAATCAGTTTACGGTCAAGTCTCAGCATCTTTGTTAAATCAGTAGGAATTATCTTTATTCTACAACACTTGTTAAGGATTTCTGCAGACTGTGTCCTGCCTCCAGTGCTCCTGGCAACATGGGTCTCCTGCTGGAACCTTTACTTACTAGTTTTACCTTAAGCAAGCCAGGATGACAAGTTTTTCCCAGCCACTCTTACAGAATGCCTAGCTCAGAGAGTCAGCACAATGAAAGCCTCTTTCCACAACAATACTATTTTTACCACATAATCACACTCTTTTCTCCCCCCGTCCTCTCCCATCACAATTAGATGGCTGATTAATCATGCTGCATGTTTCATTTAGCAATTAATTACAGCCACATTTGCAACTTGAGACTAGGTACTTATGACTGTTGCACATTACACCAGTAGCCAATTCAGATTCCACAAAATAAGTCAATGTGCACAACTTACTGAAAGCAGTCAACAGCAGTTTTATTTACTATGATATGTTATAATTAAATATCTCATTACTAAGAATGGGAAAGCAGCAGATGCACTGGTTTAAACTCTCCAGTCTCCCTCTCCTAAAGGCCCCAGTTAAAAAAAGAGGAGTTTCATGCTCTCAAATGGAAATCCACTAGAATTCACAGACTATTCATGGGAAGGTCAGTTTTGGAACACTTGGTCTTGGGCCCCCGATTGCAGTGCATTAACAGAGCCACTAAGAAAAATTCCCTAGTTCTTGTCCACACTAAGCCTGGCTCTAGTTCGACCTGTTATATCAATCCAAACTTTAAAAATCCTCATTACTCCTTAAGAGAAAATGGTTCACTGTAACGGAGGTAACTCCAACTCACTAGGGTGTTTCATTTTTACTACAGAATTTTTCAGTGTAGGGTCCAAGACAATTTAAAAAACCCAAACAGACTCTTGGTAAATAAGTTGAGAGCATTTCCTATTTAGCAAAGGAGGATGTTGGTCATTAAAAACAAACAAAAAACAAAAAAAGAATTTTGGCTTGACATTAAATTTCTGAAGAGGAAATGGATCTGAAAAAACAAGATTATTTCAAGGCAAACAACATGACGGCTGAACTCTATACAACTCACCTGAAAAGATGTATGCATCTCCTTGGTTGAATTTACTTTGGAACCAGAGCTGCTGCCACTTTGATCCCCTTGTTAGGATTGTTAGGAGAGGACACAGATACATACCTGGGCCTCTCTGCTGCAATTTTGTTGAACAGGTGAGTTTAGGGAGTCACTGATGGGAAGCGTGGTCAGCTGGTTAAAGGGGTAGGCAGGGGAGAAATGCAGGACTGGGGCTTCCCCAACAGAACCAGTGACATGAACACCAGAGATGTCCTCATAGAGACATCGAAAATGTGGACTGTTGAGAGCTAAGGAAATCGGGCTAGAGGGTCCCTTACCACCATCTCAGTAGTTTACTGGGTCCTTGCCTGAACATGTTCTTCATCCATGGCCTTGCATTGAAAGACCAAAAGGGACCATTGTTGGAAATGCAAGTAGCAACAAGTGACAGGCTAATGCTTGCCTTGACCTTCACCATGAGTAAGTGTAGGGAAAGGAAAAGCTGAAAGGTACCATTTGTCAATTCTCTGCTAGTACTCCCTAGCTCTTGTGATGGGTTGGATCACAGAAACCCCCTTGGGGCTGCCAACTGATGTGCCAAGACTACTTCTGCCCCTGCTTTCCCTGCCATCCTGGGACTCCAGCACCTTGTCTTGCTGAGCCAGACACTCCAGTCTGCTCCAACACAGACCCAGGGTCTGAACCACATGCCCCAAAGCTGCAGACTTAACAGAAAGCAACTTACAGAAGCGTTCCTGTCTTTAACACTCAGATGCCCAACTCCCAATGGGGTCTAAACCCCAAATAAATCCGTTTTACCCTGTATAAGCTTTAATTATACAGGGTATAATTCAAATTGTTTGCCCTCTAACATTGAGAAAGACATTGCCCTCCACCCCCAGTATGAATGCATACTCTGAGTTAATTTATAAGTAAAAAGTGATTTTATTAAGTACAGAAAGTAGGATTTAAGTGGTTCCAAGTAATAACAGACAGAACAAAGTTAATTACCAAGCAAAATAAAATAGAACACGCAAGTCTATGTCTAAGAAAACTGAATACAGATAAAAATCTCACCCAGTAAGCTTCCTGTTACAGACTAGTCTCCTTCTAGTCTGGGTCCAGCAATCACTCACACCCCCTGTAGTTACTGTCCTTTGTTCCAGTTTCTTTCAGGTATCTTTGGGGGTGGAGAGGCTCTCTCGAGTTAGCTGAAGACAAAATGGAGGGGTCTCCCAGGGGTTTAAGTAGACTCTCTCTTGTGGGTGGAGACCCTCTCCTCTCTCCTATGCAAAGTCCAGCTCCAAGATGGAGTTTTGGAGTCACAGGGGCAAGTCACATGTCCATGCATGACTCAGTTTTTACAGGCAGCAGCCACTGTTTCCCTGCTACCTTGAACCTCCTCATGTAGACTTATGTGGATTGGAGCCTCCCAAGATCCATTGTCCCTTAAGTGCTTCTTGATTGGGCACTTAATTTGCACATTCCTTTCTCAAGAAGCTGACCAAATGCTTTACAAAGGCTGCTTAGAAATCAAGCAAGTATACAGCCAATATTCCTAACTTCAAGTACAAAACTGATACATGCATACAAATAGGAGGAATGTATTCAGTAGATGATAACCTTTACATAGATATGCCATGTAACATATAACTGGAATATGTTTTATGCCACATATCATATATATACATTCATCAGAATATTCCCATGAAGCCTTATGGGGTACACCGTCACAGCTCTACACAGGTTTCTGCTAACCAGAGCAAAGGAAGTCTAGCTAGCCCTACTTCAAGCTGGTCTGAAGTGTGAGAGAGGGCTTCCCCCCACCACAAAATATAACAGAACACACTGTCCAGGAAGCGGTGCAGGTTTTCCCCATATGCTTTGTCTGTCACACTGGGATCAAGCAAGGGATGCAAGAGGACATGTCTGGCTGTAGTTCAGGTAGCCAGGAATTAAGTGGATTAGCCCAAAAACCTGCTCAAAAGTTGAACACAGATCAAGCTTAATGTCCAATCACACCAGAAAGTTAACTTTCATGGTTTCAGTTCTGAAGAGTTTTATATTCAAGGATCTGGAGCTCTAAGGTATCTGAAGAGGCAGAACCAAACTGGCAGGCTCTTAAGCAAACAGGATGTATCCTTGAGCTAATGATTGATATCTGAGTTCTGCCTGCAAAATAAATACCAAGCTCTCATCCATAGATGTCAAAGCACATTATGAAGAAATTAACTATTACCCCCATTTTACAAACAGATAAACAGAGCCACAGAGAGGTGAAGTGAAAGCTGCAAACCAGCTGTAGATCCATTTTAGGATCTGAGAACCCTTTCTTCAATGAAGAAAGAAGAGTTTACCTGTCATGCACACATCCCTCCACCCTGTTCCAAGACTCAGCCCTTAAAACTGGGGAGATGAGTTCAGGGAGCACATGACGTGGTTCATGTGACTGCAGGTTGCAAGGAGCGCCTGACACAAATAGCAGCTGCAGACCCTTAGCAGTGAGACCACCAGGGAAGGACCCAGGAAGGGGCTCTTGACAGTAGTCAGAAAGTGCAGTGTTCTCCCCCTTCCTAGATGTGTAAAGTGCGAAAAGGCCCTGTTAAGTGTTCTGTATTATTTTGAACCTTTCATGTATTCTCTTGGTTAATAAACCTGCCCTGAGGATGTGCAATGGAGCTCTTTGGTGCTATTCAGACTGTCCTGTCCACTGATTTATAGCAGCCTTTAGCCCACCTCAATAAGAGTTGAAGCCAGCAGTGCTATTGTTACTGAAGATCGTCAATGCTTACACAGTCTTTGGGCCAGATCCTCAGCTGCCGTAAATTTACATAGCTCTATTAGAGCTGATGGAGTTACACTGGTTTACACCAGCTGAGAATCTGGCCCTTTGTGTCCAAGTTATGCCACAGCTCGTTGGATGTTTTTGTTCAGGATAAAGTGAGAGACTAAAACCTGTCAGACCTTGAGTCAAGGTCTGAAGTTTGAGGTGGTTTTCATTTCACCATCAGCACAAAGTGACCCTCCTGGTTCTGACAGTTCCCGCTACAGAAATAAGCAAGGCCAGGAAAGAAGATCTTCAGTATCAAGCAGAGGTTTGAGGGCAGATCTATACTTAAAACGCTGCACCGGTGCAGCTGCACTGCTGTGGCGCTTCAGTGAAGACGCTACTACGCCAATGGGGGAGCGTCTCCCGTCAAAGTGTAGTTAATCCACCTCCACAAGGTGGTCAAATTTGAGCTAGTCTTTAGTCAAGGGGCTGCTGCGGATGATACCCTGGCAGCACCACCTTTTCTTTTATGAGGAAACTGCAGCATCTCTGTCGGTTGCAGCTGTGATAGAATGACCGGAAGAGAAAAGTGATGTCTCAGGAAGGCGCATCCCAAGATACATGTTGCGATTCCTCAGTGAAACTCCAGCCTGGCTACTGTATCATATAAAAGAGAATATTGGTCATGCTGTGATTCTATGTAGCATGAGATATTGGGCTGTCTAGCCTTGCTACTTATTCAACTTACATTCCAGATTCTTGTGTCTATTTTGTAATTAGATTTTTTGGGAAGAATGTGCTGTAAAGTTATCAGAATAAATTTACAGACAGAAAAGGCCATAGTACACATCTTTTCCTAGTGCTTTAGTCAAGGATAAAGTGTGTTCTTTTTGCAGCCTCTACTACAGCTTCATCAATAGATAAATAGATTCCAAGACCAGAAAGGACCATTGTGATTCATCTAGTCCAGGGGTTCTCAAACTTCATCACACCATGACCCCCCTTCTGACAAAAAAAAAAACACTACACAATCCCAGGAGAGGAGACCGAAGCCTGAGCCCACCCAAGCTCTACCACCCCGAGGGATTGGCCGGGGGGGGAGTGATGCGGAGGCGGCATTGAGGCTCGGGCTTTGGTCCCAAGCAAGTCTAATAGCAGCCCTGGAGACCCTATGCTACCCTCTTTGGGGTCCTGAGCCACAGTTTGAGAACCACTGATCTAGTCTGACTTCCTGCATAACACAGGCCATAGAGCTTCCCAAAACTAATTCCTAGAGCATGTCAGTTATAAAAATATCCAGTCTTGATTTTAAAATTGCCAGCGCACCATTTGCAAACTGAAAAATGGATGTGCAGCTGGCGCTGATGGTATCCCACTGGAGCTGCTAAAATGCGCTTTTGGCCCTGTAGCGGAATCACTTGTGGCCATCTTCCACCTGATGTAGAGAACTGGAACCTTTCCAACCACCTGGAAGGACAGTATTGTAATCTCACTTTATAAGGGCAAGAGACTGTGCAGTGAACGTTAGAGATAAAGAACAATCATTTTGTTGTCCATGCTAGGGAAGTTGTTTGTGCATGTTTTGCTGGCGCATTCAGAGCCCCTGCTACATTGGAAGCGTCACCTCCAATAGTCAGGCTTTACAAAGAACAGGTTCATATTAGATGCCATTTTGGCCCTCTGCTTGTTGTCACAGATACATCATGAGTTCAAGAAATATGTAGCGTATATTGATCTTAAGGCTGCGTTGGATTCAGTTGACCGAGTCATGCTATGGAAGGCCTTAAAGGGCGTAGGTGTCTCAACCACTCTGCTGGACTTGATTAGTGAGTTGCATAATGGAACCACTGCCCATGTACATCTGGGTAATCGGATGTCAGCACATTTAAAATCAGTATCTGGTGTCAGGCAGGACTGAGTCTCGGCCCCTGCATTCTTTGGTTGGGCAATGGATTTCATAATGCAACATTTGGTCCGATCCATAGGCATTAAGTTCAGTGATCTCTTGCTCTCAGACCTTGACTACGCGGATGATGTTGTTGTTCTTCTAGTACAGAGCCCGAACAGGTTTCGCAAGGCACTCCAGCAAATAGAGGAGTTGGCCAAAGTTAACCTCCATGTTTCATAGTCAAAGACAAAGCTTCAAAACCTAGGATCAGGTCCACCTCCAATCTCTTTGAATAAGGAAACAGACAAAGCAGTTTCCAGCTTTTGCTATTTGGGTTCTATACTCACCAGTTCCTTCAACTCTCACACAAAGGTTCTCCATCAGATTGGCATTGCAGTGTCTGCCATGGGCCATTTACGAGAAATATAGACTCAACATCATCTCAGCACAACCGCCAAGTTCAGGATCTATTCGAGCTGTATCCTCTCTGTACTGCTGTACAGTTGCAAAACATGGACACTAAGGCCTGGTCCACACTAGGGGGGGATGTCGAAGTAAGATACGCGACTTCAGCTACAAGAATAGCGTAGCTGAAGTCGAAGTATCTTACTTCGAAGTACCGCGACTTACCTCGCGTCCTCGCGGCGCGGGATCGACGGCCGCGGCTCCCACGTCGACTCCGCAACTCCGCTCGCCCTGCTGGAGTTCCGGAGTCGAAGGGAGCGCGTTCGGGGATCGATCTATCGCGTCCAGACGAGACGCGATAGATCGATCCCTGATATATCGATGGCTACCCGCCGATCCGGGCGGGTAGTGTGGACGTAGTGTGAGTTGCTCAGATTAGGCAAAGATGGAGGCTTTCCACAGAAAATACCAATGTTATATACTGGGCATTCATAATGCAGACATTTATGGTTGCTCTAGTTTACAGACTAATGGGGCTATTGTCCGCAGCTGGCGTCTTACGTTTTTTGGACATGACGCCAGAATGCCACAAGACATTCTCTGGGTGGCTTGTAACATCTGGGATAAAATTCCACCAACCAAGATGTGGAGGCGGCCCAGAGGCAGACACCCTCTCCCCTCCCCCTCCCCCCCTACGTGGGTGCATCAAGTCTATTCCGACATTGGACTTTTGGCCCGTGAAGCCCTTGCTGCTGCACAGAAACAGACCAAAATGCGAACAATCGCTACAGCTGACTGTTCAGCTAAGAAAAAGATGAGGAGAATCCACCATGACCTTTGGTAAATTGTTCCAACGGTTAATTACTCCCATGGCAAAAAATTTACACCTTATTTCCAGTATGTATTTGTCTAGCTTCAACTTCCAGACATTTGGTCTTGTTATACCCTTTGTCTGCTAGACTGATGAGCCCATTATCAAATGTTTGTTCCCCATGTATATAGATTCAGACTAATCAAGTCATCTCTCAATATTCTCTATGTTAAGTGAAATATAGTGATAGACTCAGAGCTCAATCTAAGGTATGTTTTCTAATCCTTTAATCATTTCTCTCAACTCTCTCCAATTTATCAACATTCTTCTTGAACTGTGGATACCAGAATTTGACACAGTATTCCAGCAGTGATTGCATGAATGCCAAATACAGAGGAACATAGCGGGTCTACTCCTAATCAAGATTCTCCTGTTTATGCATTAAAGGACTGCTTTAACCCTTTAGCTGCAGTGTTGCACTGGGAGCTCATGTTCAGCTGATTAGCTACCAATGTCCCAAAGTTTTTTTCAGACTCACTGCTTCACAGGGTGGAGTCCCCATCCTGGAAATATGATCTACATTTTCCGCCTAGATGTATACATTTACATTTAGCTCTATTAAAACACCTTGTTTGCTTGCACCCAGTTTACCAAGCAGTCCAGATTGCTCTGTATCAGTGACCTGTCCTCTTCATTACTTAACACTCCCCCAATTTGTGTGTCATCTGTAAACTTTCAGTGATGATTTTATGTTTTCTTTGAGTTCACTGATAAAAGCGTTCAATAGTGCAGGGCCAAGAACAGATTCCTGGGGGAACCCACTGGAAACACTCATTCGACAATGATTCCCTATTTAATGTTACACTGAGACCTATGAGTTAGCCAGCTTTTAATCCAATTAGCGTGGGCCATATTAATTTTATATTGTTCTAGTTTTTTCAAAATGTCATGTACTACCACATCAAACGCCTTATAGCCTGGTCCACACTAGGGGGGGATGTCGAAGTAAGATACGCGACTTCAGCTACAAGAATAGCGTAGCTGAAGTCGAAGTATCTTACTTCGAAGTACCCGCACTTACCTCGCGGCGCAGGATCGACGTCCGCGGCTCCCACGTCGACTCCGCGACTCCGCTCGCCCTGCTGGAGTTCCGGAGTCGAAGGGAGCGCGTTCGGGGATCGATCTATCGCGTCCAGACGAGACGCGATAGATCGATCCCCGCTACATCGATGGCTACCCGCCAATCCGGGCGGGTAGTCTGGACGTACCCTAAGTATATTATATCAACAGTTACCTTTAATCTACCAAATTTGTAATCTCATCAAAAATAATATCAAATTAGTCTGACAAGATCTATTTTTCATAAATCCATATGTGATGGGGTAGTCTGCCCCTTAAGGGGAGTCCTCCCAGCCACTTGGCATGGTTCTAAGAATTTTGGGTGGTCTGTACACAAAGCCTGAGGAGCTCTGGAGACAGAGGAAAGGGATGTCAGGATCCCTTCTGAATGCCACTTCTTCCTGTTACTGTATCTTTAAGGGTCTGGGACACGGAGCCTTTCAGAGAGCGTGGTACAAGGCTGCCCTCTTACCCAGCCAATAAGGAATGAACTGGGAGCATAAATGCTGCCTCCTCCTTCATAGCAGAGCAGAGTAAGGTGGCTCCTGGAAAGCCCTGAATTAACTATCAGCAGACACCAACAGATGGCTACCAAACCCTCTGAACTTGTGGACTAAGTAGGAATAGATGAGTTAGATAAAGTATCACCAATCTCCATGAGGAGAGCTGGGGTTCCTGCCATGAGAAGAGACTTAAAGACTAAGGCCTGGTCTACAATATAGAGTTAGGCTGACATAAGGCAGCTTACGTTGACCTAACTGTGCAAGCATCTATACCAGTGGTGCCCAACCTTATTACATAAGAGGACCACATAAACCTAAGCACAACTTTGTGTGGGCCAAACAGATTCTACATATTTTAATAAGCTTTAAAGTTACCTGTATTCATTTATATTTTAAGTTCAGCTTGTTACATAAGTATTTAGATAGAAACAACCTATGTACAGTATTGTCTATTCACAACTTGTGTAAACTAAAATGTAAACATGATGACAAAATGATAATGAATCAGCTGTTAGTATATTGCGTTGAAGCAGGCTGTAGGCCTTATGAAAAGCTCTGGTGGGCCGTGTATGGCCCGCAGGCTGGGCACACTAAAATGTAGCTCCAACTGATGTAACTCACCCACTAAGCTGACTTAATTCCACCTCCACGATAGGTGTAGTGCTTCTATGTCGACCTAACTACATCGACTTAGTCAGTGTAGACACTGAGTTGCTTACATCAACAGTCGCTGCCTGTAGGGGGGTGGTTACCCTCTCCTGCCCTGAGGAGCTTAGAACAGCCCAGGACAGGGCTGTGGCAGGGGAAAAGCTGGGCTGATTGGGGAAGTGGCTGCAGCTGGGCCATGCCCCAATCAGGCCTCAGCTGACCTGTATAAAAAGGCTGTGAGCCAGAGGTCCAGGGTTAGTCTCTCTCTGTTTGTAGAGGGAGATGGGCCTGGCTGCAGGGAGCTAGAGATTGGGTACCTGAGTGGAGCAGGGCTGGGGAGCTCTAGCCTGGAAAGCCCCAGGCTGCGGCCTAGCAGAAGGCCCAGGGGTACTGGGGGTTGCAGAGGGCAGCAGGTCCAAACCCAACCTTGCCAGCGATGAGTAGGCTGATACTGCAGTCTACCCCAGGGCGTGGGGCTAGATGATGACTGGCAGTAGCTTTATACTGAGGCGAGGTGGGAATAGTGGGTGGGGGTTCCCCTGGGAGGGGGAGACCCAGGGAAAGGGGCACTGGGGTCCTGGGAGGGACACGGGCCAGTGGCAAGCTGGATCACCAGTCTACAGAGGGCGCTCCGGATGCTGGGAGAGCTAATGCCCAGAGACGACCAGCAGGAGGCGCCGCAGGGGTGAGTCCGCTCGACTACACTGCCTTTCAGAAACTGTCCCACACTGGCAGTTAAATTCATGCCAGTGCTCTTGGTGAGGACGCGTACTGCCAACACAAGGAGTGTAGTGTGGACGTGTAAAGCTGATTCAATTACTGCGGTGACTGTATATCGATGTAATTTAGGTTGACTTAATTTTGTAGCATAGACTTGCCCTAGGAGAATGTTGTGGGGACTGGAAATAGACCTTAGAGGGCAGGCTTCAGAGGAAAGCTGAAAGCCAGAAGTACCTTTTGTTTATTTGGGACTTTTTGCTCTGGCCTTTTTTGTAAGAGGTTTTGTAATAAACAAGCCCTAAGAAGGGTATTATTGAATCAAGAGTGACAGAAATGGAATTACTGGTTCTCTGAGAAAGAAAATTGAGACAGGGAGTACTTGCAACTCCATATTAACTCCGCAGAGAATGCTACAGGGCATGCACACCCCTACACCACCATGTTGAGTGCGATTAATTATAGTACCCTCTTTTAATTCTTTATTAATCGAGTCCCATATCAGCCTCTCTGTCATCTTGCCTAAGGGCAATGTCAGGATAACAAGCCTATCTAAATACCCGAGTTATCTAGATTACTCTTTTTAAACACTGACACAACATTAGCTTTCTTGCAGTCTTCTGAAGTATCTCCAGTGTTTAGAGTCTTATTGAAAATCAACTTTCATGGCCCAGCCAGCTCCTCAGTCAACTCTTGGATGCAAGTTATACAGACCTGCTGATTTAAAAATCGCTAACTTTAGTAGCTACTGTTTAACATTCTCCAGAGACATTAATGGGATGGAAAGTGTGTTGTCATATGATATGACTATATCATTGTCTCCCAAATCATATTTCTCTCTAAATAAGAGCAGAAATATTAAATACTTTTACTTTTTCTGCATAACTATTGATAATTCTACCATTTCCATCTAGTAACGGACCAATGACATTGGTAGGATTCCTTTTGTTCCCAATATAATTTAAAAAATCCACTATGACTCTTCACTGATTCACAGGCAAGTTTGCAATGCGACTTTTCAGGTAAAGAGGAGTATTCTGAGTGGCTATCAACATTCCATGGATGAAGCCAAAATTAGTTCTGATAACCAAACTGAATGCCACAGATGTGAAAGCAAATGTCAGAAACTTTATGGATCCCTCTAGAAAAGGGTGATGTGATATCTTGTTAATCTCTTGAGTTGTCTCGCCATTCTAAGGCTCCCCTTTCAGAACAGATGGCTGAAAGAGGCCTAAATTGAAACAGCTGTGCTCCAGAGATTTCCCCCAGTAAGCCTTCACATCGTATCCTTGTTCCTGGGAAATTTAAAACTAACCAAAACAAGAAGGCTCTTGGGACAGGAAATTTCTCTTTTTCGGTTTATACAGAATCCAGCACAAACTTAAATTGGCTGCAACTGTAACAGAAAGAATGCCAACAAAACAAAAAACAAAAAAACCCACTCCACACTCCTTTTGGAACACTATCTTTTTGGATTAGAAAGAGAGGACTTCTCTAATTCCCAATCTTCTATTTTAATCTCTTTTTAAATAAAGGAACTGGAAATACTGATCTCAAAAAGGAAACATTTGCTTATATGACCGTTTTGGGGAAGTCAACAATCCCACTCACCTTCTCCATGCTTGGAGAACTTACTTTTAAGATGACTTGCACAGGAAGCATAAAAAGAGGGCACAATATATGTTATGAAGACCAGAATAGGTGAAAGTGGCCATATATCCTTTTACCTGTATTAAAAAAGGATGGGGGAATTTCTACATTAAATATCCATATAATTTCAAACTTGGAAAACTCTATGGTGACTGAAGAATTAGTAAGTTTGTAACATCACGAGAAACTAACCAGTAAAGCTGGGGAATTTCTTTAGTCAAACTTTGGTTTGTCTGTTTATACCAATTTAACTTCAATGCATAACCGCTTGGAAGAAAGGATATCTTATGAAGATTCAACACCTCTACTCTACTACCTATTCCATTCCAGTGCGAGACTTCATGATACATCTACCAAAGCCCTTCTGTCTCCACCAGAAACCTTCCTGAAAAACCAGGGAAGACATTTGACATTCCTGTTACTTCTGAAAGAAGCACCAAGCAGGAATTTTTTAAAAAGCCACCACTCCCACATCCTTCTTTATACATCATAAGTCGAACAGTTTGCCAACCCAAGTATTAAAAGACCCTTTGCAGGTTACCTTTTAAATATACAGTTGGACCAAAAAAATAAAAATAAATAAAAAATAGAGAACCAAAAAGCCACCTCCCATAACAAACCGAGCACGTCAGAATGTTACTTTTATTGTGAACCTTCAAGGTTCACTTGCTGCAGTCTCCTTGCAAGGCTCTACAAGGTCTGCTGTAAACTTATTCAAGTCTCTAATGCACCATGCCTGTTGTCATAATGCTCATTTGATCTTTTAAAGTGCTGCTCCAAAGTACGGGAAGGGGAACCTATTCTCACTCTTCTGCTGTATTTCTGAGGTAGAAATACAAGAGTTTTGATTTGTCTCAGACTGAAGAGGTAACATTCCTATGGAAAACAGGGATTTAGTATATAGTACATTTTGTAGGTCTTGGACTTACAGTTTTTGTTCTTCTTAAGAGGGCAATAACCCAAAAGAGGCAGAGGCTGAGACATTGCTGAACTATACTCTGACAGATTTTAAAACTGAACAGCTACAGCAAATAAAGTTAAGGTTTTTTTTCCTCGCCGTTTCGTGACTTCTAACAGCACCATCCCAATCTGTGAATTTAATACTCATGAGAAGTGTGTAATTGACAGTTCTGGAAACTCAACATTATCTTGTCAAAATGCTTCAGCTTTGACCTGCAAGAACCTCCTCTGGTGTTCAGAGAGTAGTTCAGCTTTCATGCTCTTCCCATCCTTGGCCTGTCCCCCAAAATGGTCAACAAATGTGCCAATTAATATAATTTTAGTGGTGATGTGATGCAGATACTCCACTTCCCAGCAGAGAGGTGATGCAACCAGCTCACTTAACTGCTGCTACCTCTTCTGTGGCTAAAAAACGTCAGTCTCCAGGACTGTCAGACAGAGAAGCCTCATCTACTGGTTTAGATAGATAAAACAAGAGAAAATCCAGTCATCACGATGTCTCAGATGGTATGTAACACTTCTGTGTTGGCTATTCAAAAAAGAGCCTATTTTTTAATATACCTATTTCTACTTTAAGAGATTTAGTGATACTAAATCATGGGACACAGTCAAATTTCATAGGCACAGTGAAGCAAGATACAATCACTTTCTGGTATTCGCTTTACAATATAGCCTTAAAGGCTCTCTCTAGTGCCATTAATATTTATTTCTGGACCACAAGAATAAAAGTGTGGGGTAACTTAACACAGTGACAGAGGTAATCTTCTGAAATGAGAAATGAAGATATAATAAACAGTAGAAATACCAGTTACCTTTCTTTTCAGAACACTGAGCTTTTCAACTACTCCATCAAGGAGACTAACAACTGAATCCACAGCAGGACAGCTACTCAAGGTCTTCTCCAGCTCTGCAACAACCATAGTAACGTGGCTTGTCTCTCGATCAATATTTTTCTGTGCAGCTCGAAACCGTTTGTTCAGTGTTTCATAAGGTACCTAAAATAAAAATTGTTAAGTCTTTAGAATTAATGTACTTAAATAGACATCTCTACTAGAGAATTTCTGTGCAATAGTGGACAAGTTGAGTCAAAATTGTTTAAAAAAAAAAAAAAACCCCAATTGATGTGGTGTGCCTCCCTTTTTGTGCCCAACTTGAGACACCTTTGAGGGCCTATGTTTTCAGGAAGCGCTGAGCATCCACCCTCTAAAAACCAGACCTCTTTCTAGCTGTCTCAAGATGCACACCCAAATTCACTAGTGAGTTTGAAAGGTTTGGTCTTAATCTCTCTCTGTTTAGTTCCTATCCATACAATGGTAGTTACAGTTCCTTTCCCCCACTCTGTCTCTTTTTTCGGTATAGCATATACGCTTTTTGGAGGAAGGACTGTGTACATAGAGCACTTAGCACAATGCCACTCCCCCCAGTTTCAACTGGTGTAGTCACTATGCAAATTATAATGAAAGTCTATCGGATATTTTTCAAATAATGGATAAAAATGAGGAGAGATCTATTTGTGAACTATCTAAGCAGAAAAGATGATAAATGTCAAATAAAAGTTATTTCACTCAGTATAGAAATTAGCACATATAACGAGTAAATGATTAGATTAAATGTAATTGTTAGGTTGCTTTCCCTATTTCCTTTAACAGTAGCTTCTTTTTTTTTTTTTTTTCATCTAAAACAAGCTTGTTTCCTTCCCAAAGTTTCTCTACAATTTTCTGTGCACATTGAGTTCTTGTTGTAGGGTTGGTATGACACTTACTGGGGGATACCCAGAGTTGTAAGGCACCTCTCTACTACCTGCCCTTAGCATGAGAGAGTCTTGTCTGTGTCTGCTGTGGATCAGCTTCTGGACTCCACCAGCCTTTGGCAACACACGCCTCTTAGAACTCGCTGTCTCTGCACAAGTTAGATATAGGCACACATCAATCCGAGTCCCCTGAGCATTTATCTGGAGGGCCCACAGAACTCTCAGATCCTCTATTCCAGGGGTTCTCAAAATGTGGGTCATGACCCCGTTTTAATAGGGTCGCCAAGGCTGGCGTTGGCCCCAGGCCCAGCAAGTCTGAAGCCCAAACCCAACCCCCACCGCCCAGGGTTGAAGCCCAAGACCCACCGCCCAAGGTTAAGGTTACATGCTCCCCTTTGGGCTTCAGCTTTGTGCCCCCCCCCACCCGGGGCAGCGGGGCTCTGGCAGGCTCAGTCTTCGATTCCCCCTCTTGAGGTCGTGTAGTAATTTTTGTTGTCAAAAGGGGATCACGATGCAATTAAGTTTGAGAACCGCTGCTTTATTCCCTAAGGAACAGTGCATAGTTTCAATTGAGGATTACCACTCTACTTAACACACAGCATTTAGATATGTTTATAGTGAAAACAAAAATATGTTTATTATCAAAGGACAGAGAATCAAGTGATAGAAAGTAAGACTATCAGAAACAAATGGCTACATATAAAACAAAATTATGGAACAATAATAAATATATAAATAAAATATGTTTTCTAGAGTCTAAATTTAACTCATAAGACATTCTCATTTCCTACAGAACAGCTTACCCCATGGTTTTTTTCCCCCAGCATTTTCAGTCAGGATGACTAAGATCACTTTTTCATGAGATCACGTCCAGTGGCAGCTTTTCCTCACCAACTAAGGGATACCAGTGGATCTCTCTGCACCCCCAGATATATCAGACCAGACCTTTTGAGCTTCACCTGAAAACAGGATTCCCCCTCTACCCGCTGTTTACCTGTTCCTGTTAATTTCCTTCTGAAGTCTCACATGCTCTTCATTAGCATTTGACTGAATACGCTAATAAACTTCTATGAGACACACAATACACAACGGTCCACCAGGGAGATAAATGTCTCCCACCTCTGGTTTGGAGAAGTTTGTCGCAAGGCATGTTACCTTTTGAGTTACCTGCCTTTAAACTACAAAGCCTAGAGAACATAATTTTCAGCATATATACACATAACTCCTTACATATTTTCCATACCTACATTTTGCAATGATTATGATAACCAGTGTGGTACAGGGCTTCCTTAGATCAGAACCCAGTAAACCCAGGGGATCCCTGTACCCCTATGCCCCTGCCAGTAGGCATCAAGAGGTCCTTGGGTCACAGTTCTCAATCTGTTTTAGAAGAAATGACAATATTAATGCATATTTATAAACTTCATCCATGCAGAGCCTTATATGGACTTTGCAAATAAGGCTCTGATCCTGTAAATGCCTATATGCACAAATCTCAAGTCCTCCAAGGGAAGTTTCACATGTGGAGCACTTCTAGTTTGGATTCAACGGTGAGTGAGTTTGGACCAGGTGGAAAGTGTGCCAGATCTCGTGTCTGGCATTCTTTAGATAGCATCCAGAAGAAATCAGGTTCCTGGCACTAGTTTTACTTTACAGAAAGTATTTTAATAATTAAATAGAAAGTCAAAATAAAGTCCAAGTAATAATTAGGCAGCGAAGGAGTTAACTACAGTTATGGTAGTAAGTTTGACTCTTAATATCACAGAAAAGTCACTGAGAAACTGCTGGAATGAGAAAACAAAGCAACAACAGCATATTGGACAACACAGCACTACTGAGAAGGCAGATGCTGTAATAAGCATTTAGAAGATTTGACAAGTGCCCTGAAATCCAGGGGAAATTAGAGAATCATTACAGTCTAAGATGGTGTCACACTGGGCTGTAAACAGACTTAAAGATGAAATAGCTGCACTTAAGTAGCTCCTGTTAAAGGGAGTCGCATAAGTGAACAGAGGGGTTTGTTAGATTCTCAGGAGTGGAGATGAGTTAAGAAATCAAGTGTCAATGGAATAGGACTGAGTATGTTTTTATCCTGAAAACACAAACATAAAATACTTACACAAAGCATAAAAAAAAGCAGCTTGTTGACAAGAGAATTATCACTATAAAAGTAGGGGACATATTTTGCACCACAAAGCAGGCTTCAAGCCCATATAGTGAGTGGATCACTCCAATATAGGTAATGAAGGGCCAGTGAGGTAGTTTCCCTATACCACTCCAGCACAAATGGCACAGGTAAATCTAAAAAAAATCACTAGATTCTGTAGAATTTTTTTGTACTTGAGAAGATGTGCATTAAAATGAGTGGGGTTTATATATATATATTTATTACACACATACATATACAGGTCTGTCGCATCTTACGCTGGGGTTACGTTCCACGGTCAGCGTGTAAAGCGAAAACCGCGTATAGCCAAAATGACCCTTGAAAATCCCTTAAATCACCCATAAAGTACAATTTTGAGTATACCACCCTGTACAGTACTATGTATTATATACTGTACTGTACATTCCTGTATACAATAAAGACTACATATGCAAAATATCATTTTACAGTATTTTTAACAACATAAGAGAGACAGAAGAATGAAAGAATAAAAGTACAGTACAGTAAACCTGAACAGTCACCAGTCACCCTGGATATTCTTGCTAGTCTTGTACTGTACACACTCGAATGATTAGTCTTCCTCTTCCCCTGAGAACAGTATTATTGAGTTGTCAGGGCTTGATGTCGATCCAGGAGACGATGGGCCAGGCTTGGGTGACGGAGAGCGAGTTATAGACGAAGTGGCTGGCTCTGGTTCAGCTCGAGAAGTTGATTGTGTAGGCTCTGCTGGTTGTTTTTTCTTTAAAAACATGGTGATTAGCAACTGTCGCTGTTGTCTCTCGAGCTCCTCAAACATTTCTTGGTATGGTCTCAAATCATCCGTAATACTCCGTGTGATTTTGAGGCTTGGTTCCATAGAAGGATCATATTCAGAAATTAAATCATTCAAGTGTTTTGCTGCTTGGAACACTTCAGAAAATTTATGAAGATTCCAAGTTGCTGGCTCTTCCTGTTCGTCATCATCTTCGTCTTCTGTAGACGATTTTATCAGTTCCTCTAACTCTTCGTTAGTCAATGTTTCTCTACGGCCCTCAATTAATTCCTCAATTTCTTTCTCGAGGATGTCGACAAAGCCGTCGACGAAGCTATCACCACCCACTTGCCTGGCCACCTGAACAATGAGTTGCACTTCTTTGTCAATGGTCGGGAAACCTTTAAAATCATTCACACAGTCTTCCCATAGGTTTCGCCAACATGCATTGACTGTTTCAGGCTTGATTGCATCCATTGTCTGTTTAATATAAGTGATGCAATCAGCAATGTTGAAGGACTTCCAACACTCCATCACATTAACATCAGGATCAGCATCCATAGCGGTAAGGATCCGTGAGAATGTAAGCCTTGTGTACGTGGCCTTGAGACAGCTAATGACGCCTTGGTCGAGAGGATGGAGGTGGTATTGGGGGGGAGAAAGACGACTTCAACGTCATTATGCGCAAACCGGAGTGCCGCAGGGTGGCCAGGAGCATTGTCTACGATCAGCAACACTTTAAAGTCAAGTCCTTTCTCTTCAAGGTACTGCTTGACCTCCAGAATGAAACACTTGTGGAACCAATCCAGAAATAATGCTGCCATCACCCAAGCCTTTTTATTTGATTGCCAGAACACGGGCAGGAGATTTTTGTTCTTGCCTTTTGGGGCACGGGGATTTGCAGCCCTGTAGAGCAAGCCCGGCTTTATTAAATGCCCAGCCGCATTGCCACAAAGCAACACAGTCACACGGTCTTTAGCTGCTTTGAAGCCAGGGGTTTGTCTTTCTGATTTCGAAATGTAAGTGCGGGTGGGCATTTTTTTCCAGAAGAGTCCAGTCTCATCAGCATTAAAAACTTGTTCTGGAAGATAGCCCCTTTCCTCTATGATTTTCTTTAATTGTTTGGGGTAGGCTTTTGCTGCCTCCTCATTGGCAGATGCAGCTTCACCAGTAGTCTGCACATTTTTGAGGTTGAAGCGGTTCCTAAAACTGTTAAGCCAACCTTGGCTGGCTTTGAATTCCTTCTTATCAGAAGGCTGTCCGTCTTCGGTGGGAGGTTTCAACAGTGCATAGATGCTAAGAGCCTTTTCTCGCAACATGTTGCCATTGATAGGCACACGTTTACGGTTCATGTCTTCCAGCCATAAGTTTAATGCCTTTTCAGTCTTCACTAAAGTCTTATCACGCACTTGGCTCATCACCTTAGCAGTTACTGGAGCACTTGATGCCACGGCTTGACGAATTTCTCTCTCGAATCTTGATGGCACGGATGCTAGATTTGTTGCGGCCGTATTTACGCCCCACGTTGGCGATGGACATACCATCTCTCAATAAGTCCAACACAGCCAGTTTTTCCTCCAGCGTTGGAACAGATTGCTGTTTCTTTGGTTGAGCACTAGATGAAGTAGGTGCCTTGCGTTTAGGGGCCATGTTATACAGTACGAAAAATACGTACTGTATCTTTCAACAGTACAGGCACAGTAGAATCTCACTCAGCGCGGCGAGATTCACACAGTATGAGAGGCACAGGGGGACTGAGTACTGTAGTGGGAACAGCAGATTCACTTCTCCCATCCCACACTCACTCCAGGGCAGACGCACTATTTAAACTGTTTGGGGTTTTTTGCCAACCCTCCAGGGTTATTATAGGGGAGAACCTTATCACAGGCCTAAAGCCATGCTGTTGCTGTCAAGTCCCCCCCAAAAATATTTTAGTGGGAACAGCAGATTCGCGTCTCACGCTGGTGGAATCGCCTTTTTTTTGGTTTTTTTCCTCCTCTTTCCCCGACCGCATGAAGCTGAAATCGCGCATGTTAAATGCGCGTAAGATGCGACAGACCTGTGTGTGTGTGTGTGTATATATATATATATACACACACACACAGTATAGTCCAGCTACAGCTAAGGAGAGCACAGTATAACTTAGGGCAGGGGTTCTCCACTTTTTTCTTGCTGAGGCCCCCCTCACATGCTATAAAAACTCCAGGGCCCGGCGGGGCGGACTTGGGGCCGGGAGGACGACCCCTTGGGCATAGGCGTAGCTTGACTTCTGAGGGGGAGGGGGCAAGGGCTGGAGGGGCAAGGGCCAGCTCTGCACAGCGGGGTCCAGGACGGGAGCGCCATCTCCACCACCTGACTCACCTCAGCAGGCCACCCAGCCTGTCCGGGTTGTGGGGGGACGCAACCAAAAAAATATAACTCATAAGGGGGGGACTCAGCTCAAAAATTTGAAAACCACTCAGGGTGCAGGCAGGGAGTAGCTAGGGGCTGCGTGGAGTGTAGCTTGGGGTGCAGGCAGGGGGTAGCTAGGGGCTGTGTGCAGGCACGGGGGGTAGCTCAAGTTGCAGGGAGGATAGCTAGGGGCTGTATGCCAGGAGGGCTCCCCCTGCAGTGGCTGCTCCCAGAGGGCTCTGCCGGCCCCAGAGCAGGGTCCCCCCACCTGGGTGACTCTTACCAGCTGCGTGGAGTAGTCAAAGGGGGCCAGGAGCTGAGGAGCAGGCACCAGCAGCAGACAGGGGAATGCCACGGCTGCCCGCTCCATGGCACCACCAGCCAGAGAAGCAGCTGCCCCACACTGCCTGGCTCTGGCTTCCCATCTACAACCTGGCCAGAGGGCTGAGCATCAGGGGGGCTGGAGGAGAGGAGGAGCTGCCCCCGGACTGCCACACTCTGGGTAAGGCACTGCAGTTTGGGGGAGAAACACTCTTGTGCCCCCCAACTCTGCCCATGGGCTCAGGGCTTCTGCCCACAGAACGCTGGGGGGCTCCACTCCCATGCGGCTCCCAGTCCCACACTAGGCTTCAGACGGGGGTGGGGGTGTGTGCAGCTTCAGGCTTGGGGCACCAGGTTTCAGGAGTGGGGCCCCATGGCCCCCCTGAAATGGCACACAGACCCCTGGTTGAGAACCACTGACTTAGGGGACAGTGGAGGTGTGGTTGAAAAGGCAGCTACTTGCTCTGTGCTGGGGGCAGGGAAGGTGTTACCAGGTCCCAGGGCTTCCCAGCACACTGATTATGGTTTCAGCCCCTTAGGGCTGCTGGCAGCCTGTGCAAATTAAAGCAGTCCTCAGGGTTCAGAGCTGGATCTGGATTGGGAGCGTGCGTTAAGCATCCTTTGCAAGGATCCCTCCCCCAATTCTACTCTAAGTCATGCTGTGCACTCAGCTGCAGCTGATCTATACGTACCACATCAAAAACTCATGTTATTTTTAAAAGTCCAAAACAATTCTGCAGAACTGTTTTTGATTTACTTGCTCCCTGTCTGTACAAAATGCTATTTGGGAGCTTTTTTGCAGCACAATCTTTTAGAAGCAAGTACTGTTGCCAAACCTAACCATTCAAAAATCATGAGCGACCTCAAAAGAAAAAAAAACCAAAATATCTTTCTAAAATAATAAATTGTAAGCTCTTTAGTTCCTTTCTGGTTTCTGAGCCATGGAGAAGGTCAGTCACATTTTCAAACTTTTCTCTGTAAATATGAGGGCTGGAACTTTCGTTTTAAAAAAGCAGAGATTCTCACTTGACTCCAGGAATAATGCTTCAAGAAGACATCAAATATGAATTTTGAGATAAAATAGTGAATCTGAATTAAGAAAAACAACAAACAAACACCAACACTGCTTTAGTAGCAATTTGTTCTGCTGGTTGACTTTTACAAATCTGCATCTTATTTCTTTTTCATTTCAAGAATATATAGAAGGGTATGAAGTTCAGAAGAAAAATGTTGCAGAACCTGTTAATGGGGCATGCAAGGTTTTATTATTATTAACTGTGCAAACACCCTACCACCAGTAACAAAGAGAAATTCTACTTCTCTCTCTCATCATGTTGAGGTCAGCACCTCCACATTTTAGATATTCAGTGTAGTTGAGAAATAATATATTTACAACTGAAAGTTAAGTTGTTTTGAGTGTATTTGACAGTCCTTTAATTTCTATAGCCACCCCTCACACCCATTTGTATGAGTCCAATTCCCAAGCCCATTTTTCTCTCTTTTCTGACTTTTTCAAATACATCTATAGGCACCCAATTCACTGCTCTAGCATATATCCCATAAATTAAAACACAGACAAATTTAACATAAACAGAGACTGCCAGTAAATATATCCATCTCAGCCCATGCTCTCCCCAGAAGCCTTGGAGGAGGAAAAGAGATGGGCTTTACTGCATGCCTTAGGAGATTAAAAATCAGAGCTCTAGGGGAATATGACAGAGTGCTGGGAACCAAGAGCTGAGCCAGCACTCAGGTCACTTAAACACCAATTAATTTCCCCCAGGGTGGACCGGATAGGATTAGATTAGAATGTCTGGAGAAGGACTAACAAGCAAATTGGCAGAGGTATAAGGCAGTGCAGGGAGGAGAGAGGCAGGCTAGCAGAGCAAGAACCAGGAAGGATCTCTAGGGAGAGATCTCTTCCCTCTCCTCAGCAGAGAACGGAGGTGAAACTGAAAGCTTAAATAATTATGGTGTATGGATCTACCAAGTGGTGGGAAGAACAAATGTAAATAAATTGCACAGAGGTTTTTGACAACTGAAGGTCTCCAAGGCTGCATAGAGAGAGCAGAGGACAGGAATGGGATGTCACCCTGCCACACCCAGTAAGGAAACCAAGTTCCACAATACAGTACACCCTCAAAGAGATCACCATGCCAGCAGCTTCCTTATTTATAATGAGGGGAAATCTAGCTCAGATGCTTCTACTGATCTGAACTCTGGCAGTATGCTATAGGAGGGATGATCTCAAGGTGTAACCACATGGACAGCACATTACAACAATCTATTCTGGAGATGAGAAAGGCATGGATAATTGAGGTGAACCTTGCCATAGAGAGAAAGGTCACAACCATATTGCCAGGACTAAATGGAAAAAAGTGCTTGGCCACAGCTGCTACCCGAGCACCTAATAGCAGCCTAGGACCTACCACCACCCTCAAGCCGTGTGTCTGTTTTACAAATGGTGCTCTTACACTCTGACAGGCATGCAGATATACAGTTCAGCCAAATTTTCCAGCTTCTTCCCCCACTCCTCATGTCTGGATTGAGTCACAGTCAGAAAACTTTCATCCAGGCACTGGGTGTAGCATTTCTCCACCCAATCCATCAGGGAAATTAACGCACCATAAAAACATGTCTTAGAGGGCTCTTAAAAAAACAAAAACAAAACTCCAGCCTTAAAGAAAAAAAATACCAAAGCACTGCCCTCCCCCATTTGTGAAACTGTCCTGGTGCACTTAAGAAGGGCTTAAAAAATCCACTCACAAGTAGCAAGGAGAAAGTTTTCGGGCGTTGGTGGGCTGGATGTGGAGAGGAGTTGTGTCTGCAGCATTTAAACTTATTTTATTTAGGTTTAATAAGTGCTATATTTCTAGCCCTTTATTGTTGAAGGCAGCATTCCAAATGTTAACTGATGCATTGTCATCCGTCTGAAACAGCAGTTAAAACAGTTCAGTGTCTCTGTTGTTGCTCATAGCTTTGCCAGACAGCATATAACAAAATTGACATCATGTAATTGTGTCCATTAATCTCAAAACGACACTTAGAGAAAGCTAGGAGCTGCAGTAGAGACATGCCCCCACCCTCTTACAACACACAAAACAGATATGAAAGTACATTTATACTAGTCCTCCAGTACAGCAGTTCCCAAACTAATCTTGTCGAGTACAAATTGTCTGGGGGTAAGCAGGCTGATCATGTAAGACGGTGCTGGCTCTTCTTTTCCTACCGCTCATTAGCTTCTACATCTGTAGAATCCCATTGTAGAAGAGAGGCTGGAGAATTGTAAATACAACTGGAAATAACAAAGAGTCAGCCTAACTTACTCTACTCGGTAAGAGAAAGGGAAATAGGAGTCAATGGGACGGGAGCTGCAGAGGGGAAGAATGTCCAGGGAAGCACATGAAGGAGAGGAATAAAATGGGACCAGAAGGCAAAGCAGCATTTTTTTTTTTGAGGGGTGGAGAAGACAAACAAACGGGGGAGGACAAGACATGGCAATTAAATACAGTAACTCCTCGCTTAATGTTGTAGTTATGTTCCTGAAAAGTGCTACTTTAAGCGAAACGATGTTATGCGAATCCAATTTCCCCATAAGAATTAATGTAAATTGATTGCCTGCTGGGTGGCTGCCGCACAGGGAACTTAGGGGAGCGGGGAGCTGATGGGGGGCTGCTGGTCCACCCTGGTTCCAAGCCCCCACCAGCCAGCTCCAATGGGCTGCTCTTTCTGCGAGCAGTGGACAAAGCAGGCGGCTGCCAAACAATGTTATAAGGGAGCATTGCGCAACTTTAAACGAGCATGTTCTCTAATTGATCAGCAATGTAACAACAAAATAACGTTAATCGGAACGACTTTATGTGAGGAGTTACTGTATAAGATTGATAGCTAAAAATTCAAAATGTTTACTTTTCAACATACGTAAAAGAAGTTGTCGTCACAGGACTGTTTTGCAGTTATAAAGGGAGGGCGTGTGCTCCATGCAATCACAAATCGGAAGACATGGAACAATCTCTCTGTTATGGTTAGTCCTTTTTGACAGAACTTTTCAACTCTATCAAGTGTGTGTGTGTGTGTGTGTATGCGCGCAGACATGCGCATGTTTTAAATAATCTCTAGTTTTGGCCTAACATCAAGACATGTAGTTGAAGCAACCACTCTTCACTTACATTTGTAGTTTTTTAAGAAATATCTGAACTTTTCCACCCTTGTTAGTAAAGCTATTTGGCATGAGTTACTGATTCTACAACTTCTAGCATGGCAATGTCAAAACCACAATAAAGTCTCAGGAGATTTTTCCCTTCTTTAAACAAAAAAGTACCAGAATGAGTTCATACATGTGCAATATCCAGCTTCTTGCCTTATGTTTTTGAATCTAGGGCAAGTGTGATGTGAACACAATACCTTTAATCATGGTGAGCATGACTTTTGCTGATGTCTCCATGTGTGCTCTTTCTTTAACATTAATAGAGTTACTAATAAAAAACAGAACAAGATTCTAGGTATGGAAGACATCCAAATGCTAATTAATATAAAAGTACATGTGTACAGACAAGTGATGTAAGTGTGAGACACACATATGGGTAAATTTATGGGGCAGTTGCTTAACACAATATTAGCAAGGGAAAAGAATCTGGGGAGAGAAGAGGTTAACATACTTAGATAAGTTAGATTTACTGAAGCCAGCAGTGTCTGAGGAAACATCCTAGCATACTTAAGGAACTAGCCAAGGCAATCTCTGAACCAGCAGTGATTTTCTTTGAGAACTCATGGAGGATTGGTGGGATTTTAGAATACTGGGGAAGAGCAAAAATAGTACCCATCTTCCAAAAAAAAAAAAGGGGGGGGGGGAAGGAAAACATTGAGAATGAAACCAGTCATCTTAACTTCAATACTCAAAAATACTGGAACAAATTATTAAACATTCAATTTGTATGCACCTAGCAGGTAATAGGGTGATAAGTTACAGCCAACATGGATTTGTCAAGAACAAGTCACGCCAAACCAAACCAACGTCCTTCTTTGACAGGGTTACTGGCTTAATGGAAAGGGGAAAATTTGTAGAGATGATGTATCTGGACGTAACTAAGGCTTTTGACACTGTCCTACATGACATTCTCATAAGCGAACTACAGAAATATGATCTAGATGAAATATTAGATGGATGCAAAACTGAGTTAAAGATCATACTCAAAGTGTAATTATCAATGATTTGCTATCAAACGGGGGGGGGGGGGGAATGTAGTGGGGTCCACAAGAGTCTGTCTTGGCTCTGTACTATCCAATATTTTCATTAATAACCTGAATAAAGGAGGGGAGAGTATGTTTGTAAAAACTTGCAGATGACACCAATCTGGGTGGGGTTGCAAGCACTTTGATGGACAAAATTAGAATTCAAAAGTGATCTTGATAATTTGGAGAACTGGTCTGAAATCAACAAGATGAAGTGCATAGTGCTACAATTAGAAAGGGAAAAAAAATCAAATGCATAAACACAAAACCAGGAATAACTGGCTAGGCAGCGGTACTGCAGAAGAAGATCTGGGGAGATGATAATGGATGACAAGTTGAATATGAGTTAGTGTGATAGTGAGGGAAAAAAGGCAAGCGTAATTCTGGGATGTATTAACAGGAGCGTCTTAAGACATGAGAGGTAATTTCCTGTTCAATTTAGCACTGGTGAGGCAGTGGCTGGAATATTGTGCCCAGTTTTGGGCACCACACTTCAATAAAATATGTGAACAAATTGGAGAGAGTCCAGAGGAGAGCTACAAAAATTATTAAGACTTTTAGAAAATATGACCTATGAAGAAAAAAAATGAAAGAATTGGGCATGTTTAGTCTAGAGAAGAGAAGACTGTCTGAGGACATAACAGTCATCAAATATGTAAAAGGTTGTTACAAAGAGGCTAACAATCAATTCTTCTGCAAATCCACCACAGGCAGGTAAAGAAGCAAATCAGCTTAGTTTGCAGCAAGGGATTCAGGTTAGAAATTAGTTTTTTCCTAACAACAAGAATAGTTAAGCACTTGAACAGGTTGCCTAAGAAGGTTGTGGAATCCCCATCTTGGAGATCTTTAAGAACAGGTTATACAAACACCTGTCAAGGATGGTCTAGGACTCTAGGTATACTTACTCCTGCCTCTGCACAGGGAGGATGGACTAGATGACCTCTTGTGGTCCCTTCCAGCCCTACTTGTCTATGATTCTATGACTGTTGGACAAAATATAGAGAGAAACAAAAATTGGAGTAGGTTGCAGTTTCACATGCTCCCTTACTAAATGTGGGTCAGAGCAGATTAGCCCGGTCAGCTTATCCAGTGATTAAAGAATTAGCATAAAAAGGATCCTGGATACATTTTAATTCTTTGAGCCAGGCATCATGCCTTCTTGTGCTTCCTAACAAAAAAGTTTTTGATCCCAATTTGGGCCTTTGGGTGCTAGTGCAGTACAAACACTAGTTTTATAAGAAGTAGTATTAAAGTTAAGAGAATCCACAAACTGTGACCACTGTAGTCACATGACAACAAACCAGTCTAGTCGTGAACACAAAGGGGATTTTAAATAAAATAAATAAATAAATAAATAAATAAAGAGAGAGAGAGAGACCTAAAACATTGCATCTAAGACCCCGTTTTGACAGGAAAAACAGTTTTTTTTCCAATTATGTTATCTTAACACAAATTAAAAGCACTATAAACACACAGGCAAACGTACCTGAAGCTGTGTTAGCTGGCCATGTTTTGGCCTATGCTTCTGTGTTAGCCTGCATCTTTACAGGCTTTTCATTCAAGATAAACTAAATTCAACCACAAAAAAAATAAAAATAAAATAAAATAAAAAAAGAGCCACACACACGGCCACACCTTTTTGGTCTATTAAGACAGTGATTAAATTTTCCTGCAACTAAGAGAGAAAAACAAAGTCAAACAGTGGCAGTAATGAGACAGTCCCCAAAAGCAGAAATGCAAAAGAGTGAGCTAGGACTGTTGTGTGCAAGAGGAAAGGTGCAGTAGCAGGGAAGCAGAGGCAGAATGCAATGCCTCCTAAATACTTTAATTGTGAAAAAAAAATAATCAAAAAATAATAAATCCCTAAATCAAAATAGAGGTCAACCCATCCAGGACACACCTCTGAGCAGCAAGCTCTCTTTTTTATACCAAATGAGGTCCACACACTTGAACAGGATATGTAAAATAGTACTGCGCTCCTCATCTATCATTCTTTAGATAGAGTAACTTACTTTGCACAGGAGACTAGATTCCTGTGTGGACCAGCAATAGGTAAAGCATTTTTGTGTAGGAGTAATGCAATAAATTTATCACTTGTATACTATAGCTCTTCATTTGTCGATCTCAGATTATTTCACAGAGTTGAGCTGGCATTATCTCTATTTTACATATGGGTTAGAAAAGTAATTTATATTGCCACTAATTTGCAGAACCATTAACAGAACCCAATTCTTCTGATTCCAAGCCCTGTTATCAGCCCACTAAACCATGACCCATTGTTTTCCTCTGCAGCAGTAATAATTTTTCCTGGAGTTACTGGCCTACCTTTAACCAAAGGCTAATAAATAAATAAACAAACAAAAAACAAACAAAGATTAGATAGATAGATAAGAGACCTTGGAGAAGTGGTTGGGTTTAAATTATTTCTCACAAGTGTTCATATCAACAACTAAGAGCCAAAGTTCAAAGGTGGACTAAGTTTTCCTATGCAGTAATGCTAATTTTCCAAGTCTGTGCGGTAGGTGTGAGATTTTCCAAAAATTATGATGCTTAGCAAAATTTAGGATTTGCACTTTTCAACGGGAAAAAAAATGTTGTGCAAAACATGAACTTACCTCAGTTACAAACATGTCAGTTTCAGAACATTAGAAAAATACTACTGTTTCACTTTAATACCATTTTTATTCAAGGGTTTTAGCTGCTCTAAACTTGACACTGACAGATATCTCTCTCTCTCTCTCTCTCTATATATATATATAAAAAAAAAAAAAAAAGACCACCACTCAATACTGCTCAGAATTTTGTCTGCTATTTCAACACTTCAAGAGAATGAACTGATAGTGTCTAGGATAACAAATTGACACAGTTCAACTAACATACACACTTGTACAAAAGAAGCAAATCAAATACAGATTTTTGGGGGGATTAAACTTTTCCATAGGAACAATTTTACAAGAAAATTTAATTAATCTCCTTTAGTCACCTATGTCATTCCGTGCAAGTTTCTCATTTACAAAATTCAGCCAACATCTTGCTAGATCATTTTGCTGTTGTACAATGATCTCTTGCATCCTTATGTAAGCCAACTGTCATCAATCTTAGGGTTTGTGTAGTGGCATACGTTAGAAATTTGGTGGAAACTGTCACTCCCACCACACTTTTTTATAGCTGCCATCTTTGACTCCCCTTCTAAAAGCAAAGTTCCACTAGACACTTTTTAAAGCTTTGTCCTTCTTTTAAGAGAATTATTTGAACACAAAAGTAATGTCAAAGATATCTCACTGTCAAGAGTCAACTGGAACGCCTGGCTTTAACACAGTCCTCCTGTGTGACCTTAAGCAAGTCACAGAATCATAGAAATGTAGGGCTGGAAGAAACCTCAAGAGCTCATCAAATCCAGTCCCTTGCACTGAGGCAAGACCAAGTACATCTACACCAGGGGTAGGCAACCTGTGGCACGCGTGCTGAAGGTGGCACGCGAGCTGATTTTCAGTGGCACTCACGCTGCCTGGGTCCTGGCCACCGGTCTGGGGGGCTCTGCATTTTTATTTAATTTTAAATGAAGCTTCTTAAACATTTTAAAAACCTTATTTACTTTACATACAATGATAGTTTAGTTATATACTATAGCCTTATAGAAGGAGACCTTCTAAAAATGTTAAAATGTATTACTGGCACGCGAAACCTTAAATTAGAGTGAATAAATGAAGACACCACTTCTGAAAGGTTGCCGACCCCTGAACTACACCATCCTTGACAGGTGTTTGTCTAAACTGTTAAAAACCTGCAATGAAGAGGATTCCACAACCTGCCCTGGAAGCCCATTCCCATCTTTAAGTATCCTTATAGTAGGAAAGGTTTTCCTAATATTTAACCTAAAATCTCCCTTGCGGCAGGTTAAGCTGATCACTTCTTGGCCTATCTTCAGTGGACATGGAAAACAATTGATCACCCCTTAACACATTTGAAGACTGATGGGGGGACCTGATAACAGTCCTCTTTTCTCAAGACTAAACATGCCCACCTTTTTAAAAAAAAAAAAAAAAAAAAAAAGCTTTTGTGGTGGATAAAAGTTTTCTAAACTTTTTATCAATTTTGTTGATCTCCTCTGGACTCTCTCTGATTTCTCATCTTTCCTAAAGCATGGTGCCCCGAATTGGACACAATATTCCAAGTAAGGCCTCAATAGTGCTGAACAGAAGAAGACAATTACCTCTCGGGTCTTACACCCTGAAATAACAGCCTTTTTAGCAACTGCTTCACATTGTTAACTCTCATTGAATTTGTGAACCACTATAACCTCCAGATCCTTTTCTGCAGTACTACTGCCTAGCCAGTTATTCCCATTTTGTAGCTGTGCATGGGATTTCTCCTTCTAGTGTAGTATTTTGCACTCATCTTTTATTGAATTTCATCTTGTTGATTTCAGACCAATTCTCCAACTTGCCAAGCTTGTTTAAAATTCTAATCCTGTCTTTCAAAGTGCTCACAACCACTCCTACCTTGATGTTATCCATAATTTTTATAAGCCTCTCTCTCAACTCCATTATCCAAGTCATTAATTAAAATATTGAATAGTAATGGGCCTAGGACTGACCCTTGCAGGATCCTATTAGTTAGGCCCTCCTAATTTGACAGCAAATCATTGATAACTACTCTGAGCACGGTCTTTCATCCAGTTCTGTGCACCCACCTTACAGTAGTTTCATCTAGACCAGGGGTGGCCAACCTGTAGCTCCTGAGCCACATGCGGCTCCTTGTATAGGCACCGACTCCAGGGCTGGAGCTACAGGCACCAACTTTCCAGTGTGCCAGGGGGTGTTCACTGCTCAACCCCTGGCTCTGCCCCCACTCCACCCCTTCCCGCCCCACCTCCTCTGAACCTGCCATGCCCTCGCTTCTCCCCCTCCCCCGCAGAGCCTCCTGCACACCACGAAACAGCTGATCGGGAGGTACGGGGAAGGAGGGGGAGGCGCTGATCGGCAGGGCTGCCAGTGAGTGGGAGGCACTGGGAGCGGGGGCGGGGGTGGAGCTGATGGGGGTGCTGCTGAAGTATTACTGTGGCTCTTTGGCAATGTACATTGAGCCTGAGAAGGAGCCAGAATTTACCAGGTTGGCCACCCCTGACCTAGACCATATTTCCCTAGTTTGCTTATGAGAATGTCACATGGGACTGTCAAAAACCTTACTCAAAAAATTAAAATATATCACATCTACTGCTTTCCTCCTAGCCCAGGGGTCGGCAACCTCTGGCACACGGCTCGCCAGGGTAAACACCCTGGCGGGCCGGGCCAGTTTGTTTACCTGCCGCGTCGGCAGGTTCGGCCAATCACGGCTCCCACTGGCCGCGGTTCGCCGTCCCACGCCAATGGGGGCTGCGGGAAGCGGCGCGGGCGAGGGATGTGCTGGCCGCGGCTTCATGTACTAATTAGGGCTGTCAATTAATCACAAGAGTTAACTCAGTGGTCCCCAACCTTTTTGTGGCCAGTAACACATTCATGTTTTCAGAAGAGTGTGGCGGGCGCCAACAATTTTTCAAGGTTTATTTTGTATTTGTACATTAAATAATACAAAAAACATCATATTTAATATTATATAATATATGAATGCAGAGAGAAGAGAGAAGCCGGAGAGAAGCCGCGAGGACAGAGAACACCGGTGCCCGCAACCCCGGAGTACTCTGTCCCCGGTAGGCGCGGGGCTGCGGCTTCTCTCCAGCTTAAGCCGCAGCCCCGCGCCTGCCAGGGACCGAGAACACCGGCGCCCGTAGCCTGCAGCCCCAGAGTTCTCTGTCCCCGGCAGGCACAGGGCCGCAGCTTCTCCCCCCTGCTGGGCACTAGGCGGGCAAACATAAATGCCCCTGCGGGCGCCATGGCACCCGCGGGCAGTGCATTGGGGACCACTGAGTTAACTCATGTGATTACCTCAAAAAAATTAATCGCAATTTTAATTGCCGTTTTTTTAATCGCAGTTTTAAACAGAATACCAATTGAAATGTATTAAATATTTTTGCTTGTTTTTCTTCATTTTCAAATATATCGATTTCAATTAGAAAGAACGCAAAATGTACAGTGCTCACTTTATATTATTTTTATTACAAGTGTTTGTACTGTAAAAATGATAAAAAATAGTATTTTTCAATTCACCTCATACAAGTACTGTAGTACAATCTCTTTATCATGAAAGTGCAACTTACAAATGTAGGTTTTTTTTATTACATAAGTGCACTCAAAAAACAAAGTAAAACTTTAGACCCTACAAGTCCACTCAGTCCTACTTCTTGTTCAGTCAATCGCTAAGACAAACAAGCTTGTTTACATTTACAGGAGATAATGCTGCCGACTTCCTAATTACAATATCACCTGAAAGTGAGAACAGGCATTTGCATGGCACTGTTGTAGCTGGCATCGCAAGTTATTTACGTGCCAGATGCGCTAAAGATTCATATGCCTCTTTATGCTTCGGCCTTCGTTCCAGAGGACATGCTTCCATGCTGATGACACTAGTTAAAAAAATATGTTAATTAAATTTGTGACTGAACTCTTTGGGGGAGAATTGTAGGTCTCCAGCTGTTTTAACTGCATTCTGCCATATATTTCATGTTATAGCAGTCTCAGATGATAACCCAGCACACGTTCTTTTTAAGAACACTTTCACTGCAAATTTGGCAAAATGCAAAGATGATACCAATGTGAAATTTCTAAAGATAGCTAAAGCACTCGATCCAAGATTTAAGAATCTGAAGTGGCTTTCAAAATCAGAGGAATGAGGTATGGAGCATGCTTTCGGAAGTCTTAAAAGAGCAACACTCAGATGCGGAAACTACAGAACCCAAACCAACAAAAAAGAAAACTAACCTTCTGCTGGTGGCATCTGACTCAGATAATGAAAATGAACATGCATCGATCCACTCTTCTTTGTATCGTTATCGAGCAGAACCCGTCATCAGCGTGGACGCACATCCTCTGGCATGGCGGTTGAAGCATGAAGGGACATATGAATCTTTAGCGCATCTGGCATGTAAATATCTCGCGATGCCAGCTACAACAGTGCCATGCAAACGCCTGCTCTCACTTTCAGGTGACATTGTAAACAAGAAGCAGGCAGCATTATCTTCTGCAAATGTAAACAAACTTGTTTCGTTTACTGATTGACTGAACAAGAAGTAGGACTGATTGGACTTGTAGGCTCAAAGTTTTACATTGTTTTATTTTTGAAGGCAGGGTTTTTTTGTACACAATGTACATTTGTAAGTTCAACTTTCATGATAAAGAGACTACAGTACTTGTATTAGGTGAATTGAAAAATACTATTTCTTTTGTTTTTTGCGGTGCAAATATTTGTAATCAAAAATAAATATAAAGTGAGCACTGTACATTTTGTATACTGTGTTGTAATTGAAATAAATACATTTGAAAATGTAGAAAACATCCAAAAATATTGAAATTAATGGTATTCTATTGTTTAACAGCACAATTATTTTTTTTAATTTCTTGACAGCCCTAGTACTAATATTTCCAGTTCTTCCTCTTTATTTGCCATACCCCTTATATTTGTGTACAAACATCTAAGGTGTTGTATAAATTCCCTCACTGTTCTCCCTTATTAATCCTATGACCCGACTGTAATTTTCCATTTCCCACCCTCCCACAACATCTTTTTTTTTTTTAAAGGCAATTTTAAAATAAGCTACCTACGGGCTTTTGTCACTTGCCCCCTTTTTACCTAGTTTAAAGCCCTCCTCATTAGGTTGGTGAGTGTATCCAAAGATGGTCTTCTCCTTCTTGGTCACATGGACCATATCTATTCCCAGCAGTCTTCCTTCCTGGAGCAACATCCCATGGTTGAGAAAGCTAAAGTCGCTTCATCTGTTTCTCCAATCTTTTGCCTGTCTTGTACAGCTTGATTACAAACTCCTCAGGGAAAGAGACAGTCTTCAATATGTGTTTGGACGTGCCTAACACAATGGAGTCAGTCTTGTTTAGGGCCTCATAGGTATTACTGTAATACAAATAAATAATGCCACAACTCCTACTGGATCATATAATGTCCTTCAACTCCATCATAATTCAAGTGACAGCACTTCACACAAGATGTTTATACTGGTTTGTGAAGGAAATTTGTATTGGGATATGTGAAAAACCAAAGTTAGCTCATTTATACAGTGTATGTTTATGAAAGTTAAGAAGATAATTAAAGTAGAGAGGTTATGCAGCAGTTAACTCATGGTGTTTGGGCCAGTTAAAGCCATCTGGCCTCAGAGTGGCACTTAGGTGTCCTAGCATCCACCTGCATCTTGCTTTATTTAAGCAAAAAGGCATGACAATTTCACAATTTGTGAAATATGCTAGACTAATTTATATGTAAATCCTTGCGTATGAGCATACAGTATTTCTACATAGTATATTTTCAGGCCCTGGGCTAAGAAAGGCCAAGTATATCATGCAGGCGACATCTTATGTTTACAGGCACCAAATGATTTTGCTATCATGCCCTGCCAGCAAATATATGGCTGCCAAAACAGTTGTTTGCCAAATGTATAGGCCTAGAGATAAGGTGTCATACTGATTAATACATGGATTGCTATAGCAAAGGATCATGGGGAGGGGTTTAAATGAAAGTTAGATACACTGAGGAAGCAAGAACTGATTAGAGAATGCAGGACAAAGAAAGCTTGCATGTATTTTTATACTATGTTTCATGACGCTTAAGCTCTGAAATGCTCTTCATTCAGGATTTAGCAAGAACGAAGATAATTTGATAAGTTTCCTTTACTTCTGTTTTCTAGCAGCTTTCACTAATTCAGATAATTTTACAATTATATAATAGTATTACAGTAGTGCCCAGAGATGCCAAATATGTTAGGTACTGTACAAACATAGGAAGCCAATGCCAGAGAGTTAATAATCTGGAAACAAAAAAGATACAAAGTGTTGTTGAGGAGGGAAGAGGACTACAAGCAAATATACTATAAGTTCAACTTAATTATTAGTGTCCTGTTTTGAAGCAAATGCTAATAAGATCCCTCCTCCTCAAAGTATCAAGAAATTCCATACTTAAAAATGATTTTCCTGCAGATGCAACAGCTTACCTGAAGTCAGAAAATGAAATCTACAGTCCATAGCCACTCTAATACATGTTTATAAAAATTATGCATGTCTATGCATGTCTCTGCTCATAAGTATATTTTCTTACTTTGGTAGTACTAAACAAATATACTTCATTGCCAGGGCAAAGGAGTGGGTCCCATTAGATACAAAGCCTGATGGTTCTTCAACATCAAAGTTACTTCAAAAGGTTGCTATAGGAAAATTTAGAGAATGCTTGCACAGAGCCCAACTGCAGAGAAACAGCAATAGCATGTCAGACTACCCACTTCTCTGTACATATTTTATTTAGTAAAATGGATGGGGTTGCTTGCAGGTAACCGCAAGATCATACTCCTATTCGGCAAATCCTCTTTTTTTTTTTTTGGACCATCTATGCTGTGTATCAAGTACATGTTAAGGAGTATGAAGTCTTGCCTCTTCTGTTCTCCTCTTCTCTCCAAATCCCACCCACTGAAATAATAATACAGCTATTCCCTCAAAAGTTTCTGATGATATTGTAAGTCACTTGAATATTGCTCTTGGATATTTCAGCAAATCCAAGACATAATTAGAACCTTAATTTATATACAGGATTTTGTTTGACAGTCAAAGTTGGCCTGAGTGCAGGATGGGAACAACATACCGTATCTCTATTCATTTTCTCCCACTGTCCCACTTAAGGTGTACTGGTAAACTACTCTGCACAGCTCAGAAGAACTCGGTACCTTCCATCAGAGAATGCTACACTGAGTCCAGCTCCACTACTTTAAGAACAGAAGAATGGCCATACTGGGTCAGACCAATGGTCCATCATTGGATGATGCCAGGTGCTTCAGAGGGAATGAACATAACAGGTAATCAAGTGATCCATCCCCTGTTGCCCATTCCCAGCTTCCGGCAAACAGAGCCTAGGAACACTTCAGAGCATGATTTTACATCCCTGCCCATCCTAGCTAATAGCCATTGATGGACCTATCCTCTATGAATGTATCTACCATATATACTCGTTCATAAGCCGAATTTTTTTTAGTAAAAAAGGGAAGCACCAGAGAAGGGGGTCAGCTTATGAACAGGTATAGAGAGGGAGAGGTGGGACATAGCCCCTCCCCCCAACAGAGGGAGCAATGAGAGGCAGCACAGCCAGCAGAGACAGAAAGGAAGAGGCGGGGCCAGAGTCTCTCCGCTTCTGGCCACGCTGCTCTCCCCCGAGCCTCCGAAGCAGCTGCAGCTCCGGAGCTGGCAGGCTCCGGCCACGCCGCCCGGCCCGCCGGAGCAGCTCCAGCCAGGTCAGAGACATCCTCCCCTGGCCCTCCCCAGATAAGGTGGGAAGGGATGGGATGGGGAGAGTGTGGGGGTCCCAGGCTAGGGGTGGGGTGATGTGGGGGGTGGTCAGAAGGGTTAATCCCCTGACTCCCAGCTTCTCCCCCCAAAAACTTTCCCCACCAGTTGCTGTCCCGGCCCATCAGGGTAAGCAGCTGGCATGCCGGGACACTTTGTTTACTTAGGTTTACCTCCGTGCCTGCGGACGCTCGAGGTAAACAAACCATCTTGGCCCACCAGTGGCTTATCTTGATGGCCCAGGAGCCAAAGTTTGCTGACCCCTGAATTATAGGGTCGTCTTATGAACGGGTTATAAAAATTTCCCATTTTTATTTATCCATCGGGGGTGGGGTAGGCTTATAAACAAACCGGCTTATGATCGAGTATATACGGTAATTCTTTTTTTAACCTTGTTATAGTCTTGGCCTTCACAACATCCTCTGGCAAAGAGTTCCACAGGTTGACTGTGAGCTGTGTGAAGAAGTACTTCCTTTTGTCTGTTTTAAACCTGCTGTCTATTAATTACATTTGGTGACACCTAGTTCTAGTATTACAAGGAGTAAATAACACTTCCTTATTCACTTTCTCCCCCCTAAGTCATCTCTTTTCCAAGCTGAAAAGTCCCAGTCTTATTAATTTCTCCTCATATGGAAGCTGTTCCATACCCTTAATCATTTTTGTTGCCCTTCTCTGTACCTTTTCCAATTCCAATATATCTTTTTTGAGATGGGGTGACCAGATCTGCATACAGTATTCAAGATGTGGGCATATCATGAATTTATATAGAGGCAATATGATATTTTCTGTATTATTGTCTACCCCTTTCCTAAAGATTCCCAACAATCTGTTTTCTTTTTTGACTGCCGCTGCACATTGAGTGGATGATTTCAGAGAATTATCCACAATGACGCCAAGATCTCTTTCTTGAATGGCAACAGCTAATTTAGACCCCATCATTGTATATGTACAGTTGGGATTATGTTTTCCAATATGGATTACTTTGCATTTATCAATATTGAATTTCATCTGCCATTTTGTTGCCCAGTCACCCAGTTTTGTGAGATTCCTTTGTAATACTTCACAGTCTGCTTTGACCTTAACTATCTTGAGTAGTTTTGTATCATCTGAAAATTTTGCCACCACACTGTTTATCCCTTTTTCCAGATCATTTATGAATATGCTGAACAGGACTGGTCCCAGTACAGACCCCTGGAGGACACCACTATTTACCTCTCTCCATTCTGAAAACTGCCCATCTATTCCTACCCTTTGTTTCCTATCTTTTAATCAGTTACTGATCCATGGGAGGACCTTCCCTCTTATCCTATGACAGCTTACTTTGGTGAGGGACCTTGTCATAAGCTTTCTGAAAATCTAAGTACACTATATCCACTGGATCCCTCTTGTCCACATGCTTGTTGACCCCCTCAATAGCTTTTCAACAGCTGCTTATGCCAGAAGTTGACCAATGGCCTTCAAAAGGGGCTAAAGCGTCCCAACACTGCTCCCACCTCCCCTTCAGACTAAACAAAGCTACTTTCATTGATACTTGGCTAACAGCTACAGCCCAGAGTCCCAACCTGCCATCACTGAGCAGCCCAGGTAAAAATATTTTGACTTTGTCACACTTCTCTCTACCAGTTTCTGGTTCACTTCTCATTCCATTCATCTTGATAATTCAGCTTTTTAATAGTTATTTACATTTCCAAAGATACAAATGAACTATTTTATTTTCTGATGTCACTTGTTTATTTGTACATCAGCTCTGAACCATGCTCAGAGTGTTGACACCCTTTCATTTCCTTTTATCAGTGCATATTGGAGGCTTCATGTATTATGCTTTCAGATGAGATGTAAAGCAAAATTCCCTATCAGTGGGGTTTGTTAGAGATCAATGGAACTTTTTTGGGGAAAGATAGCAAGTAACCCTCATGTCCTGAGGAGGAAGACAGTATAAGTAGTTACATTCTGTACACTTAAATTACTCCTATAGATTCAGCTGAGTAAGTCACTTTACTTTCCCTTGAAAAATAAATCCGTGCAGAATTGCTGAAGCAGAAAGTTGATGCACTTCCACTCCAGAAATTACCACAATTTAGCAATAAGAGGGATTTTTCCCTATATAGAGACATAAGCACTCCTTCCCATGAAAGGCACTCTTATGGAACATACTGTAATGTAGAGCTATTACACAACTACTATTATCTAGTGATTTGGGCATGAGCAAGTTAAAGGGAGGAAACAGGAAGGATATAAATGTAGTTCTGACCTCCTTTATAGTTTACTTGCATCAATTAGAGAAAATTGCCAGTGTCCACAGATGGGTAACAAAATATTATAGCTGCCACCACAGTTACCATAATAAGTTTATATGCATGTGTTTTATAGACTGTTTTAAGTTCTTAACAACCAACTAGAGATGAAAATTCACTCCGTCATTTTCACCTCTACCAAAAAATTGTTTTCTCTAGCATGGATAATGGTTTGAAATCTCCACAGTCAAGGAAACTTAAGGGGATAAATGCAAGTGGTAACTAAATAGTGACTGCTTCAAGAGTTTTTTTGTAATAAGAACTAATATTAAACAGAAAGGAAGCTTCTGGAGCACTGAGGGGTGGGGGAGAGACAAAACACAAAAAGAATTAAGTGACATCTAAACATCGCCCTTATGACATTTAACACTGTTAATACAAGGCTGTTTACTCAAGCTGTTTAGTTTGAATATTTCATGACAATACAAGGAATATTCCATTCTCATTAAAATGCTGCAAAAATCCCCCATCAAGAGTAAATACTAGACTTGAAAAATGCCTTAAAACTAGTTTAAAATGACTGCCTTCTTCTTCAAATGGAAGACACTTAGTAGATAGCCTTAAATGTTATAAAGAGTGGAAAAAAGCAAACCATTGACTCTCACTAGATGTAAATACTGAGGAATATGAAAGATTGTCTAAACACAATATGAATGTATCAATAAATAAGCCACTGAAACAGGCTTCTTTGTCTATGAATTTCTTAACATTGTTGCTGGCTATGGAAAGTACCAACAGTGCCTTTTTAAGGGGACTTAAAATTTAACCCACATACTGTCAAGCCTTAAGTACTTCAGGATGACAGGGAAAATAAATCTTCAGATATAAAAAGGGAATCAAGATAGTCCCAAGGGTGAAGGGGAAATGAGGAGGTAGGACAGGAGGAAGACAGGAAGAGCAAGAGACAGATTGGAAGAACATGGGCAGAAACCTGCAACACAAACAACAAAAACAAAAAACCAACCACACAACACTATATGAAAGTAAAACATGACTTAAGCCCAAAAGTTTACTTTGTATAATGTTTTTGATACACACTATATGAAAAACTATATTCTACTTAAATCAGATATAAGGGATGGAAAAGGCCTATTAAGCAGACCAGCTCATCTCTCCTCACTCCCATTTAGCCAGCGCAGGATTAGTTCCCTACAGTAAATTCAACTGCAGTTGAATTGGTTGATCTAATATATATAAAAAATATTCTAAATGATCAATCCACCACTTCCTCTGGGAGGCTATTCCCCAGTTCAACAGCTCTTATTGTCAGCAATATTTACCCTTAATGGTCAGTTTAGATTTTTCTTTGCTCATTTTATGATGTCTGGCCAGCCTATGCAATTCACCTCCTACCTGGGGAGTTAACACCCTTCAGATACACTCAGTTACTACATCAGCCACCCCAACCCTTTAGTAGTATCCAGCCAAGCTATAGATATTTAACTCTTTCTTCCTTATAAGCTCTCCAGTCCCTTTAATCATTTTTATCCCCTGACACCCTGCAGTTCATCTCCATATTTGGGAAATCAAGATGCTAAGGAACCATATTAACACCCCCTCCCCCGTCCACCTCTTAACAATGATACATAGCTCTAACTCCTTTAAACATTCCTTCTAAATAATCAATGCTCCCAGCCCCCTTAAATCATTTTCACTGCTCCGTACCCTCCAGTCTGTCCCTGTCACACCCCTCCCCACACAGCACCCTTCTGTCACATCTTAGCCATGGCATATTCAGCTCTTTCCTTCTCTTAAGTCAGCCCCCCCCAGTCCTTCAATCGTTTTCATTTTTGTTGTTGCTCTGGAGACTCCACCCCACCTACATCTTCAGGGTATGGAACAGCCCAGGGAGGGCATCATATTCCAGGCACGTTCCTCAACATCAAAAGAAAGAAAATAGCCCTTATTAGTATAGGGCAAGGCAGATGGCGCGGGGGGGGAGGGGTGTCTGAAAGGGGTCCGGTGAACTGGGGTCTCCGCACGTTACACACCTTGGGGCCCGAGGTGTTTATAATACAGGGGGTGGGGGACCACAGCTTGTCAAGCCCCCAGCTCCCTTTAGCCCTGCCCAGCTGGGCCATTAATAACCTCGCCCAACCCCTACCTGGCCCTCCCCTCCTCACAGGCACCCAGGATGCCTAGCACCCACCTTGAGAGTGGGATACTCCTGCACCTTCAAAGTCATTGAGAGCTGAGCAGCTGATTCCTGCACCGCCATCTTGGATTGGGCACCAACCTCCTCCCACCCCCTCCCCGCGCAGAGCCCAAAAGAGCTACCTACGGCGCGCGTTGCATGGTGGGCAATAAAGGACTTCCTCCTCTTTTCTTTCCCCCGCCCCTCTCGTCCCTGATGGAGACGGGCTGAACCAACAGATTACCTCTCCCCCTCTCAAAGCCGGGTGGTATGAGCCACTGGACAGTGGCGGTGGAAGAGAAAGGGAGAGAGTATTCATCCAATCGTTGCATCCCTTTCGCATCTATCACTTCATAGGCTTTGTCCCGCCCTCTAACTTGTGAAAGCGTGTTTGATTGGATGATCCATGGGACTGGGACTAGCCACAGAGACAAATCAGGGAGAACTACGCATTCCCGTAGGCGTGGATTACATCTGCGATTGGCAGTTTTATTTTCCAATCAAGCTATCCAGATTTTCATTCGGCCCAATCAGAATCTCCTTTCTGTTTGGGTGGGCGGGACGTAAAAGTACATTTTTATGGTGAGTTAAAGAGGAGGTTTTAACTACCCCCCAAGGTGTCCGGAGGGGCGGGATACACCGCAAGCGAAGCCTGGTGGGTTCTCCAGCTGTGTGCACTTCGATTGGCAGGCAGAGGTGCCAATGGACGCAGCAGACACGTCGACGGACAAAGCGATGAGCGAATGGGAAGCGAGCGTGGCTGGGAAGGGCGGGTTGTTGTGAGCCGCCTCGATTGTTGCCGGAGTTTGTGTGTGGGGAGACGGGGAGGGGGTGATCCCTAGTAAGTCGCGTAGGGAGGAGCGGGAGTGAGGCGGAGACGGCGGGAAGAGGTTTAAATAGCGGAGACAGAGTGAGTCCTCTTCCCCCTCAGCTCATCCCGCAGCGGGGACTCCCTCCTTCCCTCTCACCTTATCCCCTTCCCAATCCCGGGGGACACTACTCTCCTCGACCCCGACCCGGTCCCTTCGGCGGGGCAGCCACAGCCGTTGGCCGGGGCGCGTGCGGGTGCCCAGGCGCCGGGAGGGAGGCGGTTCTCGCTGGGGGTGAGCGGGCTCCGTGCCCTCCCCCTGCAGGTTCCAGTCCGGCTGGGCCGCTGGTGGTATCCTGTGCCCCCGAGCTGCGTACGTTTCTGCCCGAGCGCCAGCAGGGGAGCGCGGAGCTCCCTCTGGAGGCCTGCTTCGCCCCCGCCCCGCTGCTGGACGGGGTGGGCAGGGCTGCCCTCGCTCCCTCCTGCTGCTGGGACAACGCCGGGGGAACCGCTCGCCTCCGTCGGCTGCGCGCTGCCGGGGGTGGTGGAAGGTGCCCCGTGCCCATCCCTGAGCCACCTGGCCTCAGACATGGCCAAGCGCTGGCCAGCCAGCTCCGTTCACCACCAGGAGCCTTCCGTCGACAGCCTGGCTGAGTTCTGTGCGCAGCCAGCAGAGTCCCCCGGCCGCCTGGCAGGGAGAGACGCCCCCTTCCGAGCTGCCTGGAGCACTAACGCTTGAGAGAGGGAGATTCTGCCACCCTCTCCTCCTCTTGCCCTAGCTGTGACTGGAAATGGTGCTTGTTCCAGGCTTAGACAGTAAATAGTTCCCTGTCCCGCTCCACTCGGCACCTGTCTGTTAATGGGTTGCCAATTTTGATTGGATGTATTCCTGTAGGTTTCATCACATGACATAATCTTTAATTAAAGATTAATCTTTAATTCCTGGGGACTCCAGGACAATCCTGCAGGGTTGGCAACTCTAGTCTGTTACCATGTAAGAAGGGCCGGAACCTGCAGTTTTTCTTATGGTTACTCCCCTTGATTTCCTGTGGGAGTAGACAGACACATGGGAGTTTTAGCAGAATCAGGACTGAACCAGCGGCTCTCCGGTAGTGATCTGAGGACTAGCAGAGAACCATTCTTTATGGTCTGCAGAATGAAACATTTTGAGGCTATCCTTTTTAGGATCTTATATAACTCTCATAACTGGTTTCTGATCACTTTAGTGGGTTGGGATTAGAGATGCCCCATGAGACCTTGAGAAAATCTTCCTCTGAGGAATTAGCCTGCAGAATGAAAAAAAGATGGAGAACCACTGATCCAAAAGTTGGATGTGAAGGGAAAGGTTGTTATAAGCTGTTTCTTACTCCATTGAAGTCTATGGCAAAACTCCTATTGACTTCAGTGGTGCAGGAAGCTGTCTTGTATGACCCTTACGTTTTGAGAAGTGCACCTTATTGATTAACATGATGGTCCAAGGTTTAAAAGTGCATGCATATGAAACGTCCATGAATAGTGACAGTGACTTTGCTGCCCTTCCTGGTTAAAGTTTAGCTGCATTATTTCTGTTAACCTTTAGAGGATTGTATTTAATGAAAACCACAAATATTGCCAAGAAAAAAAGCAGTTTACTTTCATAGTGTTAAAATTTCAAAATATACTTCAATAAAGGCTAGAAAATACAGCATGTTTTAAAACATGTTACCTAATAAATTATAACAAACATGATTTTAAACAGGACCTTGTACCTTGTGTAGACAAGGCAAGTGATGATTAAAAATGTGTGATTGGTTGTAGTTAAACTTACCATGGTGCCTAGGACTGACCACAACCAACAGGATTTTAAACGTGATTTGCCCTATCTCCCTCCATTAGGTGCAAAGTCCTGTTTATAATCATGTTAGTTTAAAAAAAAAATGTACAGTTGTATTTGGGTGCCTCTGGCCCCTGCTGCCTCCCCTGCCCCCCCGCCCCCCTCACCTTTAGCCACTGCTGCCTCCCCCGGCTCCTCACTGCCCCCCTCGGGACTTCCCATTGCCCTCAGGGCCCTGCTCTTCCTCCCCCCCCCCCCCCCCCCCCCCCCCCCCCCCCCCCCCCCCCCCCCCCCCCCCCCCCCCCCCCCCCCCCCCCCCCCCCCCCCCCCCCCCCCCCNCCCCCCGGGCCCCCCCCCCCCCCCCCCCCCCCCCCCCGCCCATTACCCTGAGCTCCCTTCCACAGCCTCCCACCCCAGGCTCACCCCACTTCTTGCCTCTTGACCACGGTGCCCAGTAAGACCGGCCCTGCTGAAACCCCGCCGCCCTGGGTTGAAGCCTTCCCCCAAAGCCCCTCGGCTGAATTGGTGGGGAAAGGGGGGCTGAAGCCCACCCCTAGAGTCCCATGGCTGAAGAGGGGGTGTCGGCTGAAGCCCTCCCCTGGAGCCCCTCGGCACTGCTGGGAGGAGCCGATGCTTTGCCCTCTCCCCCATCTCTGTCCAGGAGGCTATCCTGGCCGCAGGAAAACCCCTTGGTGGTCACATTTGAGAAAAGCTGCCCTACGGGCCTGATCCTGCAACTGGATCTGCATGGCTGGACCTCAATTGACTTTATTGAGGCTCCATGCAGATATAGGGGTTTCAGTGGGTCAAGCTGAAAGATTGGAGCCTTAGTTAGGTAGATAGTGTGTACGCACACCTTTACATAGCACTATCATGTTCTTCTTATCTTCTTCACGTAGATATGAAATATATACACATTATTTTTTAAAGATTCTTTAACAAAAACTTTTATGCTAGACAATGTGAGTTCAGTAGTTAATTAGCACTAAGGACATGGAAAGAAAAATTAGCAAACGGTGGATATTGTGTTGTGAATTAGGCTAATGTGTGAAATATGTAGCTACTGAACATTATATATATATATTTACATGTAATTTATTTTGCTATGTATATTTAGTTATGTCTACAAATCTTAATTGTACCATATTTTTGATATGTGATTTTATGCTTAATGGTGATCTTCAACAGTATGCAAAATGACAGTATTTCACAAATATAAAGTGATCATATGCATATGTGTGCAAAGTGAGTCAGCCTTTGTCCTGTAGAACTATTGGTGAATGTTTGTCAGAAATTAGTAGTCAAAGTTGAAGAGGTTTGCTCAATGGAAACAGATGGCTGAGCCACCATCATGTCACAGAAAACAGCATGCATTCTTAGTTTAACACAAGAGGGAGCATGTCTAATCTTTAACCTTTAAATATTGCAACTTCAGAGAGAGAGCTTTAATTGTTGAATGTCAACTAATTTACGTTCTAGGTGGCATGGTTAAATATTTATACAGCCTATATGTGCATTGTTGGCATGTTTTCAATTTAAGGTTGTTGCAACTATTAGTTCATCATGGAGGGTGTGTGGACTAGAACTAAACTAATCATCTAATGTCTCAAATATTTAAACTTATGTTAAAGAAAATGGAGTGGTCAGTAACTTCCTGCTGAAATTAAAATCAGTGAATTATGTTGTTGTAAACATTCATATACAGAAATGGATCTTTGATTTTAATGATAAAATAATAATCTTTGTTTTCAAGTTTCCTCTGATTACCCCTTGTTCCAAAATTATGGAGCCCAAGTTTAATTTTAATAGAGTTGTGATTAATGCAAAACAAGTCTGTGTATACAGTGGTTAGCTCTTAAGTATCATTGTGTAATTCTTACAAAAGCCAGGAAGTATAAATTTGGGGTATATTAAGAAGGATGCGTATGGCCATAACTTGTTTCTTTCTCTCTGTCCTCTAGCTGGATGACATAAAAAAGAAATTATTAGATTCATTATTTTATTTTGAATTTGTATTTCCAGGTTTTGATGATCATCTTTTTCAAATAGTTTATTAATAGGAATGAACAGTTAGTTGTAATTAATAAGTACTGTAGTGCAATCTCTTTATAATGAAAGTTAAACTTACAAGTGTAGAACTATGTACAAAAAATACTGCATTCAAAAATAAAACAATGTAAAACTTTAGAGCCTACAAGTCCACTCAGTCCTACTTCTTGTTCAGCCAGTCGCTCAGATAAACAAGTTTGTTTACATTTGCAAGAGATAATGCTGCCTGCTTCTTGTTTACAGTATCACCTGAAAGTGAGAACAGGCATTCACATTGGACAGTCGTAGCTGGTGTTGCAAGATATTTATGTGCCAGATGCATTAAAGATTAATATGTCTCCTCATGCTTCAGCCAGCACTCCAGAGGACATGCGTCCATGCTGATAACGGGTTCTGCTCGATAACCATCCAAAGCAGTGCGGACCGACGCATGTTCATTTTCATTATCTGAGTCAGATGCCACCAGCAGGTGGTTTGGGTTCTGTAGTTTCCGCATCAGAGTGTTGCTCTTTTAAGACTTCTGAAAGCATGCTGTGTTTTGTCAAATCTGCAGTGAAAGTGTTCATAAAATGAACAACATGTGCTGGGTCATCATCCAAGACTGCTATAACATGAAATATATGGCAGAATGCAGGTAAAACAGACTAGGAGACATACAATTCTCCCCCAAGGAGTTCAGTCACAAATTTAATTAATGCATTATTTTTTTAACGAGCATCATCAGCATGGAAACATGTCCTCTGGAATGGTGGTCAAAGCATGAAGGGGCATACAAATGATTAGCATAACTGGCATGTAAATACCTTGCAGTGCCAGCTACAAAAGTGCCATGTGAATGCCTGTTCTCACTTTCACGTGACGTAAATAAGAAGCAGGCAGTATTATCTCCCATAAATGTAAACAAACTTGTTTATCTGAGCGACTGGCTGAACAAGAAGTAGGACTGAGTGGACTTGTAGGCTCTAAAGTTTTACATTGTTTTATTTTTGAGTGCAGTTATATAACAAAAAAAAATCTACATTTGTAAGTTGCACTTACATGATAAAGAGATTGCAGTACAGTACTTGTTTGAGGTGAATTGAAAAATACTATTTCTTTTGTTTGCCTTTTTACAGTGCAAATATTTGTAATAAAAATTAATAATATAAAGTGAGCACTGTCAACTTTGTATACTGTGTTGTAATTGAAATCAATATATTTTAAAATGTAGAAAAACATCCAAAATATTTAATGCATTTCAATTGGTATTCTATTGTTTAACAGTGCGATTAAAACTGCGATTAATTGACAGTCCTATTAAAAATGTTAAATACTCTACATACTACCTAGTAGACTAAAACAGAAGCCTCACTTTTACTCTATTGGCAAGTAACTATATTGTTAATTATATATTTAACGTGTATATTATGACCATCCAGTTGGCTTAATCTCAGCTATATAGGAGGATGGGAGATCTAACTTTTTCTAGGGTGGAAATTGTGAACAAATAATAATATTAACAGTGTGCACAATGTTATACATAACATGGAGACATGGTCCATACTAGAGTGACTTGCCATATTGATTTGGTAGTGAGAGTGTTTTTATATGTGGCAGAGAAGAGGCAGAATGGACTATATGGATCTCAAATACTTCTTGGTGAATGTTCAAGCAACCATTATGTTTTTGGGAAGTTGGGAGGAACAGTATTTTGGAGAAATAATGACCCACACTCCTCCTTGGACTGCTAACAGGGAGCATTTGAGTAGATTTGAATCCACTAACGCTGCCTATTGATAGGAGAAGATAGCCCCAAGAAATGGACTGGCCTTTGGCCACATATTTATTTCTGTAACATATCTTTTGATTTGAAGGGGATTTTAAAATGAAAAGTAATGCTTCAGAATAAGCAGAATTTAGTCATCTATATGAAATAAGTTGTCCATCTTAGTCAGGTTTCCATGGGTCAATTATCCATGCCATAAAACCATCACCAGTTCAGTCGTTGACTCTGATTGGTCAAAGATTGAATAAGAGTACAGATTGCCTTGCCTTGTCACCCCTTAGAGCAGCATTGTAAAGTAGCCATTGCATAGCAAACAAAAATTATGTTCTGCCACCTTACCATGATGATGAGGACATTTTACTTGCCTGTCAGAAAAAGTATTTGCTTCCAGCAAGTGGTGTGAGTAGAATTTTACAAAGCTGCCTTAGAGGATTAGCGATGATACACATTGTCAAGGGCCACTGTCTGTGCTGACCAGCTCTTTGAATAGACAACTTAATATCTCCAGGACTATCCAATACATTCACTTAAAAGTTCTTTAAAAGTTACTGTGTATTCAGACTACTCAGTTTTCAAATATTAATATTTATTAATGTGTTTTTATAAAAAGTAAAGCGCCAGATTCACATTGTAGATCAAAGGTCTGTGAAATTTTATTTTTAAAAATGAATGTTTTATTTATATTGGAAAAGTACAAATAAGGCTTCCAGAGCTGATAAAATGAGTGTACTTTTGTGCCCCTAAAACTTTTTGAATAGTCTAAATGGATGTTTTAAAAATATAAAAAAGAAAAATATCACCCTTTTTAGCTAAGAGCAATTTTTTGCTGGCTTGAGTTATAACCCCCTGAAAATAGGGGTCTAGAATGAAAGTGCTGACACAGCCTAAACTATAGAGCAGTGTCCTTCGTGCGGCTGTAATAATTGCCCGGACAGTGTTTTCTGCTTTCCTATTACTGTGCTGTGTTTCTCTCTAATTCACTATTTTTAAAACTTTCTGAGAAGTTTGATATTATTTAGAGCACACGAAGTGCGTGGAATAACCTGAGGAGTAAGATTGTTCAGTAGCATGGACTTGTTAATCTCAGCCTGATCTTGTCAGTAACAGCAGAGCAGAGGGAGAGGAACTCCGGCTGGGGCAGCGCTCCAAAGGTTTGTCTGTTATTTTATGGCTAAATTGTGTCTCAGCACCAAACTATTAAGTATGCGGAGTGTTGTTTGTAATCTGTAGATTTCGCAGTTGCGAAAATGTGTGTATTTAGCTGTATTGTTTGTTTGCAACGGGGAAGATTTGCCTGTGTGTGTATGGAAGAGAGCGAGTGTGTGTTACGATCTGGGAAACGCTGAAGAAGAAGAAACCCTGTTGGTTCTCCATGCAAATGACCGCTTTGGTTGTAACAAAAGCCTTGATGTTGGGCTTGGAAAAATGATCTGACAGTGTAACAACCCCAGGCCACTTTCGCCATGTTTTTGTTTATTCATGTTTCATTCCGTTTTCCGTAGCTATCTCACAGATGTTTCCAATTTCACTGTTTTTACACCGTCGATCCTCCTTTTTTGGAGTTAGCAGTAAAATATGTGAAAGAATGTTAACAAAACAGAGAGGTGTTGCAGATGTTTATACTTTAGTTCTTGCGTTGCGCTTGACGGTATTGGCAGAGGGATACAGTACATATGAAGGAACGTCAGAAGCATCTGTTTTAACTACCGAGCTTGTAATTTCTAAATGTGCCCATTGTAACTTGAATTTTAACATAAGCAGATGAAGTGAACACGTTCCTGATACAATATGTCCAGTTAGTATCCTTTTTGGTTGTTACTATTTCTGGGGGGAAAGATAGAAATAAGAGCGAGGAAAGGAATATATGTGACACAACATGTATGCTCCTAGATAAACTCCTGCCATCTCGGAGTGTCTGTAAATATTTGAACAGCTTCTGTTAAGTCAAATAAAATTGGTTACCATGAGAAACAAAAAAGTATAATAGAATAGTTTAAACAGACAAATGAAAACGTTAACAAGGAATTGCTTTAGAAATATTCATAGAATGGTAGTAGTGGGAAAAATCGTTTAAACAGAATTAGTAGTAACACATTTAAACCTTTTAGCCACTGATGAACCTGGAAAACGCTCGCTCTCTGCCCCCTCCCCCCAGAAATAACCTGCAGAGATGAATGATGAATCTTAATGTCACATATATTGATATATTGAAATGTAATTTGTCTATTAACCACATACAAACAATTTGCTTATAAAATTGCATGCTTGTTGAACATATCAAGATATACAAATATAAAACCTTAAATCTTAAAGGACAAAATGATTCAATGTCCAGCGCTACTGTTTAAATCAAATGTGTTACCTATGATGAGATGGAAAGTTACTTAAATCCTCACTTGCTATGCATATGTGGATCTCATCATTTCTCTTCATAGACTGGAGATTAAAGAGAAAAGGATTACAGAATCTAGAGAATTTTTTTAGCAGAAGACCTGTAGCCTTGCTCTGGGAATTAACATTGAAGAGGCTTTTAAGGAGGGGCAGGATTGAGGTAAACATTTTGTTGTAGTGTATAGTCGTAATATTATAGAAATGGATCTTTCTTGTTGGTTCTGAATGGTCACCAGCCAATTTTATAAGTGTTCACATAAGGGAATGGAATCAATCTTTTATATGTTTAATAATGATAAAGAACCTTCCTGCCCCAACAAAAGCAAAACAAAAATCTTTGCATAGATTTTTATGTCACCAAGTAACAATATGGGTAAAGCCTGTCATTCTATGCATTGTATTCACTTTTTTTTAGTTTTTCTGAAATAAAGCATTTTTGTTTATTGTCTGAAAATAAAGCTTTGAATGGCTTCCGTATTTTAAAACATGAATATGATTCCTGTATAAATATTTTTGATTGCTTTCTAAAATGTTGACAGTATCTAATGGAAAATGGCCTATGTGGTGAAAGAAGTTTAAATAAAACCAGAAATTTGATATTATGGCCAGTCTTTATTGTGGGAATTAAGAATACAGCCTAACAGACTTTGACCATGTTCCTACTCCTGCTTCAGTTGAGAAGAAGTAATGGTGCTATGTTACACTTTTTGCAAAAGTGTTTCAGCTGATGAAGCAGATCATTTCATAGGGTGATATGGACAGGAATGTCATACTTATTTGTTTGGAGAAAAGTTGCTGATCATACTGACTCTTGAAGGAATGGGACAAAGAACAGAGGCTAAGTGGAGATACTAGTTACTGATTAGCTGTGTTGAATATGGAAAATTTTCTTTTAATGGTTAAGCTATTGTGATAAAGTTTGGGGAAAACATTATTACAAATAAAAATATTTTTTGTAAAAAAAAAAGATATACACTTTTAATGTACTGGTGGAAGATTTGACTTTTTAAAGTACACAGTAGAACTAGTAGGTCAGCATAGTCCATCCTGGACTTTATCAATAGCAAACCTTATAAGCATCTTAAATGTTTTATTGGGACTCTTTCTCAGCCTCTTGTATCAGGACATAATCCCACTCTTTCTCCTCCCAACTCCTGTTATCTGTTATGATACCTGTGGTTAGAAAGCCCTGAATTATCTTGATGGAACAGCATTCAGTGAAAACACATGAAATTGAACTGCTTAGATTGGAAGGTTGTTCAGAGTAGTGCTCAGAATTATTAAAATATATTTACAAATTAGTGTGAGTCACATTGCTGAAACTGTATTACAATACAAAAATATTTAACACAATTATTGCAGTTCCACGAAAGCATTTAAGAAATACCATTAGTTGCGTTATGCTCTACATGCTTTATTTGCATGGTATGCGTGTGTATATGGGGTTTTTTGTTGTTGTTTTCTTTATTTGAGGAGTGGGAGTAAAAACAAAAAACCTCAGGTGATATAGTGCAATAGTAATGATCAGTTATTTTTAGTTTAGTATCCTATTTATTTATTTTAGACATACATTTTTATTTTATATAAAAGTTGCTAGTTTATGTAGAAGTTGATTATTTCTTCCAGGAGTAAAAAATTAATTTCAAATACATCTTGTACTCAAATGAGTTGACATACATAATCACTTGTACCTTCAATTCACATTTCATTATGTTGTTTTGTTCAGAGTTTACACCAGGGGTCTCAAACACGCGGCCCGCGGGCCGCATGCGGCCCGCAGGGCTATTGCATGCGGCCCACGAGCTCCTCCCGGCCCCCCCGCCCTCCTCCAACGTTTACCTGGCCGACCAGCACCGGGGGCAGGGCAGGCTCCCTGCTTGCCTGCCTGCCCTGCCGCCGCGTCGCACCAGGAAGCAGCTGGAACCTGTGGGAGGTGGGGCGCTGGGGTGTGTGTGGCTGTTGCTTCAGGCACCGCCCCCAGCAGCTCCCATTGGCCACAGTTCCCCATTCCCGTCCAATGGGAACTGCTGGGGGCAGTGCCTGAAGCAACAGCCACACACACCCCTGCGCCCCTCCTTCCCCAGGTTCCAGCCGATTCCTGGTGAGGCGCGGCGGCAGGGCAGGCAAGCAGGGAGCCTGCCCTGCCCCCGGTGCGGGTCGGGCCGGAGC
>QXTE01000046.1:9719350-9731671 GCA_003942145.1 Platysternon megacephalum
GCCCCTCTCCCGAGTGGCCGCCCCAAGCACCTGCTTGTTCAGCTGGTGCCTGGAGCCGGCCCTGTTCAGATGCTATCTCCAAACTCCTCAGAAGCACTCACTCATATATTCACTCACTCTCACCTCTCCCCAAACTGCATGCACTTATTTAAATCAATAGAAGATGTATGCACTTATGCCAAGACTGAATTTCATCTTTTATCCTTATCTTGATAATTGCCCTGTTTGTTCCTCTGAAGTATCTGGCCACTATCGTAAGACAGGATACTGGGCTAGATGGACCATTGGTCTGACCCAGTATGGCCGTTCTTTTATTCTTATCTGAATGGCAAGATACAGCAAATTACCTTTCACGTTACTCTGAATGGACTGCCAGCTCTTCCATTCACTCACTGTGCCACCATTTCAAGGGAACTGAAGTAAAGGAGTTCAAACCATTCCACTGTGACTGATAGAAATCAGTTGCTCTTTGCATGGTGGCTTTCTTACTGTTGCCCATCTGAAATGAAGTCATATGATTCCAGGACAGTGAAAGGAAACCCTGTATGAGTGACTTGAATGATGACAGGTTCACTTTCTTTGGTGCAATTGATAAAACATACTGTTTGGCAGAGGGTGCATAAGTGCCATCTGGAGACTGTTTGAAAGCACCTGCTTCTGTACAAGGCCACCAGCTGCCATTCCATTAATATGTATATATATCTATACACCTACTTCCATTGTCACGCTCAATGAGCGCTTTGGGGATTGATTTCCTGATGCAATCTAGAAGCAAAGAAAACCGTTCTTAATATGCCTCTTTCATAATATGCACTGTCCCTTTCTTAGTCTCTCTGTTTTCCTTGTTCTTCAACCATAAAGAGCAAAACCATGTCAAAGTGTTTAAGGCAGCTAGGAATATTCTGATTACCTTTCCCAAAGTGCACTCATTCTGACCAAGGAACAAAGAAATAATAGACAAAGGTTTTCCTTGTGTGCAGGAGCAGAAGGCCATGTCCTGCTGATGTGAGACTAGAGACCCATTCCAAAATGGTAATGAATTCTTAAACTAGACTAGATGAAGAAAGCACCTGAAAATAATATTAGTACCTGGTGATAGTACTGAGAGCCTCATGACAAGAAAAAATGTCCAGTGTGTGTCCAGTCATCATGCTGAACTTGTCATTTATTCTGTTTGTTACATTCTAATGAAGAAATGTGATACTCACCAGCAGTATGACTTCCTCCCCCTCTTCCCTCCCCCGCAATCTGCTTTTTGCTAGTGAGAGACACAAAGCATCCTAAAATGAATCATTTGCGTGGTCACTGTGACATTACCCAGGGGATAATCTGGACACATGGACAGTTGTGTCCCCTCAATTCTCCAATTTGGGGTGCCTCTTACACTTCTTCGCTGTGAGAGCAACCACTCGTGGTCAGCTCTCACACAGCCTCCAGCATGTAAATCACTCCCAGCTATCTCGAATGAGTGCTACTTTGTAGGGCAACACCAGCAAACTCCCAGTCTCAGACTTTCCCCCAGAAATGTGCATCTTGTACTGCTCAGCTCTGTCCTGGACAATACAGGCTCATATAAAGTCCATCATCTCATTAATAGAAAATGATATGCACAAATCTTGTTAACTCAAATGGAGTTGCCCAAACAGTTCAATCCAGACACACTGGTTTATATCAAACAAAAAGTTTATAAACTACAGAAAGATTTTAAGTGATTACAAGTAATGAGGCATAAAGGTTAGAATTGGTTATAAGAAAATAAAAAGTAAAATGCAACTAGCACCTAACTTAGCAAGCTAAATGAATTTAAAGGAAAAGGTTTCGCTCACCACATGCTTCATCAGCAGTCTCACTGTCTGGATTCCTTTCAGCCAGGACCCATCCCCCAGTTCAGTATAATTTCCTTGTCCTTCAGGTGTTGTTGATGCCATGGGCAGAGAGAAAGGGAGGAGTATTTTGGGCTGTCTTTTCCCTTTCTTATAGTTCTTTTTTGTTGAAAATTATCTCCAGATGAGGTTCAGGAGTCAGAAAGTCTGTTGGGATGGGAACCTTCAGCTGTTTCTTTGCCAAAATGTACATTTCTTGCTCACACCCTTTTTCCTGCCAAGGAATGGCCACTTAACCAGGTGATAGTCCATTTGATTTTGTTGACATCTGGCTGAGGCGTCAGTTTTGCCTTTTGTCTCTGAGGAACTGGTTTGTGCCTGCTTTTCTAAACTTGGAACATGTCTCAGTAATGTTATATAGTAGAATCTTATAACTTTACATACAATGTTGCAACACATATTTTACCAGGACAATAATGATCAGCAAATTATGAGTTTTCAAATGATACCGCACATGACATACTTTCTACAAAGTTTATCCTAGTCTTGCAAAAAGGGCGAACATAGCAATACAGACTGTCACAATCACCCTCTAACTTTTTTTCACAAACATAATTTTCCCATAGTAACTCCATCATAACTTTGTTTGACCAAACAAAGGAAAAATGGGTTAGACCTACAGAAATTAATTGCAAGCAATAACCTTTCTACAGAATTCCATAGGTAGGATATAACACTCTGTTAAATTCTAGAAAAGGTTTAAATCAGGCAGTGGAATTTAATAAAGAATGATATCCTTTCTATAGAATTTTTAAAACTTCCTCTAGAAAGGATTTCACTCCCAATATTAAATCTTGTTGGTTTTTACAATAGTTTCTAAAGACTCCTTTTGGTTCTTATACCTATTCACTCCTAGAGGACTTTCTATAATCACTGGATTTCACTGGCACCTCCAAGACTGGCACGGATGCCATTTCATGAGTAAGCCAACATGACTTTCTGGACACTGCGGAGGTCAGGCTGGGCTATCTCAGGGAAGACTGGGTATGTCACTGTTTTGATGCACCCAGAGCCAGATCTTGAGTGTTGCTGAGTATCTGCAATTCCCATTGACTCCAAGGCTTGGCCCTTGATTTCCTCCTGCCTGAAGCATAGGAATCTCCAGTAGGATAGATCGTTGCATAACATAGATGTGTACTTTTTTAAAAGATGGTGTGAGCAGGGATGTGATGTCAGAACGGTATGTTTTGTCACCCAGCTCTGCCCTGAGCTTTCTGTGTGTGATACCTTGAACAAGTCCTATAAACTCTTCCCTGAGCTATCCTATTTGAGGAGGAGACTGGTAACAGTATTTTGTTTATTATTAATTATTTATTAGTATTTCTGTAGTATGTAGAAGCCCTAGTCATGGAATAGTAGACTATTATGCAAGGTGCTGTACAAACACAGACCTAAAAGGTGGTCCCTGCCCCATAGAGTTTACAAGGCCTGGTCTACACTACGGGGTTAGGTCAAATTTAGCCACGTTAGGTCAATTTAAAAATGAATGCGTCCACACAACCAACCCCGTTCCGTTGACCTAAAGGGCACTTAAAATTGACTTCTGTACTCTTCCCAAGCGAGGGGAGTAGTGCTAAAATTGACTTTGCTGGGTCGAATTTGGGGTAGTGCAGATGCAAATCGATGGTATTGGCCTCCGGGAGCTATCCCAGAGTGTTCCATTGTGACCGCTCTGGACAGCACTTTGAACTCCGATGCACTAGCTAGGTACACAGGAAAAGCCCTGGGAACTTTTGAATTTCATTTCCTGTTTGGTCAGCGTGGCGAACTCAGCAGCACAGGTGACCATGCAGTCCCCCCAGAATTGTAGAGTGTAGAATGTTTCTACGCCCCCACCCCTCCATCATCTCCGTCCCTGAGATTATCGCAGATTCGAAGGTGAAAAAAATGCACTCGCGATGACATGTTTTCCGAGCTCACGTAGTGCTCACGTAGTCCTCCCGCACTGATAGGGCACAGCTTAATTCAGTGGCAGAGGCCAGGAAAGAATTAAACGAGCACCTGCTTCTGTACAAGGCCACCAGCTGCCATTCCATTAATATATATATCTACTTCCATTGTCACGCTCAATGGTCACTTTGGGGATTGATTTCCTGATGCAATCTAGAAGCAAAGAAAACCATTCTTAATATGCCTCTTTCATAAAAGAGCGGAGGCAGGACGCGATGCTGAGGCTAATGGGGGAGCAAACGGATACGATGAACTGTCTGTTGGAGCTGCAGGAAAGCCAACAAGAGCACAGACCCCTACTGCATCCACTGTATAACCGCCTACCCTCCTCCCCATGTTCCATAGCCTCATCACCCAGACGTCCAAGAACGCGGGGGAGGGAGAGGCTCCGGGCACCCGGCCACTCCACTGCAGAGGATGGCCCAAGCAACAGAAGGCTGTCATTCAAACAGTTTGATTTTTAGTGTGGCTACAATAAACAATGTGGCCTTGTCCTTCCCTCTTCCCCCACCCCACCCAGGCTACCTTGTCGTTATCTCATTTTTTTTTAATTAATAAAGAAAGAATGCATGGTTTCCAAACAATAGTTACTTTATTTCGAAGGGGGGAGGGTGGTTGGCTTACAGGGAATTAAAATCAACAAAGGGGACGGGTTTGCGTCAAGAAGAAACACATACAACTGTCACACCGAAGCCTGGCCAGTCATGAAACTGGTTTTCAAAGCCTCTCTGATGCAACAACAGCGGTGACAGTGAGCTGAGCGGGTGCCATGCTTGCCGTGGTATGGCGTCTGCACGGGTAACCCAGGAAAAAAGGCGTGAAACGATTGTCTGCCATTGCTTTCACGGAGGGAGGGGCGACTGACGACATGAACCCAAAACCACCCGCAACAATGTTTTTGCCCCATCAGGCATTGGGAGCTTAACCCCAAATTCCAATGGGTGGTGGAGACTGTGGGAACTATGGGATAGCTACCCACAGTGCACTGCTCCGTAAGTTGATGCTAGCCACGGTAGTGAGGACGCACTCCGCCTACTTAATGTGCTTAGTGTGGACACACGCAATCGACTGTATAAAATCGATTTCTAAAAAGCGACTTCTATAAAATCGGCCTAATTTCGTAGTGTAGACATACCCTAAGTAGAAGACAAAAGACAACAGATGGATGTAGTCAAATCCAACCCAGACTGATACTAACTGAAAGTTGTTGCTCTCTGACGGCTGTTTAGTAGCTTATTGCCTCAGTCAATTCCTGGTTAACAGTTATCCACATCTCATAGCTGACACTCTTATTAGCAGTCCCAGCAGAGTTATTAAGATTGACAAGCCTCTTGTCCCTAGAAGTAGTCCCTTCAGGCCAAGTTTGACGCATAGAGTTGTAGCAGTTTGTGGAGGCCTGAGCTGCTGCTTTTCAGAAGACAGAGCCCCATCTGAATTGAGAGAATTCTCTTTGTGTATTTATTTTTCCTGTAGCGAATACGCATTTGTTTATCTCTGCATAGTTTTCTTGAGAAAAGCTAGTCACTGCCTCTGCATTATAACAACAGAAACTGAATGTTTGAGGTGGGTCTAAGATTCTAGTTGTTGGTCTGTGTATAAGGCACCTACAGGTACTTCAAAGGATCAGAATGCTTCACAGGCTTGCAGAGTTCCAGCAAATTTTAGACTTGAAGCACAAGACTAAGAATCCATTTAGATGTTCTCTTCTAGCAGATTTACAGGTAACTCGCCCATATTTGGGGAAATTAAAGGATGTCTCTCTAGCCACTTCTTTACCTAAAGTAGTAGTGGTCCTAAAGAACTTGACCAGGCTGTTTTCTCTTTAACATAGAGAGTCTGAAAGAGAAAGTGGAAAGAGGCCATACATAGAAATCCTTCAATGTAGTCCAGTTTCATTCCCACACAATGGTTTCTGCCAATTCCTAGACATTCTCCAAAATGTAGCTGAACATTTATTTCAGAGTGATATAACAAGCATCAAACACATGGGCTGTGGGTGCAGACAACAGATGTAAATGAGCCTCTTCCCCATTTTTTTTCTTGTCAGGTGGCTGGCTGAGTTGTAAAGAAATGATAAGTTGGTCTCTCCAGGTTCATTAAAAAAAATTCTGCATTATTTACAACTTGTATTGCAGCAGTGTTTAGGTATCCCAGTGGAGATCAGGCCCCATTGTGCTAGGTGCTGTACAAACACAGAGTAAGAGAGAGTACAAGAGTTTATACTTTATATAGATTCAAAAAAAGGATGTGAGGGGAAACAGACACAGAGAGGTGAAGTGGTTTTCTCAAGGCAGAGGCGACATTTGGGGGGCATGGAAGGTCAAGTGCTCCCCCTCCCCAGATTGGCCTGCCAGGGGCGGGAAAGAGAGAGGCGCTCTGTCCTTCTTCCTCTGTGCCTCCCCCTCGGCATGTTCAGCCGCTCTCCCTGGCAGCAGGGTGGGTAGTGGGACAGAACTGCTTCTGCCTCAGAGACCCTGGCTGGGAAGCAGCGGCAGCCCGCTCCCTGAATGGGCTTGGCTGCTAGGGACAGGGGATGAGCGAGCCAGAAGCGGGGGTAAGGGGGGCATCTGGCTTACCCAGCCCCTGTCCCCAGCAGCTGGGGCTGCAGAAGGCCAGCCCCGACCCAGGCCCTGCTGCCGGGGACAGGCGCCGAGCCCCCTGCATACTTGACCCCTGTCCCTGGCAGCCGAGCCCATTCAGGGAGCGGGCTGCTGCTGCCTCCCAGCCAGGCTCTCTCAGGCAGAAGCGGCTCCGTCCCACCAGGGAGAGTGGCCAAATGTGCGGGGGGGAGGCACAGGGAGAGAAGGAACGGGGAGAGCAGGGAGTCCCCAGACTGGGCAGAGGTCGGTGGGGCTGTCACTGGACAGAGGACATGTGGGGTGATCACATGTCCTCCCCTTTAGCAGGGCCGGCTCCAGGCACCAGCTGAACAAGCAGGTGCTTGGGGCGGCCACTCGGGAGAGGGGCGGCACGTCCAGCTATTCGGCGGCAATTCGGCGGAGGGTCCCTCACTCCCGCTCGGAGCGAAGGACCTCCCGCCGAATTGCCGCCGCAGATCGCGATCGCGGCTTTTTTTTTTTTTTTTTTTTTGCTGCCTGGGGCAGCAAAAACCCTGGAGCCGGCGCTGCCCTTTAGATTGTGGGCCCTCCCAGTATGGGGAGGCACCAGTCATCTGCGGTCTTGCAAGGGTCAGTTCTGGGTCTGGTACTGGTCAATATTTTCATTAATGACTTGAAAAATGTAGCGGAAAGTCTGCTTATAAAACTTGTGGATAACATCGAGCTGGCAGGGTTGCATGCACTTTGGAGGACAGGATTAGATTTCAAAATGAGCTTGACAAATAGGTGAATTGGTCTGAAATCAACCAGATGAAATTCAATAGAAACAAGTGGCAGGTACTACTCTTAGGAAGCAAAAAATCAAATTCACAACTACAGAATGGGGAATAACTGGCTAGGCAGCAGCACTTCTGAAAAAAAATCTGGGGGTTATAGTGAATCACAAAGTAAATATGAATCAATAATATGAAGTGGTTGCTAAAAAGGCTAATATCATTAAGGGGTATTGTTATAGGGTGTCTACCCCACACCGGCCTGGAAGGGGTTAACATGGGCCTGAGAGAAAGCTGGGTTTAATTGATAATGAGGCCCAGCTGGGGAATGGCTGGGTGGTGATTATAAAGCCAGGAGGGTTGTAGCAGAAAGGAGGGTTTTCCTTAAGGATACTAAAGTGAGTGAAAGGCTATTTATAAAAAAAAAAAAAAAAATGGGGGGAGGGGCTAAAAATTGAATGAAGGAAGTGGCAGTTGTAGCCTTGTGGGCAGGGCCGGCGCAACCCATTAGGCGACCTAGGTGGTCATCTAGGGCGCTACTATTTGGGGGGCGCCGGCGCCCCAGCTGTCCGTGGAATTTTGGGGGCGGGACCTTCCGCCGCCGCTGTTGGGGGCGGCATTTTTTTCTTAGGACCTTCCGCCGCCTAGGGCGCCGGAAAAGCTGGCGGCGCTCCTGCTTGTGGGATGAGGTCGCTGTGCCAAAAACCAAACGAAGACAAGGCAAGGGAGCTGCTGGTAGAGTCTGCAGTCAATCTCTGGGGGACAGAAGAGGTAGGAAGCAGTCCATGGAGGCAGCAAGGAGCCTGAGAGAGCAGACCTTGGCTGCCAGCTACAGGGTCCCTTGGCTAAAACCCATAGTAGAGGGAGGGCTGGAATTCTCCTACCAGCCACTAAGGAAGATGGGGTGAAACCCCCTGAGATAAGAGGTGTAAGGACCACAGAGCCCAGAGAGAGACAAAAGATCTGCGGTCATAGCTTGGTTGGACTCTCTGATACTCCAGAAGGGGTGGACAAAAATGTGGCCCAGCTGGAGGGCCAAGTTGCAGAAGAAGAAGAGACCACTGCAATGCTGGAGCAACCGTCAGCAGGGGGCACCATACAAGGAGAGAGCCACTACACCCCACCTGGCCACAAGGAGGTGCACCTGCAGCGGGTGTACCCCTTCACAGCTGTATTAACAGGAGTGCTGTGTGTACGAGGTGGGAGATAAGTGTCCTACTCTACTTGGCACTGGTCAGGCCTCAGCTGGAGCATTGTACGGTTCCAGGGGCTACACTTTAAGAAAGATGTGGACAGATTTGGAGAGAGTCTAGAAGAAAATGACAAAAAACGATAAAAGGGTTAAAAAACAGCTCTATGAGGAAAGGTTAAAAAACTAGGGCATGTTAGTTTCGAGAAAAGAAGGCTGAGGAGGGACCTGATAACAGTCTTCAAATATCTTACAGGCTGTTGTACAGAAGAAGGCGATCAATTATTCTCCATGTCCACTGACGGTAGGAGAAGAACTAATGGGCTTAATCATCAGCAAGAGAATTTTAGGTTATATATTAGGGAATCCTTTCTAACTATAAGGATAGTTAAGCTCTGGAATAGGCTTCCAAGGGAGATTGTGGAATCCCTATCACTGGAAGCTGTTAAGAAGAGGTTAGACAAACACCTGTCAGGGATGGTCTAGGTTTCCTTGGTCCTGCCTCAGTGCAAGGGGCTGGACTTGATGATCTCCTGAGATCCCTTCCAACCCTACATTTCTATGATTCTGTAAGACAGGATGCACTGGGAATCTCGAAGGAGGGACTTCAGTGAGGAGAGGGGGGAAGTTTAGTGAACTGGGATGGTCAAGGCATTCCCTATGTAGTGGGTAGGGTGACCAGATGTCCCGATTTTATAGGGACAGTCCCGATTTTGGGGTCTTTTTCTTATATAGGCTCCTATTACCCCTCACCCCATCCCGATTTTTCACATTTGCTGTCTGGTCACCCTAGTAGTGGGTGGCAGGGAAGAAGAAATGAAGAACAAGATAGAGAATGCAACAAGGAGAAGCATAGAGAAAGGAATGGGAGAACAAGGTGACTAGGACATCAAAACTGGCATCACTGGTGGAATGGAAAGTACTGGGGCACAGTAAAAGATGAAGAGTAAAAATAAACATGTACAAATTGTTAACAGCAAGAAAAAATATTAGGCCGTTTTCATTTACATAAAGGGCAGATCTGGAGCTCATATAAAACTACCACCCAAAATGTCTCTGGGGATAGTAGCATCATCCCCCCTGAAGTTGCACAGCTTGCTTCCCTGGCAATTCCAGCTGGCCTAGAATTCATTTTGTCAGATGTGCAAGTAAATGAAACCCAGTGTAGCCAACCCTTTCAGCTTCAGCCCCGGTACTGCATTTGCCTGTTCTTTTTGGTACGCTGACAGAGTTGAAAGTGACTTGTTCTGTGCCGTGCTAAAGCAATGGCTCACACATGTGTTGCAGAATGAGCAAGTCACTGTCTGATCTGACGTTGATAGATCCCACTGTTTCTAGATTGAGTGTTTCATATATTTTACATATTACAGCACTGCAGAAATATTTTCTGCAGAATGTATGGTAAAATGCTTCTGTAAAGGAGTACTTTTGGCAGTGAGCATATACAGAACACTGACAGCTCTATGAATGTACCAAATAGGGTGACCAGAGGGCAAGTGTGAAAAATCGGGACAGGGGGTGGGGGGTAATAGGTGCCTATATAAGAAAAAGTCCCCAAAATCGGGACATCTGGTCACCCTAGTACCAAAAGGGGAGCCTATGGCATAACAAGGGGAGATGTAGCAGTCCAAATTAATTTCTGGTGTAATTCCAATGGAGTTACACCCAAGAATTAATTTAGCCTATGACTTTTAGTTTACAACAATATTAATTGCTCTGTTCCCTATGATGACATGCACAGCGGGCTTGATCCTTATTTCTCTGAGCACTCTAAACTCCCACTGAAGTGCTCAAAGAATGCTGGATTGGGCCCAGGTCTAGCACGAATAATGTTGCCCATAACCAGCAAGCCAAGAGGCAAGTAATTAAAAATGTGCACACAAGCAAATCCAGTTAAAAATGTGTTTAAAGGTGTTAAATGTAAGTAGAATGTCAAGTGTTGCACTGTAATGAACTGTTTCAAATGATTTCATAGACATCAAATATTTTTCTAACCTCTCCCCAGGGCACTACAATAGTAGAAACAAATTTCTGTACCCTCGGCTTTTTCTTTTGCTGTACCCACCTTTATGCCAAAATCCAAGTAGAGAAAATGTCTGCAGTGTGATTCCATTCACTGAAAATATACCCTCTCTGAGTCCCTGTAAATAGAGACATGGTTTTAAGATCACAGATACACCAGTGTGCTGCAGAATTATTCAGGTCAGCTGATCTGACTGGCATTTACTTCACAATCAAGAGCTCTTCCCCCTGTCTATACCACTCTAAGGGCAAATACTGCCCTTTATGCAATGTGGCTGCACAGCGGAGCAGTGCTAGTTGTGACCGAAGTCCCCAAATCATCCTGCCAGTGTGAGGGAGGGGATCATCCTCCCAGTAAGTGAGTGCTACATATCACAGCATCTGCAGTGGGGCAGTGTCTGGGCTTAATTGATCAGAGCCCAAACTGGCAAACCACACTCTCTTAGGACTATAGGGAGCTGGTCATTCTGCTAGCTGGACCCTTCATTTAGTGCTATTTAGAGTGCTATGGTGGTTGTATTTCCTGCTTGGCTATTGTGAGGATGCACTGATGGAAAGCTGTAGAGGCCCCAGGACTTCTTTCTATCATACCACCCCTCTGCATCATAGGGAGGGATTTCCCCCTCATGTTGCAAATCAATGTCTGCTGAGCAGCCCTGTTTATAATATTATTTATATCACAGTAGCACCCAAAATGTACTACGTGTTGTCCAAACACATAGGAAGACAGAGTTCCTGCCTCAAAGGACGTACAAGAAGGGAGGAGAAAGGGAAGCAACATTCAAACTAAAGCAATCAGTGTGATTGGAAAATGGCTTGTTAGATCTTGCTCCTTCTCTCTACAAAGTAACTTGTTATTAATAAAAGGGGTGATGCCCCTCGGACTATTTTAGCAGGCAATGTTCTTGGACATGGCAAATTGGTAACTTGATTAGATTTTAGTTTCACTTCGCAGCTGCTTAAGCTAGGGAAAGTAGATGAATAAACAGACTGTAGCTCAGCAAACCTTGGACATGACCTGAACAACTTCAGATTCAGGATCTGGGGCCAGTTTTGACATTTGTGCTTAGTTCCATCCTGAGACTTTGAGAAAACAAATGGACATAACTCTGGTCAAGTAAATTCCTAAATGGGAAGAAACGAGGCAATTTTTATATGTGAGAGACAACAAACTGGTGAAATTTTAAAAAGCACAGTAAGGAGAACCAAATCTGCTTGCCCCCATATTGCTAGGTACATATTGTATGTGCTGAATTGTTCCTGGTACTTTTGCTCAAGCAGCTGTGATGTTTGTCTGCCCTTTTATTTAGCATGCTTACCCTGTGAAATCAAAGCACCTGTCAGAGAAATGGCTTGTTTTACAGAATCAAGGCCTATTGAAACATTTTAAGTAAAAGATTTGTTTCCATTGTTAAGATAAAGATCTTTTCTTGGGGGGGGGGAGGGGGGGGGAGCTTGAAGTATTGACTTCCGGCTTGGAATGCGGGGAAGGTTTGAAATACATCCACCTACATGAACAGATTTGATTAAGAGATCATTTAAACCACTGCCCCTGTTCCTGACTTATTTTTAACTGTAAAAGAAAGAAAAATCCCCTTATGTTTGCTATTGGGCAATTAAAAGAAAGAGCTTGGCTGCTTTCACCAAGAAAATCTAGGTTGCTTTGATGGTTGCAGTGAGTACTTTTGATCTTTTGTTGATAAAACAAAGTTTGGAGGATGTATCAATGCATGTTTACATAATGTTGCATTGCTGAAAAGCTCCACTGCTGGTGAAAAGACACAGCTGGTTTTAAAAGAGAGAGACAAATATAAGAAAAGAGAAGTTATACAAGGAATTTGAGGTTTCAAAGGTCATGCCCAGGTTACAGAAGATCATGACTAGGGTACATAAAGGCTGAACTAGGTTAGAGAAGAGTGCAAATAGCCTAGGTCAGGGGTCTCAAA
>QXTE01000046.1:9740643-9804928 GCA_003942145.1 Platysternon megacephalum
GGGGGGGCGGGGCTGCGCGCTCCGGCGGATCAAAGCAAGTTCGATATAACGCGGTTTCACCTATAACATGGTAAGATTTTTTGGCTCCTGAGGGCCGTGTTATATCGGGGTAGAGGTGTATGTGCAACAAAAATGTGTCTTTCTGTGTTTTATTGTTCCTTAAGTCTTTATAAGAGAGCATTTATTATTTTGGGGGTAATCTTACTTTATTTTGACTAATTTCTTTATGTGGAATGATTAGGGTGCATTGCTGAATGATCATGCTTTGGTCTCAGAAGCAAGCAGATTTTGCATTCAACCTCTGATCCTCTAATTCTTACTCAGGCAAAAACCCCAGTTGCTTTAGGAATTTGGCCTGAGTAAGGAATGCAGAATAAGGCTCCTGGGGCCTGCTCCAGCTCCCAATGAATCGATGGCAAACCTACATCTATATGCAGGATGGATCAGCCTTGTCTAAGAGGGCCTGGGTAAATCCAGATATGAGGTGAGGGTTGGATTAAACACTTAACACAGAGGATGGAATTCTTCCATCCTCCTGTTTCTGCTTTGTTGCCAATCCCCAAGTCTCTTCAGAACTTTTCAGCTTTTACAAGTCCTTTCTTACCCCAAATTCATAATCCTGGTGTTTGGTGTGTGGACAACATTCCCTTTGCACATGGTCAGTATTCAACCAATAATGAATCTCTTATATGTGCTTAGAGATACAGGTATAAGGAATACATCAGCCAGCTCCTCAAGGATGGGTCACTTGGTTCCTTCCATCATCTCTGGCTGCCAGTCAGCTGGGGAGATTGCACTCTCTATGCTGGGACATTGGTGGGAGGAACACCCCATCTGGCAATGGGGGAGGAAGTCACGGATTCCCCTCCAGGAGACAGGGTGGGGCTCAATGCCCACATAGTCAGTACAGGGTTACTGCTGTGGATCGCTCACTCAGAATTTCATGGTTCTCTCTATGAACACCAAATCAGAGCAAATTTCTCTATGAACACCAAATCAGCTCCGTGTTCTGGAGTCAACTTACCTAACATAATATGAGGAATAAAAATTTCAGGGAATAAATCAAGCACTGAATGACTGGGAATGGGGCAAAACTTCCTGTATGAGCAGGTGATTCCACAATTGTTCACAGGGTTTCTTGTCTCTTCTTCTAAAGCATCTGGTACGGGGCACCTTCAGAGGCAGGTAGGATAACAGATGAGATAGACCACTGCAGATTACATAGACGATTTGTACCCTCAGAAATATCTAATTCTGTTACATATTAGTAACACGGGTTAGTTCTGTGTTTCTGTGTGGAGGCTGGAATTGTTCACGTTTGCACCTGTAATGTGTGGAAACGTATAGGTGTGCACTGAATTTTGTGCACGCACAAGTGGAGGCGTGGGGCAGCAAATCAGGCCCTTATTGTATTGATGGGAGTTTTTGTTTGAGAAGTGATTTTTCACTGCTGACTTTAGACAGTGCTTCCTTGTTAGTTTTCATGCTTTTCATACAGTGCATTTAGCTTGGGCAGCAGAGTGGTTGCTGCTCTGGCTGCTTGTCAGGCTGGCAGCATCCAGAAAATTACCACCAGAGTGATTGCTCAGCTGTCAGCATGCTGCGGTCTGATTTGCAAGGGCTATATCCCTTAGTCTAATACAGGGGTCGGCAACCTTTCAGAAGTGGTGTGCCGAGTCTTCATTTATTCACTCTAATTTAAGGTTTCGCGTGCCAGTAATACATTTTAACGTTTTTAGAAGGTCTCTTTCTATAAGTCTATAATATATAACTAAACTATTGTTGTATGTCAAGTAAATAAGATTTTTTAAATGTGTAAGAAGCTTCATTTAAAATTAAATTAAAATGCAGAGCCCCCCGGACCAGTGGCCAGGACCCGGGCAGTGTGAGTGCTGCTGAAAATCAGCTCGTGTGCCGCCTTCGGCACGCGTGCCATAGGTTGCCTACCCCTAGTCTAATACAATGCAATCCAGATTGTAATATGCTTTCATCCCTACAGCTGCTCTGGCAGTGACAGGCTGATGTCAACTGTGGTGGCCAACAGAGCAGCAGCAATGGGGTTGCTCAATGTTCAACATCACCCATCACTGCAACTATAGTCAGACAACAGATTGTCAGCAAAAGGGGTCTGCTCAGTGATCAAGATCAGCCAGAGTGACTGCGATAGCCAACAAAGCCACAGCACGGAGGACTGCTTAGCTCTCAGGAGTATCTTTTAGAAAAACACCAAACGCTGCCCAGTACAACCGTGATGAATGCTGCAGCTGAGGAGTGTTTTATAGGCTTGCAGTCAAGTTTTCCAAGAGGTCTCTGCTTGGCCTCAGGGTGCTCACCAACACCTAGGTGCGCTCTGCGTGCGGTGAGTCGTGTGCAGCCCGCTGAGTCTGCATGAACTACGCTCATTTGTCAGCGGAAGCCACTTTTTCAGAATATTTCCATGGGAAATATTACCCCCTCGCTATGGTCCCCGGAAATTCAAACTCTGTAGACATCAGCCTTTATCAGCAGATGAGATGCTTTGTGTTTGAATGGATGCACAGAGAGCTGCCAAAGTGAACTTGTCCATCTAGCTGTGTGTATCTACTCAGTGCCTTATCCTTGTGGTTACCAAAGCTTCGTCCTTGCTGGTGGTCCTCAGTGATGGCTGATCTCATGGACTTAACTCTCAGCCTGGTGTGCAGCTGCTAAAGCACATAGGAAAATAGATAAAAAATATATTAAATATTTTCCTCATGCTACTTTTCTGCATACCTAATTGCTGTTGTTGCCACAGAGACGTTATATGATGGGGGGGAAGATGGGCTGGGTAAGATTATCTCATGGACGTCAACTCTCCCCTTGGCAATCTCTCTGCTAAAATGGGGACTATATTGTGGAGAAATAGGAGAACCCATGTCTCATTCAAATCCAGGGAGGCACAACCATAATACACATAATAATTGTAAAGTCAATGGGGCTTAAGTACATGCTTAAAGTTAAGAATATACTTAAGTGCTTCCTTGAATGGGGTCCTGAATTAGGCCCTTTATTCCCATGAGGCAAAGCTGAGCATCTGCCAAGTACCCATAACTCCCATCACTTCAGTGCCCCATACTTAGCCCATTGGTTTTTCTAGGAGCTGTAGTACGCAGCAACCAGTCAGATTTGGTCTATTAAGGGGCCTGATTCTACAAGGTGCAGAGTGCCTTCTGACAGATGCTGAGTGAGTGCCCTTAACTCCCACCAATGTCAGTGGATGTGGGGAGGCACAGCATCATGCCGGGGGCGCTGGGCACCTGGCAAGACTGGGCCTACTGAAAGGAGGGGAAAGAGCTCATAAGAGAAAACATTGTGGGATACAGCTGGGTTTTCAGGATTAATAGATCTTCATCTTTATTATCCACAATTCTGCCCAAAGCCTGCACTTAAAGCTGACACCAGATCTTAGACCAGAAAAGATGTGGCACAGGTGATAATTACATATTTTCACTGGAGGAAAAAATGTAGACAAACGTAGACTCCTGACAGGTGATCAAAAAATCTCAGAGACTATCACACTCATGTTTCCTGATGTTGAGATACACAGCTTTATCTAGATTGGGGCTATTCACAGTGTTCTTGCTCTGCTATTCATATCTTCCAGAGAAGGAACTTTTTTCTTCAATTCCAATCCATCAGGAGCAAATAAAGATCTTTATCAGCTGGAAGATAACAGCTGATGTCTTCCCTGCTGCAGACGGTGAAAGTAATATCCTACATAAAGGAGGCAGGGAGTAGCAGCTCCAAGTAAAAGGGGGAGAGAGAGAAAGGAGGGGGTAGATTGTGTTTCAGGTGTAAGTGTAGAGGTATTGTATTTCGCTGGGTAATGATGTCCTACACTGAGATAAAGAATAGAATGAAGCTTTTCATACTGCCCTCCAGGATATGTCAGAGCTGTAATACCATTCCCATTGTGTGTGGGAGAGCTGGGGACAGAGAGGCAACATTTGTTTTTCCTCTTTCAACTTATCTAAAAAACCAAGGGAAAAAATCAAAACCCTATAAGACCAGACAAGACTTTTTGAATGTGAAGTTTGTTTTGGCTGGTTTAAATGGCCCCAATTAACTCAAATGATAAATTAAACAGTTATAAGTCATCATGACCAGATGTCATTCACCCAAGCGTTCTAAAGGAAATTGCAGAACTACTAAAAAGGAAATGTGAAATTGCAGAACTATTAATTGTGTTCTGTAACATATTGCTTAAATCAGCCGCTGTACCAGAGTGCCAGATAGCTAATGTGACACCAATTTTTTTAAAAAGGCTCCAGAGGCGATCCTGACAATTACAGGCTGGTAAGCCTAACTTCAGAACCAGGCAAATTGGTTGAAAATATAGTAAGGAACAGAATTATCAGGCGCACATATGAAAATGACATGATGGGGAAGAGTCGACATGGCTTTTGTAATGGGGAATCATGCCTCATCAGTATACTAGAATTCTTTAAGGGGATCAACAAACATGTGAACAAGAGTGATCCAGTGGATATAGTGTACTTGGACTTACAGAGAATATTTGACAAGGTCCCTCATCGAAGGTTGTTAAGCAAAGTACGGCATCCTGGGATGAGAAGGAAGATCCTCTCATGGATCAGTAACTAGTTAAAAGGGTAGGAATAGTAGAGAGGGGTAAATGCCAGGGTGCCTCAAGATCTGTACTGGGACCAGGGTTGTTCAATATATTCATAAATGATCTGGAAAAAGGGGTAAAAAGCGAGGTGGCAAAGTTTGCAGATGATACAAAATTACTTAAGATAGTTAAGTCCAAAGCTGACTGTGAACAGTTACACAGGGATCTCACAAAACTGGGTGACTGGGCAAGAAAATTGCGGATTAAATTCAATGTTGATAAATGCAAGGTAATGCATTTTGGAGAACATAATCCCAACTATACATACAAAATGGTGGGATCTAAATGAGCTGTTACCACTCAAGAAAGACATCTTGGAGTCATTGTGGATAGTTCTCTGAAAACATCCACTCAATGTGCAGCAGCAGTCAAAAAAGCTAACAATGTTGGGAACCATTATCCTAATGCCACTATATAAATCCACGGTAATCACCTTGATTATTGATTGCAGTTCTGGTTGTCCCCGCTCAAAAAAGATATATTAGAATTGGAATACTACAGAAAAGGGTGACAAAAATCATGAGCGGTATGAAACAACTTCCATATGAGGAGAGATAAAAAGACTGCAATTGTTCAGCTTACAAAAGAGACAGCTAAGGGGGGATATGATAGAGGTCTATATAATCATGAATAGTGTGGAGAAAGTGAATAAGGAAGTTTTATTTACCCCTTCACATAATATAAGAACCAGGAGTTCTCCCAATGAAATTAATGTGCAGCAGGTTTAAAACAAACAGAAGGAAGTATTCTTCACACAATGCAGTCAACCTGTGGAATTCCTTGCCACGGGATGTTGTGAAGGCCAAAAGTGTAACTGGGTTCAAAAAAGAATTAGATAAGTTCATGAGGATAGGTTCATCAGTGGCTATTAGCCAAGATGGTCAGGGATTCAACCCCATGCTCTGGGTCTCCCTACACCTCTGATTGCCACAAGCTGGGACTGGATGACGGGATGGATCCCTCAATAATTGCCCTCTTCTGTTTTTTCCTCTGAAGCATCTGGAACTGGCCATTGTCAGAAGGTAGGACACTGATCTAGATGGACCTTTGGCCTGACCCAATTTGGCCATCCTTATGTTCTTAGTTTCTTCCGGAGGAAGAAAAAAAAGTCACATTTTATTTTGTTCACTGATGTAAACAATGAACTATTAATTTCCATTGCTGGCCCATGCATAGCTTGGATCATGAGTTTCTGCCGCAGTTAGGGAGCTTCTATTCCCTGGGCCACTGGTCAACAAAGGTGGTGGTTTGCTGTCTAAGGAATCTCCTGGCAGAGCACCAATAGGTTGCAGGGGAGCTAGTCTGGTTCTCCCAGCTTCAGAGACAGTCTTACAGATCTGCCTCAGTGAACTCATTTTTTTATTGTTGTCTCTAATCCGTCTGACTCTGATTAGGCTACATTCTTCCTGTGGCGTCTGTGTGCTATATATCTTCTCTTCTCTAGGGTTACAGAAACCCTGAACAATGTGTTTGTTGTGACATGATCAACATGCAATCAGCAGGACAGGATGGTTTAGTGACCCAGGCCTGATCACCTTGCCCACCCTTGCCTGCTGCCCTCCCAAAAATCTTCACCCCAAATCAAACCTAAACTTTCTGGAAGGCCACAACATTGTTTGTTTGTTTTTTAATTTCCTCTCTCTGTTACATTTTACTTTTGAAAATCTTTTGCACTGCCAGGTTCCAGATAGAATTGAAACCACTGAAATGCAGCACCGTGACAGAGCTTGGTCAAACAGTATCCAGCAGGGAGAGGAAGAATGATTGGCAATCTTGGGACAAGCTAGCTTTACTCTTTATTAGCAATCTCTCTACTCCCCACCACACAAGACAAATCTGTGTCTCTCTGTTACCTCTAGATGACAGACTGTCCCCCATTCCAGCCCCTATACACTGCCCTGGCACCATATAACAGCTGTAATGTGCTACAAGTACCCAAAAATCTACCTGGCTTAGGCACACTGGGCCTTTGTTGTCCTGTGTATAAGCCCCAGAGTAGGAGATGTGCTGGTGTGGAGCTGGGGGTCAGGCTTGGAATAAATGGAACTAAGGCAATTCAGAACTATGTTGTAGTCCATAAGCAGCCTGGGATGGCTCTAATTTCTGGGAGTGGCTGTTTTGGCCCCTCAAACAGCCCCAAAACTGCCTTCTGTGCTGGACCTCCTGGCGGCACTGAGATTTTCACCCAGATCTACTAACTTGCATTATACCAAGTGTAATCTTATTGCTTTGCTCAAGTTTCTATTTTCCCAGAGTCCATTTCAGGTATTTCTTTGTCCTCCCTGATGTTTGCAAGTCCTCTGGTTTAATATAATCTGCAAATTTGCTTAGGTCTTCTTCAAGGTGATTTGTGAAGCTCTTTAATAAGACTAGGCCTAACACTAGTTGCTACCACATTCATTACTAAGGGGTGTTATGAACCTAAATACCTTTAAAAATCTTGCCCTAACTTAGTCTGTTATGAGAAAAAATAAATAAAGACTTAGTCTGGCTACATACATCTTTAGGGCAAAATTCTCTCTAATCTGCATTGAAGCTGTTTCCTGTATTTTCTGCATTTCTGTTATATAGAGAGCAACCATGAAAGTTCCATGCACAGATTGAGTGCAGTATATGCATTAGAGACACACAGAGGGGTAAAAGCTTAGAGACCTGATTCTCCTTTCACTTCTCTCACTGACTTCAGTGGAGTTACACCTGATTTACACTGGTGTAAGTTAGAAGAGAATGAAACCCTGGGAATGCAAATCAGAGGAAAACGTGGCCCTTATTAATATTTGGGAAACATTCCGTACCTTTTTTCATTCCCACATCCTCCCCTTAACTTCTCCAATTTTTGACAAACATCCCTTCAAATTTACCCAGTCACTGCCCACCTAGCCTTTTGCTTTTTCATTTCACAAGTCTTTCTCACTCCCAATGCACCGGTGCAGATGAACCATTCGCAAAGCCAGACATTCACCTTTGAGCTTTTCTCCCCTTACCTACATAATGTCTCCTGCTTACCTTCAGAAACGGTCATATTCTCATTTCCCCTAAGCTACTAGCTAAGGCTGGGTTCTGTTAAACCTGTCACCAAGTAACTCTGCAACCTTTCATCAGGCTCCTGGATGCCACTGGGGTCATGCTTAGCTAGTCTGGTCATTAACTCCTATGAATTGAAAGCAAATTCCCATACACTTTCACTAGGATTGTGGTTTTTTTGGGTTAAAGAAAACCCATAGACTTCCTCCCACGCAGTACAGGAGTATTAGCCCCAAACAATACCTCCAATTTAGTAAACACCTGATCCAGTGTTCTAATAGTCTTAGGGAAAGAGCAAATTACTCTCTCCTGCTCCTAACTTCCTGATTAACAAACTGCGTCTCAGATCTTAACATATTATCTATTTCATTTAACGTATTTATTTTAGTTTGGGGGTTTGGGGTTTTTTGGAACCCCTGCAAGCAGTGCCTTAGCAGCTAGGCACTTTTTTCCCTTTTCTTTTCAGTTTAAAATATTTCTACTGAATTCTAGCAATGAATAGATTTCAAAAGAAAAGGTCATGGCTTCCTTCAAGTAGTACGCAACAGAGAGTCCTGTGGCACCTTTAAGACTAACAGATGTATTGGAGCATAAGCTTTCGTGGGTGAATACCCACTTCGTCAGACGCAGTGGGCATTCACCCACGAAAGCTTATGCTCCAATACATCTGTTAGTCTTAAAGGTGCCACAGGACTCTCTGTTGCTTTTTACAGATCCAGACTAACACGGCTACCCCTCTGATACTTCAAGTAGTACGCCGACCTTGTGTTAATGTGCCCCTTCTACAATATGTGCGTTCTGGCAGAAGGCTGGACTCAGAGTAATGGGTCCATTATTACGGAATTTAAAGATTTTGGACATAGATACCCTACGAAACAGTTCTTAATTTCCCAAGGCTTCCTACCCGTCTCTATCTGCAATGTAAGACCCCAATTCAGTTTGAACGGGACCGCTCATAGGTACCAGCCTAAGTACCTGCTGAATTGGGGCCTAAGACGTCTTGCTCTTAACACCAAAGCTGTGAAGTGTTTCCAGGGACATCTTACAGGAGTGGAAACTGTAATATCCTGGTTCTCGGGCTTTAAGGGTCTAATGTGCAGTTTTAAGACAAGGCATATTAAAATTGTTCTGAAGGATAAATGTGGCCTTCTGATAATATGGGAGGAATTTACAGGAAGAAAAATCTCTTTTGAGTAGTGGTCCCAAACCTGGCAAAGTTCTGCTGCCTCCTCCATATGTGTTTTCCTCAGAGAGAATCACTACAAGCGCCACTTCCAATGGTATCTCACTCACTCATGAATCAAAAAGCTTTTCAATGAAGGTCTGAGGCATACTGAGGGGTGTGCAGGGAAGGTATGCTTCTACCATGGATTGTCTGAGCTGGTAGCCCTTTAGATCCACTTTGCCCAGGAACAAATGACTACCCCTGGTGCCAGGGACAGGATTCTCAGCACGAAGTACATCAGAGAGAAGAGGCTGAGTGAATCAGTCTTTCACTCTGTTTCTTGTGCCTGTGATAGATCACTATAGCCTTCTCCATAGTTAAATGGAATGTTTAAAAAAAATCTACTTACATTTAGAAACTCATCACCTCAGCAGCCTGGCAGATGGTTTTGGAAGCAGCCTTTCATGTTGAGATTTTAAAATTTGTCACGCCTCTTGCATTCCATCCCTCTTCCCTCCCCATTTCATGCTCCCTCTCCCCACTTCATTAACATTGCAGCTAAATTGCCAGACATGTAAATACTATTTTCCATAAAGGTTGCCATGTTACCAAATAAGTACAAGCTTGAAGGAGGAACATGAATTTAATTCCCGAGTAGCAGCGTGACAGGTAGTTCTATTACAAGGAATTAGCACTTCACTCATTCAAAACAAAGAATGTCGTTGCCAACAATTTTTTGTAATTGTTCAATATCCTCAGAATCTGATATTCCTTGTACTAAGAGTTGTGCATGGTAAGGATTAGCTGTCATGATTCCGTCTTAGCATATTGTTTCATAGCATATAAAATCTGCTCGCACACTGGTGATCTTTATTTCTTGGCGGATAAAGGCTGCACCATTAGAAAGAGAATGAAATATCTTCTCTAACAGGAAGCTAAAAAATTAGATCATCTAAAATGACCTTTATGGGGAACCGGAGCCATTCTCATCTCAATTAGGGGTGATGTGTGAATTCCATGCATTAAGGAGATAAGTTGAGAATAGAAGTTGGACTGTAGTCAACAAAGTGATAACAGCGCAATTATTTATTCAGTATTTGCCTTGTGGTAGGGCCTAGAAGCCCAAACTGAGATAAGAATGAGAGCTGGGCAAAAAATTTCAGCAAGTAGTTTGTTTTTTGGGGGCGGGATTGACAAAAAATGTACTTTTCAGGACTCTGACACTATTTTCAAACTCAACCTGAGGTCAATGAAGAGTTTTGTCCAAAAAACAACAACAAAACCCCCAACCCCTTGAGAAAGTTGAAACATTTTCTTTCAACTATTTAAAAACATTTTATATTGTTTTTTTATTTTGAAATATTTTGTTTTGAATTTTCATTTTGAAATGGCACTTTATGTTTGGTCAATTTAAAAAGTCTGAAACACCCCAAAATGGCCAAAATGAAATGAAAAAACTCAGTTTTTCATAAATTTTGAAAAAACTAGTTTCTGTTCAAATCAAACTGATTTTTTTTTCAGATTTTTCAGTTTGGCCCCCAAACTGAAAAAATCCATTATTCACTCATTTCTAATCTGGACCCCTTTGTGCTGGGCACTGTACAAACTCACAATAAGAGAGAATCAGGGCCGGCTCTAGGTTTTTTGCCGCCCCAAGCAAAAAAAATTTTGGCTGGCCCCCACCCCAGCCCTGGGCTCTCCCCCCCACCCGCACCCCCTGCCGGCCCAGCCCTGGGCTCTCTCTTCCCCCCCCCCACCCGCACCCCCTGCCGGCCCAGCCCTGGGCTCTCTCTTCCCCCCCACCACCCGCACCCCCTGCCGCCCCAGCCCTGGGCTCTCTCTTCCCCCCCCCACCCGCACCCCCTGCCGCCCCAGCCCTGGGCTCTCTCTTCCCCCCGCCACCCACACCCCCTGCCGCCCCAGCCCTGGGCTCCCCCCCACCAGTGCTGACTCCACCCACTCCCCCCTCACCTCCAGCCGGTCCGGCGCTGGCAGGGTCGGGGTAAGCAGCGGGGCTCCTGGCCGCGCCTCAGCCCAGGGTCCCTCCAGCCAGGGCTCCCGCCTCCAGGACCGGCCGGGACCCGGGAGGGCAGAGCCAGGGGACCGCCCCGGCAGGGGGCTGAGGAGCCAGGGCAGGGTAGCCCCAGAGGGAGCGAAGCCCCGGAGAGCGGGACGCGGGCCCTGCACAGCAGCGCCCCACCCTCTATGGCCCCGCTGCTGCTGCTGCTGCTTCTGGCCACCCTGCCGCAGTCCCTGGGCAGCTCGGGCCGCTTCGCCCGGCTGCGGCGCTGGGGGACGGCCGCCCTGCGGCACCTGCAGGCGGCTCCATGTGTCCCATGGGGCTGCCCCCAGCCCGAGTGTCCCCCGGAAGCAAAAAAAAAAAAAAAAAAAAAAAGATGGCCAGAATGCCGCCCTTGAAAATGTGCCGCCCCAAGCACATGCTTGGTTTGCTGGTGCCTAGAGCCAGCCCTGGAGAGACTCTTAATACCTAAATGAACAATCTGCAATCTATATAGACAAGAGACAAAGGAAGTAATATTGACCCTATTTTACAGATGCAGAACTGAAGCACAGAGTGACTTGCTAAAGAAAACTTGTAACAGAAGCAGGAATTCCAGATTTTTTCAGTCCCAGTCCATTTCTTTAACCACAAGACCATCCTTTCTCTCGCCTTGCAACAGATATCTTAAATCACAACATGTGAGTGAATTAGGGTGACCAGACAGCAAGTGTGAAAAATCAGGACAGGGGGTGAGGGGTAATAGGGGCCTATATAAGAAAAAGACCCCAAAATTGGGACTGTCCCTATAAAATTGGGACATCTGGTCACCCAAGAGTGAATAACATTTGAATGATGACCACCCTTTGCAAATTAGACTGGACTCAACTTATTAGGCTTCTCAGAAACTGGGGAGAAGATATCTCTTTTCATTAGTGAATATATGTAACATGGGTATATGCCTAAAAATATGTGGGTCAAAAACTCCTCCCAGTCACACCTGTAGAGCCCTGACTTCAAGGAGATTGCTTGGGTGTAATTAAAGGAAAAAATCTGACTGTGTATCTGTAAGGCATCATACCCACCAATGGTACTAAATAACTAAATTACAAATATTTACTTTGACTGAGTGTGCTGTTAACATCTTTGAGGTAAGAAATACCAAGGGCTTTATTCTCAGAGCTTCCTATGCAGAGCATAACAATGGCTCCCTAGAAAAATAAATCCAGTTTACAAAGGGCACTTCAAAAAGCAGGTGGATTTACATCCCTATTTCAGAGCAAACCTCAAGGCATTCTTCCAAGAACATCTGAGTGCCTTATGAATTTCCATGGTGCTTTGCCTTTGAAAAGACTAATCACTACAGTATTTAACAATCATTATTTTTACCCACTCAGCAATTAGTACATGCCTCTAACTGGCTAAATGTGAACGGGACCACAATGTGCTCTTGCATAGGCTTATGTGTTCTGCAGTTTGGCTGTTCCACTTATCAGTCAGAAAGAAGTTAAACAGATATGCTGAGTTTTACACCTCTGTCTTATAGCATCCATCAGTCCGGTACCCATGGTTATCAGTCAGTGGCTTTCCAAGCTAGTGCACAGATGTGAAGATGCTCTACATATACCCATAACCATAATAGAGAGGCGAGGGAGTTTGCTGTGGTTTTTTTTAACACAAGGCACATGGTTATTTCTTTTACAGCAATACATTAACTGGACTTTTGTTCCACAGATTGTTCAGGTGATAAGTACATCTCACAATATAGAGATTATTGAGGCGAGTGCCCCTTTAAGATTTCAATTCAGACACTTACTGGAATCTTAAGGTCTGCTAAATTGGGCTGGAAATCTCAGGAGAATGGGCTTTCTTGTGATATTGTAATGATTTATGTCAGTTGTTGCCTCACTCTTACAAACCTCTCCTGGACAAAACTTTCTTACATTGAAACCGAAATGTTTTGTGGAAACGCATTTGTTTTGACAAAACTTTGGGAAGGTATCTGAGGTCCAGGGTGGGGATTTCTGGACTGAGAACACACAGAAAAGTCTGGGGGATAGTTCAAGTCCCTGACCTGAACCAGGCAGAGCAGAAACCTGAACCTGGCTCTCCCAAATGCACTGGCACTGCAATATACAATCCATTTTTTTCATAAAATTTTTTGAAAGGTGTCATTCGCATTCCACATCGGAATCAAGACAAATTTCAAAACCTTGAACTTTTTGATGAAACAGGCTTGTTGTTTTGCAGCTAGCCTGACCCGTGAGGCCATGTAGTCCATCTACCAGCCTGTACAGGATTGTTCACAAGGATATATTTCCTAGTGCTTTGCCCAGGTGGCATATGGTGGGGAAACTTGCATCGGGAATGGTAAGGGACAATCTAGGGGCTGTCCAATAGCCCTAGCAAACTCTATGGGGCCAGGACAGGGATCTTTTTTCCAAGCATGGGATGTGGTTCATTGATGCTGATGGATAACAAACCTCAACTTCTGGTGACATCTGGTGTGAAATTCTGTCCTCATTGAATCAATGGCAAAGCGTCATTGCCTTCGATGGCCAGGATTTCGCTCCTCGAATCTAGGTGAATATCTTGTACAGTCCTATTGTGTCCCTGCTCCGCGATACGTCTGTGTGAGTGCAGCCCAACATTGTGCTGTCCTTTTGTACTGCCCAACTGCATTGCAGACACATCCGTTTATCTGTTTCATATCACCTGTGGGCCTCTTGCCACTATTGCTTGCCTGCCTTTTCCTTCCCACTGAATAGAAGGATGCTATATGTGGGGTTTTTTTTTTAATTGCCATGAATTGCCTCACTTCTCTAAAGAGTCAAGCCTTACGGTGAAGCTGAGGAAGCTTTGTTTTAGGAAAATGTAATGCTCCCCAGTGCAAAATCCCCAAATATCCCCTTGTTTACTCTCTTGGCATATGTTACCAGAAGGATCTTTCAATAGAGCCTGGCATGCAGTGGCCACTTAGCACTCATTTCCTTTTGTGACTCTGTCCAAGTATCAAACCCAGAGGACAAAAGTTTAATCTTCTGGCACTAGAACTAAATGTTGCACCCTTCATCACAAGGGAGCCCATAGTTAAGGGGAGGAGGCAGAGAAAGATGCTGTCTTGTGGATTTCAGAGCAGAAAACACTACACTTTTTAGTAGTAGACAGAATGGGTTAGAAAAAGCGGGCAAGTCACTGTTATGTCGCCATGAAATATATAGCAGGCTAGAATGCTGCTTAGTGTAAAATGTAGGTTGCCCTAAAGCCATCTGCACAGTTTCTCCCAACTTCCCTGCCTTGATGGATAACAGATGGGGGAGGAAAGTTGTAAGGAAAAGATTAGAGCAGCCTGCTTATAAACAGGAGTACTAATAATTGTAGCTTTGCCCTTGAGATCAGATTTAATCTGAGGGTTTTCCTTGTGTGACTGACTGTCTTGTGTATAATGCTGACCTGGAGTCTTCAAACCCCTTCACAACAAGAGATACCTCAATGTGATAAAAGGGCAAATATCACCATCGTGTGGTGCTCCAGCAATTAGTTAGTCATTATACTACAAGTAATTTGGTGGTGTGACAATGTCCATAGCAAAGGATTTGTACATTAAAGACAGATTTGTCTAGCCGCCCAGAATTAAATCTGTCACTATCATTATTTCTCTCTCTATTTAGGTATGTATGTTGCACCCGTCACAATATTATTCAAGTATTTTATCTTGGTCTGAAGGGCCTGTTCAAAACCCTTTGAAACATTAAGGTGGGACTCTTTCTCTGTGAGTGTTGGGGTCAGGATGGCAGGGAAGTGTCAGCAGAGTGGCTATACAAGAGGGCTCCAAACCCCTGGCATGCTTTGGAGGGGATCTCTGCCCTGATCCCATGTAGGTTGGGTTGGAAAGTTGTACTGTGGGTAGACAGAGGATCTGAGATAACATGGTTCGAATAGGCCTAGCCCCACTATCTGGTAAGCACTGAAGAGGGACTGCAGCTATTGTTTCAGCCCATAGACTGGAGTAGTAGTAGCGGGAGGAAGAAGGTGGTTTCAATGCACCCCTGTCCCAGCTGGGGTTAGATTTTGCCCTACCAGTAACACACACTCTCATGCAGCTGGATTTATGAGGCTGAAGTGAATTCCATCCACTGATTCTTTTTCTACTGCAAGAGTATTTGTGCTGAGTTCTGTGGCTGCTGGGTAAAAACAACTACAACAAGGTCCTTCAGGGGGCCAATTTCCCCAGCAGAGAAAATGTGCAGCTATTGTTCTGTTTCTGAGTCTTAGTGAATCCTGCTACTTAGTATTATCATAGAGCCTAGGAGCCCAGTCATGGACAAGGACCCCATTGTGCTAGGCGCTGTGCAAACAGAACATAAAAGACAGGTATTTCTGAATGTTAGCAGATACTTCCCTGTGACAACTATTCAGTGCCCATATTTACAGGAACACACAAATGGAAATCCTACCTTTATAGAAAACCAGAATATTACCAGTAGCATATTGTAGATCATACCACACAAACCATGTGCAAGTTTCCAAACCAAAATAGCACATACATAAAAGAAATGGAACTTCACTTCTTGTTGCCTTTAACCAGCACGCTGGTGATTATCTCTAAGCCCCTTGAAGTCATTGGAAAGACTACCATTGACTTAATAGGCTTTGGAGCAGGCACTATGTATGGAACGAGCTTGCAGTCTCCGTCAAGTTCCTGGTGGTTACAACACCACATCGACACTATGGATGGGGCGGGATTCTGAGGATTTCCAGTGTTTTCCTTCCTTTTCTTCCTTTCCCCATCCTTGGAGACCTTTCGTCCTGGGGACTCTCGCAGCTCTATTCTTACTGCAGCAGGGAGTCTCCGGTTTCAGTGATTTGCTGAACACAGGGCTCCCCTATACTGACTAGCAGTGGGGCAGGGTGAGGATGAGTAATACAAAGTGATCTCTCTGGGCTAGAGGCGGTAGTAGGGAATGATGGACAAGCTTGGGCCCTACACACTTAGATTCTCCAATGTGACAGGTGAGGTATATCTACACTGCAATGAAAGACCCACGGCTCCCTGGGTCAGCTGACTCGGGCTTGGGCTGCACAGGTATAAAATTGCAATGAAGATGTTCGGGCTCGGGCTGGAGCCCGGGTTCTAGGACCCCGTAAGGGGGGAGGGTCGCTGAGGGTCACTGCAATTTTATAGCCAAGCAGCCTGAGCCCTGCTAGCTGGAGTCAGCTGATCCAGGTCAGCCATGCCTGTGCTACAGTCTTTTATCCCAGTGTAGACCTACCCTGAGAGGCCTGGCGAGTTAGGAACTTGACAAAATGGCTTGTCTAATTTAGACCTCCCATAAGGAAGAAGCATGAATTTTGCCTTTTGGGGATTAGCAGGCCAAACTGAGCACATGACATTATTATTTACAGTGCCAGGGAACCAGGTGAAACTCTTATCCAAGAAAACTGAACTGCGTGGATGTTTTCTCCGCATTCCCTGGCAGCAATGTAACTGACTATAGCTGATCAAAACAAAAGGAGTTTGGACAGGATTTGGACTTTCTTCCCACAAAGAATAACATGTTCCCTTCTGGGCTTTTCTTTCTTTATAAGATTTCAAACAAAGATTTTCTTTTTGTCTATTTAAGTTATGCTGACAATAGCCTGATCGCAAAGGGTGCCTTTGTGATGGGCAGGTTAAAATCTGGGCCAAGATCTTTTCCCGTATACAGCCCTGAGCCTTCAGTTATGACTTTTTTTTTTAAGGGCAACTTTAGGATGGACTAGGATTTATATCCCTGAAAGGAAAAGGCCAAGTAAAACAAATTAAATCTCTGCATTAGAAAAACCACAATATACTGTAGGCTGGAGGTCTGCATGGAGAGATGTTTGCCCCTTGTGAGCAGGAAGCAGAAGAACACATACGATCTTTCTTTGGAAAAAAAAGTATACCTTTTTAGTAAGCTAATATATTAATAGTAACTGCATGTCCCACGGCTGAGCATCTCAAACGTCTCTTTAGCAAATATGTTTCCACATCCAGCGAAGGGAACCTTTGTGGTTTTTTCCTTTTGGGAAGAATGGAAACATGTATAAATAACTGGCTAGCATTATTGCCTTTTCATACTATTTTTTTAGACCAATATGTCTTTGATAATGGTGTTTATACAGGGGCTGAATACTAGTAGCTTTGTAATAGAGATTTTCTTTTTTTGTGCTGGAAACTGGCTTACACATTTTCTGCTTTTATGAAGTGTGTTTCTTTTGGACATACTGGCCTCATAAATGTGGCTTATTTAGAACAGACCTGGCAGTCTGGGGCTGCTCTTGAAAAGGCCAAATTTAGCGTTTTGAGCATTGTCATCCAAAGACCAACACAAAGGCCTCTAATGCATTTTCTGCCTATGAGACGCATTTCCCATTCCAAGGTCTTTTTTTCTCTCTTTCTTTTCTTAAAGGGCTTGCCTGGGTTTTCTCTATTTGAAGAAGAAAAGAGCTTTCATTGAGCTTATCAAGGTGTTCAGCTTCATTTTGTCAGCTTTGAGTCTTGGGGGGACAAAGGCACTTCCGATTGTCTGCTAAGAAGTTACACAAAATGGCTTACAGGTGAGCATAGCCGAGCCTGAGATTACCACATCTGCTGTGGCATGGCCTAATTGAAGAAATACTCCCCAGCATTCAGAGCGGTAATAGCTGTTTAAAAGAGAGTGTTGAAATCAGAATGTCATTCTTTTGTTCAGCAACAAAACAAATGCCTTTCAGAGCGGTCACACACAAACTATTTAATAATGTAATTGCTACTGGCACTTAACAGCAATTCCATTGCTATCACTGTCTCTCACAGGGAGCTGTGTATTTTCTTTAGTGAAAAGAGAAACCACCTCTCTTCCCCACAGTTCCTCCACCATTTTAGGCTGTTATGGATCAGGTTAGCAGTTTACTGTGGTGTCAACTCAGGTGCCTGAGAGACAATTGATCATGAGAACCCAGGTGTGGTGTGGGTGCATGAAAGAGGGTGGCAGGACCTGCTAGTATGTAGCAGTGAGTTCTTCCCAAAAAATTAATGGTTTAACACTGAATCGCTTTCAGAGGAGCCACTGCTGTGTTCTTCTCCAGGTGCTGTGGCATCTGGAGGGTGGAAAAATACAGGCATGCTCAGTTAGGAAAACAGCTTTGCGTATAAAAAGCTAAATCCTGGTGCAAATCATCTTGCCCCACAATCCATTCAGTTCTCACAAGCTAGTAGACAGAGCTTCCTGGGTCACTCCTTGGAGCTTTGAGCTCTCATCTGGGCTACCCCTTATGCATGGAAGGAGCTCTGTGTAAAAAAAAAAATCTGCAAGACCACTACATTATCCATTTTCAAATCTGTCCTTTAAACCCACATATGCTGTGATGACCACAGAACACTGAATAGTGGTGTGCTGTGACTGCTGCATATTACAGTAATCATAACCTTGTGCTTCCCCTAGGTGTTCGTTTACAGGTAGATTGTAAGGACTAGAGTCACAAAGGAACGTAGGCGATGCAACGCTGAGCATTGCAATGCCTAACTTTTGGGCATCTAGAAAAAACACAGGAACAACAAAGCAATGAACAAAGCCTGAGTGAGGCGCCTCGGCTCTCTGTGCAATGACTGGGGCGAGACGGGCGAGCGAGGCGCCTCGGCGCTCTGTGCAAGGCCTGGGGAGAGACGGGCGAGCGAGGCGCCTCGGCTCTCTGTGCAATGACTGGGGAGAGACGGGCGGGCGAGGCGCCTCGGCTCTCTGTGCAAGGACTCGGGAGAGACGGGCGAGCGAGGTGCCTCGGCTCTCTGTGCAAGGACTGGGGAGCGACGGGCGAGCGAGGCGCCTCGGCTCTCTGTGCAAAGACTGAGGAGAGACGGGCGAGCGAGGCGCCTCGGCTCTCTGTGCAAGGACTGGGGAGAGATGGGCACCTTACACTGCGATCCATGAAGGCCAGCTCAGTGGTAAAAGCATCTTAGAATCATAGAATCATAGAATCTCAGGGTTGGAAGGGACCTCAGNGGACTGGGGAGAGACGGGCGAGCGAGGCGCCTCGGCTCTCTGTGCAAGGACTGGGGAGAGACGGGCGAGCGAGGCGCCTCGGCTCTCTGTGCAAGGACTGGGGAGAGACGGGCGAGCGAGGCGCCTCGGCTCTCTGTGCAATGACTGGGGAGAGACGGGCGAGCGAGGCGCCTCGGCTCTCTGTGCAATGACTGGGGAGAGACGGGCGAGCGAGGCGCCTCGGCTCTCTGTGCAAGGCCTGGGGAGAGATGGGCACCTTAGACTGCGATCCATGAAGGCCAGCTCAGTGGTAAAAGCATCTTCCTGAGAGGAGGGAGAGCCCTGCTGCTGGAGTCACAACCTGAGCAGGGGAGTAAGAAAGTCCTGATACCCCGGCACTGCAGAGTAAGGGCTGTGATACTCTCTCCCCCTCAGTGAGCAGGCTCTCCCTTTTACGCTGTCTTTACTACATAGGAATTATCAGACTGCATCAAAACCAGTGGTCCATACAGTTCAATATCCTTTCTCTGACTGTGGCCAACGCCAGGTGCTTCAGAAGAAGGTGCAAGAAACCCCATAGTAGGTCAATGAGGGTTAATCTGCCTCTCATGAAAGTCTCCCTAATCCCTAATAGTCAGAGATTGGCTAAACCCTGAAGCAGAAGAGTTGATAGCTTTTGAGATACCAGTTTTAAGAAAAAAAGCTTCCCAAGCTTGAAAGTTTCGAGATAACTTAATGCAAGTCAGTGGGGAAATCTCCGGGCTTTTCCACATTCTCTTTCTTCTCTGGGCTCACAAAGTTTCAGATGTTCCAAAATCAATGGTGACTTTGCACTGGTGACTCCTATGGTGTTGTGCAAGCACAGAACTGTATATGTGTAAAAAGCCACATGCGGTGAGGTATGATATGGGAGCAACTCTCTTCCCCAGCTTGAGTCTTCATTGCCTTTAGGAAGTGGTGGGTTTGTGAGCAAGCTGCCACAGCCCCCTCCTCAGAATGCAGCTGCAGTATCATGCACCACACCTGAAGAAAAGACATTGAGAGAAGTTTCCTTTCTTCGGTCTAGCTTTGGAGGATGAGCACTAAAAGGGCTAAGGACAATGCTGAGATTAGGCGACTGTTGTTTTAGCTCAGTGGCAGACTTTAAAGCTTTGGCTGGAAGCCCAGCTACAGGACCAGATGTTTTGGTCTTGTGTTTCCTTTGCAATGGTAAATAATGGGAAAGGAGCTTTGTAAATGAAATGGAGACTCTGTTGGTTTAATTTGTTTGTCATTTCATCATTACTCATATCATCAGAAAATATCACTGCCAGGAGTTCAAACCGGCAGAATAGACGTTCATAAGGGAGCTGCTAATGGAATCTGTTTTTTCACAGGTGCACTCAAGTTTTGTTTTCACTTCTCAGATGTTATCTTCAGTAACTTGCACTCTGAGAAATCGGCATGAATTGTAACAATTCACCAATGCCAGATACTTTACTGGGAATGCTTTGGTTCCGGGGTAATGTTCTTTAAAAATGCTTTCCCTTTGATGAGCCTGGATATCAGATCCCATTTAGACTTTTATTTATCAATAATGTGTGACACCCTGGGCTACACTGTGTGATTTGCACACAGCCCTGGGTTGAATGTGTTGCAGAGCTGTACTATCCCAGCAGAGGATTGTGCCATTTAGCACTTTTCCTCTGGAAATCTCCAGAAAATAACAGTGTGTGGAAAAACCAACATTTTTCACTCCGTGTTCAAATAATTCTTTCCTGGTATTTAAACGGTTAACACAGTCTGCCACAAAAAGCTTATTAATGCACTGAACATCTTTCATAAAGTCCCTTAACAATAGATCTCTTGGTATAATAAAGTACGACATGCAGTAAGTTCAAATTTATTATTCTTTAAATGCCTCCAAATACAGAAAGTAGTAAATATGGCTGAAAACGGAGTACAAACCTGGTTGTACAAAAGCAGAATGACACTTTGCCTCTGAATACTGTCTAGATTGTGTTTAGCATGACATATTGAGCTTCATAGACTATACGGCCAGAAGGCACCATTATGATCATCTAGTCCAGCATTTCTCAAATGTGGCCTCTGTGGCTGCATGCGGCCACCGGGGGGTTTTCCTGCGCCAACAACAGCCTCTTGGGCAGAGATGGGGGAGGGGGCAAACCAGCGGCCCCTCCCTGCTGCAGCCAGGGGCAGGCTTCAGTTCCCTCCTCTTCTCCCCCACCCCACCCAACCCCACCCCACCCCACCCCACCTTCAGCAGCAGGGCTCCGGTGGTGGGCTTCAGGCTTCATACACACACACACCCCTCCACTCCACTCTTCAGCAGGGTGGACCTTACCAGGTGCTGTGATCAAGAGTCAAGGAGCGGGATGAGCCTGGGGTGCGAGGCCATGGAAGGAAGCACAGGGCAATGGGGGGGGGGGTCGGAAGCAGCAGGGCCCAGGGGGCGATGGGAAACCCGGGGGAGGCAGTGCAGGCCAGGAGCACCAAAATAATACTGTACGTTATTTTTATTATTGAGTCTGTAAAAAAAAAAAACCCTACATAAATAAATTACAATGGTTTGGACATGTATATGTGCATATTTATTTGTTTTTCCTAAAGTTAATTAAGTATTTTAGGAAAATTTGTCAGAGTGCCCACCAGCAAGAGTTGGTGGCCACACTCTGAGGTCACCAACATTTTTGTTGTGAGACTCTCTGATCTAGTCTGACCTCCTGCATAACACTGGGCATAGAATTTCACCCACTAGTTCCTGAATCAGGCCATATCTGGTGGTTGAACTAGAGCATATTTTTTTTAGACGCCAATTTTATGAGTAAAGACTAAGTGATGGAGAATTAATCTTATACCTAGCTACGTTCCCAATTATTAATACCCTCAGTGCTAAAAACTTGTGCCTGTATTTCTATCTAGCTTCATCTTCCAGCTATTGCTCCTTGCAGGGATTCATGGGTGACCAATGGCCCAAAATGAAACACACTATCCCTTCCAAATTTCAAAGGAAATCTATAAAATAATTCATACACCCTGTGAAAAGGGATGGAACAGTCATTTCTAATGGGGGGCAAAGGGGAGGCAATTCCCCAGTGGGCAAAACTCACAGCATTTTCTCCCCTCCAAGATTTCTCCCATGGGCTTTCTGTCTAAAGGGAGCAAGCTGGCCTGAAGATGTGCCCTCCATCACCAACCTGCCTCCCTTACTGGAGCTGCCCAGAGGATGACAATTTTGTTTCATGACAATTTTTGAGATTTTGAAACTTGCTTTCCTTTTGCATTGGAACAAAACCAAACCCTTTCAAATGTCTGAATGAAAGAGAATTGTCAAAATGTCTGTTTTCCGATTGAAAAGCTCAGGTTCTCTCTCACACCCTGGTCAGAAGTTTCCTGAGAGCCCTAGACCTCAAAACCTTCCCAACCAACACCTTGTCAAAACTGCTATATCTCTGTCAAATATTTTGACTTCAACAAAATACCTTATTGTGATGAAATTTCACTCTGTCTAAAATATTCCAATCAGCTCTATCCCCTACTTTATCTTGCAGTGAAATTATGGTCCTCTGCTTATGATGCCATAGTCTAGTAGCTCATAAATAATGACAAGAGTATGGGGTGTGACTGTGATGTTAGAAATTCATTGTTAAAGGGTGTCATAGGGTGGACTGGGCCTTTTAAGAGGAAACTGGTCTAGCACACCTGTGCCTCATTAACAGCCTCTTGTTGGGGGCTGATAGAGACAGCTAGTCTCTATTGATGCATCCATACCGCAAAATGGGCAGGTACAGGGTTGGATCACTCATCCAGGAGCATACCTACATTGGCAGATGAGCTAGCTAGCTTGGGATCTTGCATGTTCCCTAATATAATGTGGACAATAGGGAAGGCTGGGTATATCTGTGTGCCTGGAAATATGAAGAGGCTGCAGTGTAGACATCCTACAAAGAGCCAGAGGAGGCTGTAGTGACCTGAGGCTCCTGCAGGAAACGCTTGACCAGGTGGAAGAGTTCAGGCCTGGAAGCCAGAGCCAGAGGAAGATGTAGTGAGACTGCAGAGAATGAGAGAGCGTGGCTTGTGCAGCAAAGGCCCTGAGACCCCAGGTGAGTTGCTCCAGGTAGGAAGGGCTGGGAGCGGTCTGCTAAAACAAATATCAGAGGGGTAGCCATGTTAGTCTGGACCTGTAAAAAGCAACAAAGAGTCCTGTGGCACCTTATAGACTAACAGATGTATTGGAGCATAAGCTTTTGTGGGTGAATACCCACTTCGTCAGAAAGTTTATGCTTCAATACATCCGTTAGTCTGTAAGGTGCCACAGGACTCTTCGTTGCTTTTTGCTAAAACAAAGGAGACACTGAGATGTCAGACAAGTTTCCAGGCAGGAAGGCCTGGGAGTGAGATTCTTGCAGGGGAGAACCTAAGACAGTACTTCAGGGAGGAGGGGTTTTGCCCAGCATAAGGTTGGGGGAAAGAGTCTTTTCTGTTTATTTTGAACTTTATGCCAATAAAGCCAGACCCTAAGGAAGGATCTTATGGAGCAGAGAGAAAAGCTTTTTGTGAGTGATCAAGGAGTCCAAGAGGGGAAAGTGAACCAGGGTGCTGCAGAGCCAACTCTTCCCACCAGGGGGAGCTCAGGAGGCATCTAACTCTGTTACAAAGGGCCAGAGTCATCCCTGGTGTAACACTGAAATCAATGGAGTTAGAGACAAGGTGAATTTGGCCATATAATTTCACTGAAAGGTCAAGTAGGACTAGGAGAAACAGATGGACTGTGATATGGGGGTGAGGAGAAGGAGGGAAACTAGTGTAGTTTTAAACTATTTGTTTAAACTGCATCAATCCAGAAGACAAGGAAAGTTACTTTAGCTTCCCACGGTGTTTTTAAAAGTCCAGTTAAATTGTATTTTCTGCTTTGGTTAGTGTAATGCTATATACTTGCTTTCATATCTTTATCTATTTTGTACTTTCATTGTGAATGAACAATAAGTTTTAAAATACAGCAGATTATATGGAAGGCCAAACCTTTGTGGATTACTCTGTTGTAACAGAATCAATAATTAATTAAATAAGTATGTACTTCCAACAATAGTTAACACAGTTGATAATATTCTAAAAGTTTGACTCAGAATATACAGACTACAATCTTAAAATTGAAGCAATAAAATACAGTATTGCAGATCTGAAAGGGGGAAAATGCTGTAAATGAAAACCAGAAAGGAAAGTTTAACATAAGGGTATATGAACTTCCCCAAAGCCACGTACTGGCAAATGTTAACCATTGCAATATGATAGTCTGTCATCTCTGATCCTGATACAGCGTGGCAGCTTAGATGTCTTACTTTAAGGTACACTTTGACTAGGACCTATTGTATAGTAGATATGAAGCATGGGATTTTTCAAAAACACTCAGCATTGCCCTAGTGCTGCTCCTGTAAAACTTTCATTAACTCCTGTGGAAGCAGAGCCAGGCTGACACAGAGCGCTTTTGAAAATCCCACTAGCTGGTTAGTTCCTGCACATATTTAGTGACAACTGGTATTTTGCAAGATGGAATATTGCAGACGAGTATAACCATTAGGGGTCTTGGAGCTTCCTGATTCATGTAAAATAGGAATGTACATTCAGATCAAGTGCTGTAGATAGCCCTGTGTGTGAGAGGACGTTTGAACCTGCAGTCTATATAACATTTACAGAAATGTTTTTATTTACTGATTATATTCATCTCAGCCCTGCATATGTTACATGTTTCCTTAGGCCTGGATCCCTCATTGGAATTTGCTAGCAAGGGTTCTTGTGCCCGTTTATCAATTTCACAGGCACACACAATGGGTGCAGGGGTCTGTGCTAGTGCATGATTATGAGTTTTGCTTGAAAGTTCTTTAGGGGCAGGATAGCAGGTCCCACACCTGAGCCAGCATTCTGATCACTTAAACACCAATTAATTCCCTGCACACACCTGGATTAGACCTAACAGTGCCTAATTAACAGATCAGGATGGGCTGGGGAGGACTAAAGAGTGATGTTGCCAAACTAATTCAACAGTTCTTTAATTTGTATGGGCATATTTCTGACAGTGTGGTGGGCAAGGATTTAGTCATATGACTTCCATTGATAATGTAAGCTGTGCAGCTACTTTACCTTCGGCTTTTTTAAGGTTTTTTTTTTCGCTTCTTTGTAATACTAACTCCCATTCTTGAAAGGGAGCTACAGTTGCACCGAACTAGTAATGCATCAGAACTGAATTGACTAACTCTTCTCTCTGTTTGGCCCTTCTGTGCCCATGGATGAGGCCTGCCATATTTTTATCTGATTCCTAGAGTATTGACTCTAAATGATGGTATTTCTGAAATAAGAGCATGCAGTGTTGTCACTTAACATTGGCTGTCAGCTGGATATTTTGAGAAGTACGCACTTAAGGTGCCACCAGTAAAGAGAAAGACATAATATAGCATTCAGTCACAACAGTCTAAGCATGCTCTGTATGCATGGTGAGACTTAGGCACGAAGCTGAATGCATTCAAGTATGAAGTGTAACCATGCACATGCTGGGACAGCTACTGCTAGCAAAGTGTGGCTTAGTAACTCTAATTTTCACTTAAAACCAAACATTTCTGAGTGAAAGATAAGGGACGTTATGCTGTGTATCCTTTCTTTAGAAAAAGGGTTTCCTAATAAAAGGGTATGAAAATTATTTCTTACTAAAACAGTAAGAAAAAAAGTTGTGTGAAGACTGTTTCCCTGCAATTTTGAATGTAGTTATTCTTTTTTCACTATTCTCCCCCGCCCCCAGTGATTTATTTAAACTAGTTTTGTTTGCTTTTGTTAACAATCATTTAACTCAAACACATTTCAAACAGTTGGGAGAAGAGGCCTCCTTGTTAAATTTTTACATCCTGGCCTTTACAGGTCTCTGGAACTCCAAGGAGCTCTCCAGCAAAACTTGGGAAGACAAGACTTCGCATTCTTGATCAAGCAGGGAACGAACAACAAAAATATTCTTTATGCATTTCCAAGTAATAAAAAAGGCCATAGATTCCCTCCTCCTCTTGGTCTTTCAGCAGAGTCAATTAGTCTTTAGTAAGACAAATGCCCAGAAACTTCCCAGAATGTCTATAACTGGGAAAATGTTTCTTACATTCAAAAATGGCTCAGAACGCTAATTTACTACCTCTAAAGCTATTTGTATCCTGGCTGGCAAATGAAATACTGAGTTTTTCTTCTTGATGTAATCTGAAACACCCAGAGACTCAGACTTTATAATGGAAACACTGACAAGCCTTTAACTACAGTGGCCCTGAGACCTCTCCAACGATTTAACTACAGCTACAAGCCACTAACTACTGCTTCACTGACACACCAGCAATTATACCTAATGTATGTAATATCACTATGGTATAACTACAGCATTGTGCACTGGTACACGTTGCCATTCTTATAGTTTTATGGCCAGTTACTGTATCTGAGACTGCAGCTTCATGAGGTCCCAGAAAGCTGCTGTGGCGAAAAGGGCCGATGCAATCCTTGGATGTGCAAACAGGAGTAGGCATAGGGAGGTGATTTTTACCTATGTTTACAGCTTTGATGAGACCAATACTCAAATTCTGAGGCCAGTTGGTGTTCACATTTTAATCAGAATGTTTAAGAATTGGCGAGGGAGCAGAAAAGAGAGAGACAAATGATTTGAGGGCTGGAGACAATGCCTTATGATGAAAAAGCTGTCTGCTTAGTGTATCAAAACGAACGTTGAAGATGACTGAATTAGTGTAAAGTATCTTCACTAAAGGGCTCTTCGGTCTAGCAAAGAAAGGCATAACAAGAAGCAATGGCTCTTGAAGTCTTCAAATCAAGACTAGATGCTTTCCGGAAGATATGCATTACTGAAAAACAAGTTAGTGGGCTCAATACAGGGGTAACTGTATGATCTGTGTTAGATAGGAAGTCAGACTTGATAATCTAATCGTCCCTTCTGGCCTTAAAACCTGTGAATGAAAAGCAAATGGGAATTTGTCTTCCTTTTAAACGATTTTCTTAGTTCATGTCATGCTGACTTCCATTCACAGGTGCTGGCCTAATGTAATGCAGATGCCATGTACAGACTCTGAGTATTTGCACATATTTGAACAATTGCACAGGTATTCTACTGTATTCAGTTCAGGATCAATAAAATAAATGGAAGAGGAGAGTTTTCTATCTGGGGATGAAGTTTAATTAAAAAAAAAAAAAGTTCAATGGATGATCAGATAAACTTCAAGGGCAAGGCCTCTTATTTGTAATTTATTTCTTTGTTGAAGTTGGGAGGGAGGGGAAGAGAGGATTATATCACAGGATCATAGTTCTGGTTATAGAGACCTCTACGGTGAGTGAAGCAAAATAGAAATCCCCATTGATTATTTCATAAAAGAACAGCATTTTCTTTCTCTTACTGTACAGAAACTGAAAATTCCTGTCTGTAGACATATTGAAGGGAGAGGGTGAAAGTTTTCAGCTAGTGCACCTTAAGTTCCAATATTCAAAAATGGGGCAGAGGGCAGCCTTGTCTGTCTATTAAAACACTGACAGAACTAAACAAAGCTGTATTTTGGACACCTGCTGCTAGAGAACTAACCAGAGAAATCAGCTGGGTAATGAAACAGACACGGATCTGACTGCTGTATATGAATAGTGATAAACTACACCACTGAAAGAAATTAGCCAGGAGGTAGTTTGTGCTTTGGAAAAGTCTGTTACAATTAAGAATTTGCACTCTCCTTGGAAAAATGGTGTGTGTTTAATGCCATGCACAGGAGGCTGAGAATGCACCGCATGTGGTGTGTCTGGGGAGACCTATTTTCAAATTGCAAGCAAGGAATGTTTGGAAAACTGGCACACTTCTGACTTTCTTTCAGCAAGAAAAAATAATTAAAGAGAACTTTCCTAAATGACAAAACAAGCAATATCAAGCAGATTTCTGTCTAGTATTTTCCATATACCAGTAGGTTAGCAGAGGAAATTTACTTACTTTGGATTAATATCATTATTTAGTGTTTGTGTTATGGTGGTACATATAGAAGTTCCAGATAAGGTTATAGTTCCATTGTGCTAGGCACTGTACAGTCACATAGTGAGACAGTCCCTACTCTGAAGAGTTTGCCATTTAAATAGACAAGACAAAGGATGGGAGCAAAGAAGTATTATTCTTATTTTAAAGATGGGTGACTGAGGCATAGAGAGGTTAAGGGCCAGATCTTTAAAGATATTTGTCATAGCTGCCTAAATACCTTTGAGGAGCTGGGCTAAGTGAATTGCCCAAAGTCTGTAGCAGATTTGGGAATCTAACCCAATTTGCCAAGTAACAGTCCAGTGCTGTAACTGCAAGACAATCCTTTCTGTGCTGAAGTATAGATCTAGCTAGCCCAATTTCCCCATGTCACTTGGCTGTATTGATATGACAGCAAAGATTGGAGGAGATCTAGAGAGAAACATCAGAGGAGTTAGGGTTTGGTGGATTGACCTACAATCAGATTACAAAAAACATAAAATACCTAATTATTGTGGCCCAAGAGGAGGCCAATCCTGCAAACCAGTACTGACCTGACCAGTCATTAAAAGTTCTACTGAAGTCATTTGGACTATTTACATGTATGTGAACTTGCAAGATCATGACCCACACTTTCAAAGTGGTCTCAACCCAGATTCTAAATTTGCACTTACAATTTTATGCACATAATTTTTTCCAAGCAAACATAATGTGTGCAAATCAGGTGTGATTTACACAAGAAATTCCCACTGGATGTAAAAAATTTGGCCCATGCTTAAAAACTGTGCTTGTAGATTGAGGGACCACTTTTTAAAATGTGGTGCTGTGTGTATAGCTTGAGTGAAGGATCACTATAGCATTGATATGATAACCATCTGCAAATACAGGAAGGGTGTCAACATTAAAGTCTAGATTCTACCCACAGATGCCTGCACAGTGCTCCCATTGACTTCTTGTACAGTAATATAAAACTGTATGTATTAAATGTGTGGGGAATGATTCTCTGTGGATTGATACGACACAAGCTGAGGAAGTGAACTATTGGCACATAGTTTGAACTGACTGAATCCCATGGAAATTCAGAGATGTTTTTATTACAAATTTGAATCAGGGTTCAGCGCAGAAATATATTCTGAGCAAAGAGAAAACTGGGGTCTTAGCAATAGCATTATTGTTTGGGTCCTGAAAATGTTCTGGCTTATGTTCTGTTTTCATTAACAGGTCCGTAGGGACAGTAATAACATTAAACTGGTTCAAGGTCTGATGTTCTGTTCAGATTTAGGTAGACTATACCTTAATATTTGGACTCTTGCTACCTATATACCTATGTAGATAGGTGTGCTCAGACCTCTAAATCACTCTTCAGTGAATATTAAATATTTTCATTATTTTTAACTATAGGCTTGTCTGTGGCTCTCGTCACTGTAGTATCTATGCACCTGAAAAGTGACACAGGAAGTCTGTCAAAGCCAGGAACAGAATCCAGCTCTCTGGAGTCGTAGTCTGATGTCTTAGGGCCTTTTTCGTCTGGCAGGCGCCAGACAACGAGCCACGGAGGACCGTGGCGGCGGACGAGCACCCGTCGAAATGCCACCCGCAACGTCAATAGGCGTTGCCGCCAAAATGCCGCTGACAAGCAGCGTCATCCAGAGGCAGCATTTCGGCGGCGCCACCTCTGGATGACGCTGCATGTCAGCAGCATTTCGGCGGATGCTCGTCCGCCGGCCAGTACACGGGCGCACTTAGACGCCCCGGCGGGCACCATGGCACCCGCGGGCACCGCGTTGGGGACCCCGGTCTTAGGGTATGTCTACACAGCAAAAAATCCTTGCAGCAGCGACTCTCAGAGCCCAGGTCAACAGACTGACTCAGGATTGTGCTTTAGGGCTGAAAATAGCACTGCAGACATTTGGGCTCAAGTTGGATCACAAGCTCCAAGATCCTCCACACTTGCTGGGTTTCAGAGCCCCTGGGCTCCAGCCTGAGCCCAAACATCTACACTGCTATTTTTAGTCTGGCAGCGTGAGTCCCATGAGCCTGAGTCAGTTGACCCAGGCTCTGAGACTTAGTGCTGTGGGGTTGTTTGTTTGTTTGTTTTCCCTTTGGCTGCATAGGCGGTACCCTGAAGCCCCAACTCAGTACGGTACTTAACACATAGCTAATTTTAAGATCAAAAGTAGTCCCATTGACTTCGATGGGGCTTGAAGTTAGGCAGGTCTTTAAGCACCTTACTGAACATTGTTAATTATTATCCACATTGTTAATTATTTTAAACACTGCATCACTCTAACACAGAGAAATTACAACAGAACTATATTCTGCTGGAATTTGCAGTTCTGCTGAAATCTAAATACTTCACAAAATCAGGTCAGTTTTGCCCAAATTTCATTTTGGAAGTAATTCAGAACTAAATAGTTCTGTCAATATCAAGACCGCTCACTGTGACATTTTTGGAACAAAATATTTTGATTTTTTTTTTTTTCATTTTGAAACAACTTGTCTTTCTAAGTATTTTTTTTATTTCATATTCTATTATAATATAAAAAGGGTCAAATAGAAGTGAAAGGATTTTGTCAAAACAAAATGTTTTTGATTGACCTGAAATGAATTTTTTTCATAATTCTCCTTCACAGACATTTTCAAAATTCTCAGTTTTTGTTATAATTCAGAATGAAGACAGATTTCGAAATCTCAAAATCCTTCATGAATGAGAACTTCCTTCTCCACACAGTTCTATTATAAAATAATTTAGTGAAAACACTAGTCAATTCTCTATTGCCACCCAACAACTCACTGTATCTAGCAAAATATGCAAACTTTGTTCAGATCACACCAAATCCATGTAGCCTGGTTTTAATTGGTTCGGCACTGGAAATTATTTATTAAAAATAAAATTGCTTAAGGGCTGGTAGGTTTGGGGATTTTTTTCTTTTGTTTTCTTTAGGTATTTTTTCTCCCAGTAGTTAATACTCTACAGAAACCCTGTTTCATGTGCACCGGAAATAATCTATATAAATATTTTATTAGGTTACAAATAGGGCAAGGTCACTAATATTTTTCCTCTAGAAATGGGGTTTCCTTTGTTCCCAAGACCTTGATGTAAAATTTGTTTTGATCCCATTGACAATAATAAAAAATAGCAATTTTTAAATAATTATTGACAGTACTGGCGAAGGAACAAAATGCAGGTGCCCTCTTATTTTCCAGTCTCTAGCTGTCCAATAACAAGACTTCATATGGGGGACTTCGTAAGACTTGCTCTGGTTAGTATCAGAGCACTTCACAAAACACTGACAAACCTGCAGGCTTTAATCAATCAAAGTAGGTGAATGGAAAATGACTTGAGGTTCGCACATCTGTAGACTTCAAACCAGCTAGGATCTTTTTAAACAGTAGTAGGCTTTAATTTAACAGGGTTTTTTTGAAGGGTGTTACTTGTCCATCATCAAGGAAACCTGCTATTGGGCTCCTAGCCCAGCTGGTGCCCACATGACACCATTATAAAAATGGATGAATTTTGAGTTAAATTACAAATGGATTCCTAGTTTGTTTCCCTTTAATTCTTTTAAAGTATTTTGACATAAGGGAGAGAGAGCACTGTGCCTACTTTTAATATATGTTATGAGTGCTCGCAGGTTATTACAATACACTAGCACTCGCCTTACTTTATAAAGAAAACCAGACCTAAGGGCAAGATAGGTCTGAGCTTTGCACGTGTGCAAGGGAGGGGCCAGCACAGGGGCCAGACCCCTTTGCACTCTCTGCACTTTGATGATCACAGCGACTGCTCCCCCAGATACTCCCAGGGGTACAAACTAGCTCAAAAGGGCAGGGAAGAGGCTGGCCCTTACCCCGGCCCCTTCCCTACTGAGGAAGGCAGATTGCACCATCCTAATAGATGGTACAGAGCATGCACTCCCCTGTGTGCCAGAGCAGAACTGCCCTTGGAGCTGTGTGAGGGTCTGCACTCTCTCAGGGCTGGGCCCCTGTTATACAGTCTGTCCCGAATAATCATGGGGGGGGAAGGGGGGGGGAGGGGTTGGAAAACAGAGAGATGCAATTGCTGTACTTGAGATGTCCGCCGTGCCAGTACAAATGTACTGTTTAAACAGTAACGGACCTTAGCCATTGTCCTCCATAACAACTGTGAGGTCATCCTTGATCCTCAGCTTCCCTTATCTTCCATTTTCTATGGCTGTCTACTGCCAGCTCCATACCATGTATGTCACTGCCTCAAATCCCCTTCTGCTGGGCTAATGAGGCCCTAATACATAGCTGTCAAAATTATGGCACTCTCAACAGCCTCCACGTGTTTCCGGAACTCAGCATTTGCAAAATGGTGCCGCCTGCTTTCTCAAAGAAGCACAACAACATTATCGGTAGCTTCAAACAACTCAGCTGCCTCCTTGTTCATTGCGGGATCCAGCTAGAATACGACCTCTTTTTAAAACGTTCACCACCTGTGAAAAATAGGATTTAGCCTGTGCGCGTGACAGCGGTGTTCTGCAAAAACATAACCTTGTGGTGGCTGCTACAGAGTCCCCAGTTACCACAGTTACTGCAGTTTGGTGTCTGAGGTATTGCAGTTTCCACCATGCTCACATCAGGAAGTAAGTGCAATAACTGTTGGTAGATGTTGACCTGTCTGAGGGTGAGCTGGCCCTTTAAGGGATTTGGGACTCAGCCTCACCTGTGCCAGAGTTAGCCCAACTTCCCAGGTGAAGGGACTGAGTATACAGGTCATGTGATAGGGTGAGCATGTGACTGAGCCAGGCCTGCTGGGAGTTTATAAGGTAGCCTGTTTGGTTCAGAGAGGACTCTGGGGAGGGTAGAGGGGGAACTGTGCGAAAGAGTGGAGGAGTAGCCAGGAAAGTGCCAATGAGGGGGCCTGGCCTGGCCTGGCCTGGGTGGAGATGAAGGGGCCCTGGGAAGAAATGTCTGGGCAGTTACCTCTACAATGAGGACAGCCTAATTAGTTAGGGCCGCAAGGCTAGAAACCTGTAGAAGTGGGTGGGTGTATTTCACTTAGATTAGATGTTTTCCTGCCTCATGACACACAAGGCAACTCAGTGCTCCCACCGCTGTCTCGCTAGTGCCACGTTGTTTGCTCCACTATAACCATAAAGGCACAGCCCCTTGTTTAGTATATTTAGAGCAACCTGTACCATGTATGGGGTTCCCTTATCCGCTGCCTGAGGGATGTGCCTGGTCGTTCAGGGGGCCCCAGAGTTCCTGCCTGTGCTGCCCCCTTGAGGGGTGGTACAGCCAGCTCTGTCGTCAAAGGGAAGAAAGGATTGGTGAGCGCCCACGGGAAGAGCGGGCTCTTGTGGAAGAGGGCAGACCTTGGAGGAAAAGCATTGCCTGACAAGAGTCTGGTGTGCTAAACTGTGTCAATGTTTCCTTTGGACTCTTCACTCCAGAAGAGCTGAGCTCTATGGCTTAGCTGGAGGGATAAGTCACTTCCTGGTGGTATAGCACGGAAGCTCCTGTATACGAGCAGCACATCGGCCTATAAGCCTGTGGGTGACTGCTGAGAGGGAAAACAGGCGGTGATAGTCTGGGTGCCAGACCAGGTAAGTGCTGGGTATGACTTTGTAGTGACTGCAGAGCAGTCTATAAACTGGGGATGAAAGGGGTGTAAACTGCAGTAAACTGAACAGCCCCTAGCTAGCTCTGCCTTACCCAGGAGGCACGCCTCAGAATTCCAGCCATCACTTTTATGTAGTCACTTTTCAGAGCAAAACCTGCAAAACTAGGAGCTGATTTTCTGAGTGTTTAGATGCCTGCAGCTCACACTGACTGCAACTGGCTTAATTCTCTGGAGAGCAGGTTTAACTAACACACTTGATCCTTGAAATTCTTAAATCAGGATTGGCTGTTGTTGTTTTTTTCTAAAGGATATGCTCTAGCAATTATTTTGGGGAAGCTGGAACAGGAAGTCAGACTAGATAAGCACAATGGTCCCTTCTGGCCTTAGAATCTATGAATCCAAAATCTTAAAGAAATTCAGTGCAGTAGTTTCAAACTTGGATGGCTTTGTAGATCTCACTGAGGTCTGAAATCAACCCATCTGAAGACTATTATTGTAGCCTACTCATGTATGAATATATAAGAAATTCCAGTTTGCATTTCAGTGGATGTCCTTAAAATCGTGCCAGTTACTGTTTTTGCCATTATTTGTGATATTTATGGTATTCCCTTTACAATTGTGAGAACTCCCCAAGTAGAGTGTGATCCTTGTGTGAACCTGCCCAATACGCACAAATCACATCTAAATGAAACACTTTCAAAGAGGCAGCAGAAGTATTTTTAAAAGGAGAACTAAGTGTATGCTATATTGACTTCACACTGGCGGGGAGTGTTTTGGGCTAAGCTGTGCAGCTGGGTGTGTTAACTTCTCTTTATAAAGACCCAGGGGACAGTCAAAGTTCACTTAGCACTTGCTTCAAGTACTGGCCTAATCAACATCACCTATGGTCAGAAACTGAGGCATTCAGGGGGCTCCACAAGGGGAGAAGTGGCAGGGACATCTGAAGACAGAATCAAAGAAAACCTTCATCGAATCTGACTTCTAATGGGCGAGTTCATAGCTGCATTGTTAGTTTAATTTCTTTGTGCTCTGCACGGCACAGCTAGCGGGTTGGTAAAAGGAGCTCTTTGTGTTTTACGTGGGAGAGCATTGCAGGAGGGTTGTTTTTGGAGGCTGTCCAGCGGGAGGAGAGGGGGGTGGAAAGTAAAGAAATCCTGAAAAGGAACGATGTAGCCATTCTAAAAGGTCAAACATTTGGCGCAACCTCAGTTTCCTTCAGCCATGCAAAATGCACCCAGACAGTAGTGCTGCCAGGGCTGGCAAGTCACTTTCATGGGCCACCAGACTGGCTTTTCCCCCAGAAACATCAGCACATCCTGGGCCATGGTTAGAAGCTGGTTACTTCTAAAACCACCTCTTCCCTTCTCCATGGCAGCTGCATCTAAAGGAAAACTAGTCCCATGGAAGGCAACCACCAGAGAACAGGCTTAGACCAATTCTTACAACCTTCTGATCATGACACAAGACTCCTGTCTTTTGTCAGGCAAATCCTGTTAGCTGAATGCTCAAATCAGCCTTTATATAGTGGCTTTCATTTCCTAATCTTAACATCTCCTGTTAATGTTCATGAACTGCTTAAGTATCAGTCAGTAAAATGGTCACTGTTTGAGTTAACAAATATAGTACCATCCAAATTAGTACATTTTCTTATCTAAAGTAGAAAATAACGGTGGGTATTGTATTAATTTAGATGAAATAAATGAGCCAAAAGTGTTCAAATAACCCAGTCACTGTCCAGCATTAAAGAGTGTTAAATAGTTTGTTTGCTTATTTTTACCATGGCAAACACACCATTAAATATCTTTCACCTTTTTTTTAACAATACAGAAAAGAGAGAAAAACAATTAAAGCAGTTGAAATGTAAAGCATCAAAAAAGGCTTTCATTTTATCAACACAGCGCCGGCTCCAGGGTTTTTGCCGCTCCAGGCAGCCAAAAACCAAAAAAAACAAAACAAAAACAAAAAAAACCCGCGATCGCAATCTGCGGCGGCAATTCGGCGGGAGGTCCTTCGCTCCGAGCGGGAGTGAGGGACCCTCTGCCGAATTGCCACCGAATACCTGGACATGCCGCCCCTCTCCGGAGTAGCCACCCCAAGCACCTGCTTGTTAAGCTGGTGCCTGGAGCCGGCCCTGTATCAACACCCCTTCCCTTTCCCTTTAGCTAGAAAGAGTTTTTGAAGTAAGCTCCCCACCGTCTTGTTTGACAGTCTCTTAGATGGTAACAAAAATGGTGATAACTGACCTTCTGGGGTAAAAGAGAAGGCATTAGATGAGATGGTCTGGAGCTGTTGTTAAAGTCCAGTCCCATTTCATCCCAGACGGTGGTTGGGATTCAGACAGAGCTGGTAGACGTGGTAATGTCATCTGGGTCCCTCTCTCTATCCCAGTCTGGTCAGGGCAACCCTTAGGACTAGGACAAAAAAGGTCCAGGTTCTCAGGAGATGGTAAGGGTGGCAGCCATTATGGTAAAACTCTCTCCAGTAGCCTCTGTCTATTCTTCTGTTTTTTCCTTCATAAATTTGTTTCTTTAAGGACCGAAATAGGGAGTAATGGGTGAAATAGCCCATTCCCTCACAATTTTGTCCACCAATTAGACCTAATATCCAACACACTTATTTCGGTACATGAATTGCCAGTTCTACTTTTCTGGTTTTTTTAACCAGACATGGTTTCAGCGTAGTCCTTGAATTATATCAACAAGGCCTGTTTTTCCTTTGGACTAACTTTTAGTCTTTCTGTCTGGTTCTCTTGTGCCTGTTTATAACATTCATTATTGAAAGCAACTTGACCTACAACATTTGTTGTTTTACGTTATTGTAACCTCTTATAATACATAAGATCATATCCTTTTTACAATTAAACTTAGGGTAAACTTTTAGGCTCAGTTATCACAACAGTACATGTTGACTATGTAATGGCATTTATTGTCTTATCATTTTACAGATGGAGAAAGCACTTTTCAATTTTGGAATAGGCATTTAATCTGGAATTTGTTAATTTGGGGGCACAATTCCATGTGTAGAAACCAAATTCTACTCATTACATTTTGGAATATAAAACTATAGGTTTCTACTTCCATGAAAAACAAATTTCCAGATTTAGCATTTTCTATTACTTTGAAGTCCTTTCTTTATTCCCCCAAAGAGCTTTAATTTTCAGTCATGGTTATCCTTAAAAAAATGTTGTTTTTTGAGACCTTGTGAAGGATATGGTACTGGTAACATTCCGGCTGGAATGAGAGTCAGAAGGGCATAGCTAGTGAAGGCAAAATATCTCAACTCCTATTCCACCCCCTCACTTCCTCTCAGCTTCAACTGTATTTAATAGAGTGTCCGCCTTTTACTTCTAGGATTGAGTTTAATGGTGAATTTTTAGGTATATTTTTCCAGCATTATGTCCCATTGGAAACGAGTCTCAGAAAGCTCGCCCACTCCCAGCAGCAGTTTGATTTAACAACATGTGTGACTGCCAGTGTTAAGTCTGATCAGTAATAATCTTACATTTCAAGCATCTGTCTTCCAAAAAGATTCCCAAATTTTTTATTTTTTTTTTAAACCCTCAAATCTTGAATCTCAATGAACAAGGGGCATAAATCCACCCCAAAAGAGCAGAAACACGCAAAAATGACAGCCGCATACAAATAGGATATGCTTGGATTCTGGCTGATGATAGACTGGGCTGTCGTAAAGTATTAGGGTCATGGGTGTGACATGAAGGAATCTCCTCAGACCAGCCAACAGCAACAATTGCTGTTCCTTCATTTCAAATTTAGGGCCATTTCACTCCTCCTTCCCCCCACCCCCATGGAAAAACTGACAGGGAGAGAGGAGCCAGGAACATCTGAGATGACCATTGCAGTTTACAACTAATTGCCTCCTCATGGGGGGAGTGACTTAGTTACATAGGAGGCATCGCCTCCAACTGTACAGGTGCTGGGTATTGGCAGGGAAAGGACTCCACAGCCACAGGAGTATCACAGGACTGCTCTGTTTTATGCTGTTCTTCTGGGGCTTCCCTTTCAGAATGGCTCCTTTAGGTGTTATGGTGCCATTGGCCAGCCACATCTCACTGAAGGGGACACAAGCTTAGGGCAGAAGATAGTGCCGCTATCAATACCAACCCTATCCATGATATCCACTGCCTCCAGAGGGGAGAATAATCCTACACTAACAGCTTTCCGCCTGGTTCTCTCCTCCCTGGCCCCCTCGAGGGGCATCTGTGGATTGGATTGGGGGTGGGGGACATCTGTGGAGGTGACCCTTTTCTAGGGATGTTCTGCTAAGTCTGCCTCAAAACTGCTTGCTTTAGAGAAAGTGAGACTGACGTTCATTGAACTGACTAGTCACAGAGCAGTTGGCTTGTTTAAGCTTTGCAGGGCAGGGACTTTCTCCTATACGTTTGGAAAGTCTCTAGCACCATCACTGCCATAATACTAATAATTAAAGCTACAGAGGGGAGAGGAACATTTCTGCAGCTTTGGAATATTTTGCAATGGTCCAGTTCAAGCAAAGTGAGCAACCCAGCATTGCTCTCCAAAGATACTTGATAGTATTTTCTAATACCAGTATGTTTTCCACTTAATTTCTCCCAGGTGCCTTCAGACCTCTGGGGGAAGCAGGAAGCTTCCTTTATAATGGACTGCTACACAAGAGCATATGGATTGCTTAAAAAAACTTTTCATATTTATCTTAAATATTCGATATATTTTCTTTCTGAGGAAATTCTGTTTCTGGTTATGCCAACTCAGGGGAGGAAAAATGTACTCTGTGGAAATAATGTCTTCTCCTCTTTTTAGAAAAAATAAGTTCTAGAGGTATGTCATTTTGAATTATGCAGTTTAAATTCCCCCAGGCAACATTTTACAGGGGAAAAACATTGCCAGTTGCCAGTTCTCAGCCTTGAGATGTCTTTATTGACTGTGTATTACCATATTTCTGTTCTTTTCAAAATAAAACTTTCCATGAGTGAACCTAACCCCTCACTTTAACCAGTACAGTTTGTGCTGCTCAAATCTACCAAATCAAATTTCTTAGGAATCAAAAGTCATGTGTAATCTTTCTCTGTATCTTATTAAAGGTTCTCTTTCTCCTGTTAACTGTCTCCTCAAGAGAGCCATAAATTGCAGCCCCATGAGTTTTAGATGTATACATTTATTTCAGTGGAGTAGTTCTATTTTGTCTAAGCAATCTTTCTCTGGTGTCTAAAAGGTGGCAATTAATGTTAAACTGAATGTTCATATTTGATTTTGGGTTAGCACAGAAATCTGTTTTAAACGCACCAGTGATCAGACTGTGTGAAGGGCGGTATTTCGCACAGATATAAATTAACTTCAAAGTCTTTCCTCCTGTGAATTCCTCTTGGTATTTCCTCACTGTGACACTGCAAATACCATGGATTGCACGTGCAAATGAGACTTGGACTTGCAATGTCATGGGATATTGTCTATGAATTTCCATGGCTTTGAGGGAATGGCAGCAATAGAAAGAACCAGTTAAGACTCACAAAGGAGGAAAGAATTTTTGAAAGTTTATTGCTCAAATTCCCTTACCTGCTTAGCAGATGCACACAGCATGGGACACTCTACTTTTTGTTCCTTTGGGCTTTTGCTGAAGGTGAACAGGTATCTTTCTACAGGCTGGTAATAGGTAAAATATACAGAAGTCCCATGGTTTATGGGAGTCCTAACAAGATCTCTCACATACAATTTTCATTGTAAATTAATTGGAAAATTGTGCTTCTTGGCTAGCCTGAGGTTGAAGGTCCAGTTGTGCCTTGAAGCCACAGCGTGCATAGAGCTGTGCCACTGCAGAAGAAGCTCCTAGGGGCATTGACTCTCTAGCAAGCAAACTGCCTCCGAGCTCTTGAGAGCACCGGCAGGCTACTGCCCGTCTGAAGTGCACTGCCTTCTGAGCCCGACATGGATCTGCCTCCTTCCCAGCCCTCCAAGCCCCTTCTGGGCTGGCTAGCAGTGCTAGGCAGAAGCAGTCCCCACAGAGTAGGAGAAAGAGCTGCAGTTCAGCCTAGCAACTGTGGGAGGCACAAGCTCCATCTAATTTCCCCTCTCCTGCAGCAGCTGCCCAGGAGGTGGACAGTCTGGCCTGAAATATTCTGTGGGGGAGGGGATGGGGAAACAGTCCTAGTTGAACTTAGTCATTTAACACAGATCTTCTCCCCCTGGGGTGCTCACTCACTGCACACCCTTAATGGACCCCTGCTCTGAAATGTCTGAGCCTCTCAGATGGGGTAGTATAGTGCTACCTGCCCAATGGCCCATGCTGTTCTAGTCTCTAAGGTGCCACAAGGACTCCTCGTTGTTGGGGGGAGGGGGGGGAGGTTTGTTGGGGGTTTTTTTGTTTTGTTTTGAATATCTACTGTCTCTCTCACACACCTGAGAGAGAGGATAGCAAGGACTGCTGGAGATGGATGGGGAGGGAGATGGATAGCATGGGCAGCTAGTACACACCGAAGCTTGAAGATGGAAGCCTTGCCAGGATAAAGAGCCTAGGGAAGGGTGGCTGAGCTGAGGAGATGATGGGTAGTAAAAATCAGGGGATGCTCTCGCCAAACCCAGGGTGAGAGGTGACAGTCTGGGAAGGAGATGCTCTGAAGATAAGGGAGGTGGGAAAGAGAGAACACATGGGATATGGGGGGGAATCTTGAGAGACTAAAGTTGTGGAGGGAGAGAAGGAAGACTATTTCTGGGTTGAGAGGTGAGGGTGTGAGAGAAAGAGGCCAGAGGGCATGTGTAGGGGAAGGTTGAACCTGGAGGAAGTCTCTCTGGGGGTTGGGAGGAAGAATCCCTAGGTGAGACCTCTAAAGTGGGGATACTGAGCCTCTAGAGGGTATGAAGGGTGCTACATCGAATAGAGCTGGATGGTGCTTTTTGGGGACAGTCCATAGGAAGCATGGAGCCACCCAACCACTGGGAGGCATTCTCAGTCCCGGTGTGTGCTCATCTGATGGGGTTCCCAGGCAGGCAGGATGTGTGTGCCTGTTACTGCACCTCCTTTAATAGTGTGTAGCCAGCTCCCCCTCCCATCAACCAGTGCTGCGCTACAGGCCGGTGCAGAGGAGGGCAGGACCATAGCTTTGCTTCCTCCTGACCCCATGGTAAATGCACAGCACCCACAGGAGAGTAGGGACAGCTTTGTGTTAGGATGCATTCATTGCACCCTTGGAACCTTTCTTTCCATTCCCTCTGCAGTGTGTGCAGACGCATAGCTGAGCGAAGATAATGTACTTCTGCAGGCTTTGGCAGGTAATAGCAGGGCTTTTTATAACAGCAAACTCTAAAATGTGTTTCCTGAATGCTAAGAACAAAGGCAACCCATTACGGTGAGATTTCCAGTGAAAAATGTATGTCTGGGGCCTTTGAGAGTGTGCACATGAGCAATTTCGTTGACTAAAATTGACTTTTGCAAGCTGCCAAAGGTAATAGGGTGGGTTTCCAAAAAACGTCAATTGAGTTTCCTTGACAGCAAGAATAAATGCAATTATTACTATGAAGTATTGCACTGGGATCCAGCTGTGACTGTTGCTTAGGGAAATGGCAGTGAGTCAGTCCCGAGGAAACCAATTTGAGGTTAGGATTTTATAAAGTGACACATTGGTACTTATCATTTAGTCAAGGAAATCCATAGTCACTTTTTTTAGATTCCTTTTTATAACAACATTGGGGGCAGGATTGTGCTGTGTGAATGATTATCCAGAAAAGAAGCAGCCATCAATGTTTTGTCCTGAGTCAATCAGTATACAAATGCTCTCATGCTAACTTAATAAATAAAGTTATAACAATAAATATGGCACTGGCATGGCTGGGCCTGTCTGTTCTGCACAGCACCTAAATCATGCTCCTGGGAGCTATCAAAACTACTGTACTATGAGGCATACAATGCAAAAATCAGTAATCTCATGACCTTATCCTGTGTAATTCTCTCTTGTTTCCACCTCCTTGCCTATTATCTTCTCTCCCTGGGCCGTGTCATGTTCTATCTAGCCTAGGGCGCTAGATTAGGTAACTGATTCTGCAAACCTTGCTCAGTGTGAATAGTTCCATTGCAGTACTCTCTGTTTAGAATGGGATGGGCACCATTGCCAGAACTGCAGCATGTATAAATATTCAATTTTAAGGCTGTGCCCGACACTGTCTTACTATTTCTGATCACTGGCAGGCCCTCTGGCATTAGCACAAGGCTGCAGTGTTTGGGTCACAAATATTGCTGGGGAATAGTTATTTTAAAAAAACCTTTCTTTCTATTACTTGTTTATCTAAACTTCTAAGAGAACTTTTCGGAAAGATTCTGGGTTTGTAAGCAACTATTTTCTATGCAAACCCAAATTTGACCAGACAATATCCCTTTAAACCATTAACATAGGGGCTTTTTTTACTTTCCCGTAGGGGTAAAGTCTATGGGAAGGGCACAAAGTCATGCAGACTCAGTGAAGTGAGCCTCTCAGAACTTCCTTGACTGCTCACCTCAGAAGATGGGCTTGGGGAGCCATTAAGGAAGCAGAAGACAGTGTCTGAACACTTGAGATTCAGGGACTCTGTGTGTATGTGGGAGAGGGTGCAGATGTTACCGTCGTGTGGGGAGCTGGCTCCTCAGTGATGGCGAGCACCCCACTTCTTCATGGCAGCAAGGCTGTAATGTGGGTCTCCCTCTCCAAATGCATTGCAAAGCAGGATTTAATAGTGTCTAGAGCTTCATTAACTAATGAATGAACTAATATTGCCTCTGCTCAGAGAGGACCATCACCCCAGAATACAGCTGCTCCGCTGTCCCAAATCTTCTCACCCCTGGCCTTCTCTTCAGAGCTAAGGAGCCCCAAACACTTGGGCTTGACACAGCGGTGATTTTTGTGGACTCAGGAGGGAGCAGAGAGCATGCTGTAGAACCACTGCACCCCATTTCCACATCTCACAATGAAAACCATGTGACTTAGGTGCGAAATACCTTTGTGAATCTGGGCCTAAGTGGCTGCTGGGAGTCATGGTGTATCATGGTTCTGGGAAGACCATGTCCGCAAATCCCCTGCGGAATACCCCACAAGGGATGTAAAGGTGTTCAGACTAGCTCAGACTTGAGTGGGAGGTACAGGTTTTCTCCCAGCCATCCTGACGTGGGTTGGATGATCTGTCCCAGGGCTGGCTCCAGCGTTTTTGCCGCCACAAGTGTCGGGAGGGGGGGGGGGAAAGGCGCAATCGGCGGCACTTCGGCAGCAGCTCTACCGCCGCCGCTTCATTCTTTGGCGTCAATTTGGTGGCAGGTCCTTCCCTCCGAGAGGGACCGGGGGACTCGCCGCCGAAGACCCAGACGTGCTGCCCCTTTCCATTGGCCGCCCCAAGCACCTGCTTCCTGCAATGGTGCCTGGAGCTGGCCGTGGTCTGTCCAATCTCTTTTTAAGACTACTCTTTCCAGGGAATTCTGCTTAGGTTGGGAAAACAGTATCTTTTCACCTTGCAAGTAATGAAATCCCTACCTTGCTATACATCTGAATTTATTTAATAAAATCACGTGAATGTGCTCAGGGTTCCACACTTTATTCTCTTTGATTAACAGAAAAGACAACATGCTACTCATAGACCAATTTTCACCTTTGATCACAAGAAATAAATATGTGTTCACATGTGATTAGTAAGAGAGTAGATACTGATGCGCTGTACAACTCAATTCCAGGCATTAATACTACTGTAACATATTCTGACCCAGGATAACAGAAAAAGGAGCAGGGGTTGCATTTTTTTTTTTTTTTTGCATATATGTAATGAAAAAGTTACAAAGCCAAATGAGTTCTCAGCCTGGCTCCTTGAGAAAAAGAAACAGAAAAGATGACTCTTGTGGAACTGAAAAAAAAACTTGCCATGGCTCATAACCTCATTCAGATATCAACAAGTGTCTAGCATTCCGCACCTCCCCACACTCCCCAAAGGTCATTCAACAGTAAAGCTACTATGCATAACAGGGTGGCATTTGGGAGATTCTCCTTTATAGGGATGTGCCATCTCTTCAGTAATAAGAAAGGGGAAGCTGAACAGGAACTACAGGATCACAGAGACATCATGGCATCGGAAGCAGTTAAAAGACCCTTTGAGTGCTATCTGCTGCCTGGTAAGCAAAGTTGGTGTTTAAGTGTAAGCAGAAACCTGAATTGTCCAATGTTCACTTCAGAGGAGGGTTGCACTGCTACTGAAGCACCCATGGCAATGGACAAGGAAAATTGTCCTCCTTTTCAGTATCACAACTGTATGCAGTATGATCATCATTTCTGTAGCAACCTGAATGTATGTCATGATTTACAAGCTCTGGGCAGAGTGATCTCCTCTGAACTGGACCCTGTTGACTTGAAGATAGAATAGAATTTGACTCTGTTTGAATTGCAACTGCTTAACACCAGATTTCAGCTTGGCCCAATGACTTACTAAGGAAGTCCATGGAGCTGCACCATCACAACTGAAGGCAGACCTGACCTAAAGTGTCTGTGCAGTTTTTCCACTTTCTCTGAATTTTCATCTTCTGTGCAATGCAACATTCTGTTTCTGAATGGTACTATTAGAACTACCAAAGGAGCTAAAAAAGGAATGGTACAGATAAGCCCTTTTCTGTGTGTTGGAGATGAAGTGCAAAAGTTAATAAGGCCTGATCTTTCAGATGCTGTGTTCTTAACTCCCATTGTCTCCTGTTTCAAAATCTCAAAGGACAAGTGGAGTCATAGAAGCATAGAAATATAGGGCTGGAAGGGACCTTGAGAAGTCATCAAGTCCGTTCACCTGCCCTGAGTTCGGACCAAGTAAACCTAGACCATCCCTGACAGGTATTTGTCAAATCTCTTCTTAAAAATCTCCAGAGATGGGGATTCCACAGCCTCTCTTAGAAGCCTATTTCAGAGCTTAACTAACTTTTATAGTTGGAAAGTTTCCCCTAATATCTAACCAAATTCTCCCATGCTGGGGATTAAGCCCATTACTACTTGACCTACCTCCAGTGGACATGCAGAACAATTGATCACGCTCCTAACATATTTGAAGACTATCAGGTCCCCCCTCAGGCGTCTTTTCTCAAGACTGAACATACCCAGTTTTTTTTAAACCTGTCCTCATAGGTCCGGTTTTCTAAGCCTTTTATCATTTATGTTGTTCTCTTCTGAACTCTCTCCAATTTGTCCACATCTTTCCTAAAGTGTGGCACACGGAATTATACACAGTGCTCTAGTTGGGGCCTCAGCAGTGCCACATAGGGCACCTCCAGTGTCTTACATATAGCACTCCTGTTAAAACACCCCAGAATAGTAGCCTTTTTAGCAACTGCATCACATTGTTCAGTCATTAAAGTTGTGATCCACTATATCCTTTTCAGCAGTACTACCATGTAGGCAGTTATTCCCCATTTTGTGTTTGTGCATTTGACTTTTCCTTCCTAAATTTAATACTGTGCACTTACTGTAATTGAATTTCATCTTGTTGATTTCAGACCAATTCTCCAATGTGTCGTGGTCATTTTGAATTCTAATTGTGTCTTCTAAAGTGCTTGCAACTCCTCCCAGCTTGGTGTCATCCTCAAATTTTTTAAGCGTATTATCCAGGCCATTAATGAAAATACTGAATCACACCCGACCCAGGACTCACTCCGGTAATGGGGTCTGCATCCCAAACAGGCCTTAAAGGGGTTAATGTGGGCCTGAGGGGTCAATTAGAGTACCTGGCTGTACCCAGGGCCGGCGCTCCCATTAGGCGACCTAGGCGGTCGCCTAGGGCGCTGCTATTTTGGGGGCGCCTGCGCCCCCGCCGCCCGTAGAAATTTGGGGGCGGGACCTTCCGCCACCGCTGTTGGGGGCGGGATTTCGGGGGCGGGACCTACCGCCGCCTAGGGCGCCGGCAAAGCTGGCGCCGCTACTGGCTGTACCTGGAGGGAGAGCCAGGCCTCATTGAACAAGAAACCCAGCTGGAGAGGAGCAGGCTGGATTATAAAGCCAGGAAGTTTGCAGCAGAAAGGGGCTGTAGGGAGAGAGTCGGCATTCCCTCTCTGGGAGCAGCACGGAAGAGAAGTGAAAACCCAAAAGAGAGAATAAGCCCCAGGCTTCTAGTCCTGGAAGAAGGGTCCACCCCAGAGGAGTTGTGGGGAAAGGAACCTGAGTAGGAAGAAGCCCAGGGAAAGAGCAGCAAGGGGTAGGACTGTGCAGATCTTAACTGCTTAATATAGGGTCCCTGGGATGGAACTCAGTGGTGGAGGGAAGGAGGGCTGGGCTCCCCTAGCACCCACTGGGAAGTGGCACAGGAGCACCTACTGGACAGCTGGTCTGGAGATACTTTGTTACCCTGGAAGGGGAGTACTACATAGTGACCTGTCCGGAAGGCTGAGTCCTAAAGAGGGGGAGAGAGGGGTTAGCTTCTTGATAACCAACAGAAGAGGGTATTAGACCAGCCAAGAGCTGATTTTCTCCAGAGCAGCCACAAGGAGGTGCCACCTGATGAAAGTGAACCCTTTCACAGACACCCACTAGATACGGCCTCTCAGTTTGACAGTGGACCATTGATAAGTACTCTTGGAGTATGATCAACCAGTTGTGCATCCACCTTATATGACAACCCTCCCTTCAGTCTGGTGTAACCTGGCTAATCAGTAAAACTTGCATTTCAGGGGGCATGAAGATGTATCTCCAATAAAATACAGCCCCTAGATACTCTGGGACTGAGCACCTTAGGATAGCCCTAAACTGCACAGATGATAGGTGGCTGGGTAAGACAAGAAGATTGCTGATAAATTCAGATCATTTTTCCAATTTTTTCTCCTAAGACATTTTCACATAGTTTGGAAAAGAAGCCAATAGATCCCCACCCTTTTAGGCTCCATATGAGAACTAGACAGAGTAAAGAAGTAGACTTAACTTCCAAGTGTTAAGTGTGCATTAATTTCAACCCCTCAGGACAATCCCCTTTAAATCGCTCTTCACAGAAAAGAATTTGGGACTTTGTACACTGATAAATAAGTATGTATCTCTCTTTTTAAATGCAATGGTTTTCCTTAGTTAAGAAACTCTCTCACTTGATTTATATCCTAATATGTTAAGGAAGGTGGTAGTGATATGTGTTTTATTCCTGTACTTGGAAATCTAAAGAGTTTTAAATATATCCTGACAAGTATGCTCATAAATTGTCTAAAGCAGACATTTTGGAGAATAGGATATGGAATTAATGTTCTTCAGAATTCCAAAGCACATTGATCAAAAATACTTTCAGAACTTGGCACAATTCTGAACAGATTTCTTTTGAACCTGCATGTAAGTGGATGATGTGTCAAATTGTCTCCAGCATAAAGGCACATTTCATATTGAGTTTGCACTACAGTTCACTGCAAACTATTCCTGTTATTTCATCTGAATGAGTGCAGGGGCTTAAAGTTCAAAATGTGCTTGAGTATGAGCCTCTTAATTATTATCTTTCACAGTCAATATGGTGTGCAAAATGCAAAGAAATCTGCAAACAGTTTTTAATATACTTGCATAGATTTCCTAGAAGATAGGAAGAGAATCTTGAGGTGAGGGCTCAAGAGACAGCATAGTCTAATGAATAAAATACTAGGCTGGGACTAGAAGACCTGGGTCCTATTCATTGACTTGCAGGGTGGCCTTGGGCCAACCACCTCATCTCTGTGCCTCTATTTCTCTTCCTGCCGTACACCTGCCTTCTCCACTTAGCCTCTTTTGGGAGGGACAGTCTCTTACTGTGTGTTTGTACAGTTCCTAGCACAATGGGACACTGATCTTGATTGAAGCCTGTAGGTGCTATTGTAATATAAATAGTTTATCCTTTCTAGCTTGAGTGATTAGCCAATATTCGGGGCTTTGGTGGTGGTTTCTGTTAGGGTGAGAAATCGATGATGGAGTTAAATATTTATTTGATGCAATCCTGTTTAATTACAAAGAATGTACATTGGGTGCTGTTTTCCTGAACAGAGTAGGAATCAAACAGGAAACAGTTTCCATGCTCACATTTCCTAGCTTCTCTTCACCCAGCCCTCTGCCCATAAAGCTCTCTTGGCTTTCTCTCAGGGCGCTTCTCTTGCCTCCTAGCATTTTGCTGCTTTCTGCCTTCCTCTGGCTGCTTCTGACTCACACCGACCTCCATCAAACCATGCCCAGGCCCTGAATTTGCATTCAGTCCCCAGGGAAAACCTTTCAGCCCTTACTCCAGCCTTGCCATGGTATTCTATTATTTGGGCAGTGGCTTCAATTGTTTCAGCTATCACTAAATGAAGGGGCATTTAACTACTCCCTTAAGATAGCTATCCTGCCCACCGGCTTCAATAAGGTTTGGCACTGCCCGTAGCTCAAAGATGCCCTTCCCAACCCCAGTATAACAACAAAAATGACTGGGACACAGGTGATCGGGTTCTACTCCAGACTTTCCAACAGACACTTGTATGATAGCTCAGTGGTTTGAGCATTGGCCTGCTAAACCCAGGGATGTGAGTTCAATCCTTAAGGGGGCCATTTAAGGATTTGGGGCAAAAATCTATCTGGGGATTGGTCCTGCTTTCAGCAGCAGGTTGGACTAGATGACCTCCTGAGGTCCCTTCCAACCCTGATATTCTATGTTCTGACTCTTGGTGATTTAACCTCTCTGTTCCTTGATTTCCCATTCTGTAGAACTCAGATAAGTTTACCGACCTTCATATATATTCTGAATCTAAATGCATCAGTGTTTGCAAAGCACTTTTAGATCCTTGCATGGAAATCCATATAGAAGTGCAAAATTATATTATAAACTAAACATATTAAAGAGAGCAGCCAGGGGCAAAGGTTGATCATTAGGTGCACAATTGTCCTTTGTCCTAAGACTGGAGAAGACAAACCACAGCCTTTGGAACTGTCGAACTCTCTCGCCGTAGTGACATTTCTGTGCTGTGCTGTTGGGGAGCCTAAAGCTCTGCGTAGGGGCCCATTAGCGGTGTGCTGCCAGTGGTCCCTAGGTTTCTGGGATTGAGGTGGTTGAACCCTGAATATCTCCCCTCCCTATTTAACCCATTGTGTTCTATTTTATATACATGGGAGAGACCTGCAACTACCCAGAAAGGACACTACCAAAAAGAGCGTTCAAACCATTTTAGCAGGCAGCTGCCAAACAGTGAAATTCCAGACACACTGGGAAGAACTAGTAAATAATGTGAAAATTACTCCAGATTTATACTTACTGAAAACCCACAATAGAGTATCCAATAGTGGGTGACATATGAGAGCAACTCACCCAGAAGTGTCTTAACTCTGAAAATGGGTAGAAAATAATGCCTAGACATGTGCCTAGCAGCAGTGATTAAAATGGTCTCAAACAAGTGTGTGTGTGTCGGGGAGGTGCGGAGAGGGTCTCATCACCCCCACATCTGTCTGCTACCTGCCCAGCAATTAGTTCTTTTGGCCAGGACTGCACTGGGTCTCTGTAGGGGTCCTTCATCTGCCCCTGGAGGAGGGAGGGCAGGGCCTGAAGTGCCTACGCACTCAGGTCCATGTCTTCCGCCTCCAGGCCCTGCAGAGGCTCCTTTATGGTGCAGGTAGTCCAGCATGGGGAGTACTGGCACACGCCTGCCTGCGCCGCTTCCGAGGGCTCCGATACGACCGGCAGCTCCTTTATCTCGATCCGAGAGGCCTTCCGCGAGACACCTCCGGGGCTGTCGGTCTTCTACCAGGACGNTCTCGATCCGAGAGGCCTTCCGCGAGACCTCTCCGGGCTGCCGGTCTTCTACCAGGACCTCCTCCAGACCTGGAAGCCATTCTCAGCGACCAGGTCCGTGGCGGCCACCGGGGGGGCAGATCTCCTCGCGGAGCCCCTGCTACACAACCCCCAGCTCCGTGTGCAGGTGGCGGAGTCCCCCTCGGTGCGCCGGAGGTTGGTCCTGGCAGAAGTCACCAGAGTCGGAGACCTCCTGGATTACGATCGGGGAGACTGGCTGGATCCCCTGACGCTCGCTCGGCGCATGGGGCTCTCCAGGCCTTGTACTCCCCGGCGCGTACTTCAGGAGGTGAGGGCCGCTTTGCCGCCCGCTGCTCGGGCCTACCTCGACCGGGTCCTGCGAGAGGGCACGCCCTGCCCACCCTCCACCCCAGACCTATTCATCGGGCCCCTGCCCCGTAGACCCAACTGGCCCCCCCCGCCCCTTCTCCGTGAGCCGGCTGCACGGTCTGCAACCGGTCCGCTTCCAGACCGCGCCACGGAAACACCTATAAACGTTCATGCTCCACACACTTCACCTTCTCACCCTCGTGTCCCGCCCCGACACAAAGTGGCGGGACCTCCTGCCACCTCTGGAGGGTGAGAAGCCCCGGTGGGCCAGCCTATACTCCACCCTGGTCCCGAGGCCCGCCGGGGATGTTAGCTGGCGGCTCCTTCATGGGGCTGTGAGCACGGGCGTGTATTTGGCGCGGTTCACCCCTGTCCCTGACACCTGCCCCTTCTGCGGCGTGAGGGAGACCCTGGCGCACATTTACCTGGAGTGCGCCAGGTTGCAGCCCCTATACCGGCTCCTCACGAACATTCTGTTACGCTTCTGGCTGCACTTTTCTCCTCACCTCCTTCTCTATGCACTCCCTATCCGTGGCCCCACAAAGTCACGGAACCTCCTGGTCAGCTTCCTCCTGGCCCTGGCTAAAACGGCCATCTACGCAACCAGGGAGAGGAAGTTGGCCAATGGAGACTCCTGTGACTGTGGGGCCTGTTTCCGATCCTCTGTCCGTTCACGCATCCGGGCAGAGTTCCTCTGGGCGGCATCCGCTGGCTCCCTTGACGCCTTTGAGGAGCAGTGGGCGCTGTCCGGGGTTCTCTGCTCGGTGTCCCCGTCAGGTTCCCTTCTTTTGCCCCTTTGACCGCACTCCTGTCCCTGTTTTTCATTAGTTGTCCCCCGGAATCATTTGGGTTTCAGGTCCGGGGGGTCCTCCCCTTGGGGGGGGGGGGGGGGGGGATCCTTTAGTAGTGGGCGGGCGGACATAAAATTTTTTTTTTTTTTTAAATTCTTCCCCAACCCTCAAATTAGTCCCGTTCCTACCCCCACCTGNGGTGAGAAGCCCCGGTGGGCCAGCCTATATTCCACCCTGGTCCCGAGGCCCGCCGGGGATGATAGCTGGGTCTCCTTCATGGGGCCATGAGCACGGGCGTGTATTTGGCGCGGTTGACCCCTGTCCCTGACACCTGCCCCTTCTGCGGCGTGAGGGAGACCCTGGCGCACATTTACCTGGAGTGCGCCAGGTTGCAGCCCCTATACCGGCTCCTCACGAACATTGTTACGCTTCTGGCTGCACTTTTCTCCTCACCTCCTTCTCTATGCACTCCCTATCCGTGGCCCCACAAAGTCACAGGACCTCCTGGTCAACTTCCTCCTGGCCCTGGCTAAAATGGCCATTTACGCAACCAGGGAGAGGAGGTTGGCCAATGGAGACTCCTGTGAAATGTGGGGCCTGTTTCCGATCCTCTGTCCGTTCACGCATCCGGGCAGAGTTCCTCTGGGCGGCGTCCACTGGCTCCCTTGACGCCTTTGAGGAGCAGTGGGCGCTGTCCGGGGTTCTCTGCTCGGTGTCCCTGTCAGGTTCCCTTCTTTTGACCCTTTGACCGCACTCCTGTCCCTGTTTTTCATTAGTTGTCCCCCGGAATCATTTGGGTTTCAGGTCCTGTAGGTCCTCCCCTTAGGCTGGGGGGGGGGGATCCTTTAGCAGTGGGCGGGCGGACATAAAAAATAAATAAAAAATTAATTCTTCCCCAACCCTCAAATTAGTCCCGTTCCTACCCCCACCTCTTCTGCCTCCCCCCAACCTCACCTCTGCAGCTCCTGGGGTTCTTCACACCCCTCTCTCAAGTCTGGGGAGCAGCAACAGGGTCTCCTTGCCCCACTTCCCAGGCGGGGTGTTGCAGGGAGGAGGAAAGGGGAGGAGCAGAGGAGTCATTCCTGTTGCTCATGGGAAGGAGAGGAGGGAGCAGGTCTAACCTGAGCTGCTGGTATCTTTCTGCTCCTTTCTCCCCCCCTACCTTGCTGTGAGAATGGTGTTGGGTTGCTGAGGAGAGGGGGAGGGAGCTCAGCCTGCTTCCTACAGCAGCTCTACTTAGGAGGTCGACAAGTGAGGAAAGCGGCCAGGAAGATGGGGTTTTCCCCAGGTGGGACTGAAATGTGTCCCGAATGATCCAGCTCGCGTCTTAGAAATCTAACCTCCTGGATCTGTGACCCTTTAAATATCACCTAGCAGAGAGACAACCTGTGTCAAGCTACCATTCCAAACCCCCGCCCCCTGGCCTATGTCTTTGGATCTCTGTGTATGGGTACCTTTCATCCCGAGCATTTGCAACCTAGGAGTGGGGCAAGGTCCTGGGAGACCAATCCTAATGTTGGTCAAATAGCCCAGTATTAGCTGTTGATCCACAGTCTGTCTGCACTGGTCTATGCACTCTGTTGGGTGGGTCTGGTTAATATCTTAGCTGCACTATTCACGCTCAGTTATCTCCTCAAGGTATGCTCTGGGCCCCTGGTCATTAGAGCAGATATCTAACTTTTAATAGAGTTAAAAACAGATGAGACCATTAGATCACTTAGCCTGACCTGAATGTCGCAAGCCATTAATTGCCACCCAGTTATCCCTGTATGGAGCCCAATAACTTATGCAATATCTGCTCTGTTTCCCCCCTCCAATCCCGTGTGTTACCAGGCCAGATCGACACTTTGTTAAGCCTCCTTTTCCCTGAACTCCTGTACTGAGCTCACCTGGTCTAGCTTAATGTTCACTTTGTTTCTTGGCCTTGTGTTAGGCTTCTATCTCCTGCTATTTCCCTGAAGGTATGAAGGAGAGAGCAGCCAAACGTGTGTGTCTGTCTGTCTGTCTGTCTCTCTCTCTCTCTCTCTCTCGACTTCAAAACTCTACCAAGTCTGGCTGCTTTTCCCTGCGCTCAGATTTAAAACCAGCAAGTCAGGTTGTGGAGAGTGAAGACAGGCTGTCCTCGATCCCTGAGGAGAAACTGATGTTTGCCTCCAAACCTCTGCACAACTCTGCTCTCACCTGTATCTCTCTGCTTTCATTTCTTAATACTTACCCTGTGCCCCTTTTGCTCTCCTAATTAAACCCCACTTCTGACCTCTTTTTGTCGTCCTTTTCTTGCTGTTATCTTCTTGCCTTCTTCCATGCTGCTGTGTATGCCTGAGCTGCTGTTGCAGTGAACTAGAAGCCCACCCTCTCTCTTCACCTTCCTCCTCAAAACTCAGTAATTTAAACCCCACGTACACTAACCCACCCATCTGTTTTATTAAAGTGGGTGGGGAGAAAAGGGAATGTTCCAAAATTGACAACCCCCCGCCCCCAGGTTTCCTCATGGATTTGGGGTTGTCTTTTTGCTTAGACCGTAACCTCCTTCCACCAGAGACTGTCATCTTCTGTGTCTTGTGATGCTTGCACACATGAATAACAATAATAGATACCTTAGACTGGGTATTTCCTGATTCTTTACAGAAACTGTTGGGAGACATGAGCTTTTACTCTCTCTCTCTTCCCATGCAGTCTCTTGAGTCAGAAATTTGTTCCAAATTCTCTTGCATGAGACCTTTCCCAGGGTGCCTGGACATGTGTAAACCTCGGGTTTTTTTCTTCTTTTAGTGACACTTGACATCCCCTGGAATATAGACAAGTTTTCCTAATTTCTCAGCCCTGAACATTCTTGGGCATAAATTACACTGATTCTCAACGCTTACCAGATATTAGTAATTGAAAGAACATTGGCATTTAAAAAATGGTGTTTAGATGCCGAGATAAACCTGGCGGAACATTTCACTGCTACCTTTCCAAAAGTTTGCAAGATATTCCTGGCTTGCTGCACATTACATAACAGAGCCATTAAACATGGAGTATCTTTAGAAAGAAAGGCAGGGATTATTGTAAAATCTCAATGATGAATTAACTGAGGCTGACGAGATACATTTTGCAGAAAGAATGAACCAAGTCTTTTCTAGAGAAAGGAGCCCTATCGGGGCTGCTTTGGGAATGGCAACACTCTTTAAGATAAGTAAAAATAAATGTGCTCCTACATTTTTTCTCCTGTAATGATTTCTTGTTTCAGAACAAAGAAATGTTGTTGGCATTTTGACATATATGCCTTTCATGGGCACCCCCAGACATTTTTCCCACGGTAGGCACATCTGAACCTCTCTCACTTAAACGGAAAATGTGACGGAGGCACCGCCGGGCCAAGTTTCAATGAGTGGTGTTGTGATCACAGCACCAGTCATGTTTGGGGGCCCTCTCAATGGGGGGGCCTGGGGCAAATTGCCCCTACCCGTATGTAATGTGCGTACGGCTGCAGGCACCACTTCTGCTCTTGTTGACCAAAACCAGCCCCAGGACTGACCTCTGGGGCACTCCGCTTGATACCAGCTGCCAACTAGACATCGAGCCGTTGATCACTATGTACAGGATGAATGGAGAACCACTGCAGAAGGTTCCTTATCAGGGGGAGAGCAGCATGTCAGAAAAGAGCTTGTCACTTTTCCACTCGTAACTGCACTTAAATGACACTATGCATTTTAGGTCACAACCAAAGTAAGATGGCACAATGATTTGGTTAGTTTGAGTACACATCTTGGTGAGTAAAAACGTTGTGGTTTTTTCATATTTATATTTAGTCAGCTCACTATTGAAAGCTTTCCAACCAGAAGGTCTCTGGGCACTAGAATAGTTCTACACTCTAACTTTGTGAAAGACTCCAATTGATATCTATGGGAGCTCTGCCCAAGGAACAATGGCAGAAGAACAGGGCCTTAACATCCTGCCTCATACTCATCTTTTGGACCAAATTCTGCAACTGGGCAGTGGGATTTTTGGTTGCAGAAGGAATGCAGAATCAGGCGCAAAGTGAGCCCATCTCCGGCCCTTTGCAGAGCATTCACACTCTTCCTTAGTGTCAGAGTTCAGTAAAAACTGGGGAATGTTTTCCCAAATCGCTTACATGACTTCACATTACACGCTTGAAATTCCTGGAGATTTTTAGCCACCTCCTTTTTTGTGTACTTATAATCCCAAAATATTCTGAGTGAAGCCCATAATGAACCATGGGTGAAATCCTGCCCCAATGGAAATGGGTGGAAAAACTCCCAGTGACATCAGTGGGGCCAGGATTTCACACCAGGCTCATTGACTGTTGGAACAGATTGCCAAGGAACATGGAGGACTTTCCATCACATGGAGTCTCTAAACCAAGACTGATGTCTTTCCATGAGAGATGTTTTAGTTCAGCAACAAGTTATTGGACTTAATTTAGGAATCATTGGGTAAAATTTTCTGTCCTGTGTTACACAGGAAGCCAGACTAGATGATCAAAATAGTTCCATCTCACCTTAAAATCTATGAATACATGACTGAGCTCTTCCTCCATCCTGGAAAGCTGTGAATCTGGAAAAGATTTGGAGGGCATGGTGAATAATCATCTCCAAGTGTAGCTCTTAGTGCAACATTGTAGACAAAAGGGATTATGTGATCCTTGGAGGCATAAACAGGGTATCTCCAGTAGCAGTAGAAAGGTTATTTTATCTCTGTATTTGGTGCTGCTAAGACTGCTACTGGGATACTATGTCCAGTTCTGGTGTCCACAATTCAAGATGGATGTTGATAAATTGGAGAGGGTTCAGAGAAGAGCCACAAGAATGATTAAAGGATTAATAAACATGCCTTATAGTAATAGAATTACAGAGCTCAATCTATTTACCTTAAAAGAGAATGTTAAGGGAATGACTTGATTAGTCTGTACGTACCTACATGGACAACAAGTATTTGATAATTGGCTCTTCAAAGGTATAACACTATCCAATGGCTGGAAGCTGAAGCTAGACAAATTCCGATGGAAAATAAGACACAAATGAGGATAATGAACCATTGGAACAGTTTACCAAGGGTCATGATTGATTCTCCATCACTGGCAATTTTTTAAATAAAACTTGGATTTAAAAAAATATATGCTCTAGTTCAAACGAAATTGTTTTGGGAAAGTCCTATGGCCTGTGTCAGACATGACATCAAACTAGATGATCACGGTGGCCCCTTCTGGCCTTGGTATCCAGGAATCTAAATAGCTTATCCATTTTTTGTAAAGATTTCCTTTTTCTTCATCAGAGAGATTTTACACCTTTTTTGTTCCCATTCTCTTGCTGGAAGACAAATCCAAGGCCGGTGACATTGCTGAATGGTGAATTAAGATTTGTTCTTCACCTCTGCTGGTCAACCTGGAATCATGTATGGGTGTCTCCCTTCCCTGCCCCACACTTGACTCCATGACACTTGTTGTGAGAGGGAGCAGAAGAAACTTCTCTGATAAATGGCTGGTATGTTTGGTGCTTGGGCACCGTTTCTAATGGCCATGTGTAGCGGGTTTCACTCCACTGGGACGCCTCCTTGTGGCTGGGTCTGGGGATCAGCTCTCGTCTGGTCTGGTGCCCCTTTCCATCACTTGCTCACCCTGCAGCTCCTCTTGCTCATCAGGACTCGGGGTGCTCTCTCTTCGTGACTCAGCCCGATGGCCAGGTAACTGTACAGTTTTCCCCTTCTGGGGTATCAAAGTCCATCAATTAGCCTTTTTCAGTCCCTGGCTCTCCCACAGTTGTGGCCTATCAGATTAATTGGCCCCTTCTGAGCCACCATAACCCCTTCAGGGCTCTGGTGTAGGGTGAACACCCCATCGTGCCTTGCAAAACGCCATGTCATAAACCAGGCATATTGAGATGCTTTCTTAACTTCAGAGATGCTATTCTGGGCCACCACTGATATAACGTGTAACAACCTTGAAGGCTGGGAAAGGGGAGAATACTGTACATTGGAGTGTGAATCACATCTGATGTGTGTTGAAAAGTCTAAAGATTTTTTATAAACGCATTAAAAAAATTCATAGTTGGTTTGTAAACATGAGTATATTAAGGGAACAAAAACAGAGTAGAGGCCTAGTTTTCCCTCAAGGTCAGATTTATTAAGTGTAAATAAATCCCAGAAAAACTCTGTCTTGAGACTCTAAAAGCAACAGCGCTAAATCTTAAATACTTTCTGCAAGGTTAACATAATATGTGTAAATATTATGTTAAAGGTTTCATGTCTTGTTTTGTACAGTAGTGAAAATTTCCTTCCAGGTTTTAGGTTTTCCACTAATTTCTTTCATATTAAATAGGAGTGGGCTGAAAAACTGCTGATCAGATCTTTTTACAAGCATTATCATAAGGCAGTTTAAATGGATACAGAAAGGGGTCGGGTGTGTGTGTTGGGGGGTGCCTGTGTTTTCCAAGACTGAAATGTTATGCGGGAGACTGATGTTCTTGTGGCATTAACACAAGAGTTTCAGAATGGGGCCAAAACAATCATAAATATTATAAAAAGATGCCATCCAAATTAAATACTGCATGATCAAGGGAAACTGGAGAGGTTGCAACTGAAGTTCAATATTTCACACGCAAGGTATCGCGAAAGTTAAGGAAATGGCTTGGAAAACATTTTTTGCTACTACTCGTGTTGCGCAGACATAAAGTTCAGTGGAAATGTCAAGTATTTTCCTTGCATGAGCTCCCACAACTGGCTCAGGTAACAACCCTTGGAAGTAATGTACCTCTGCGGTAAACTGGGGAGCTAGGCTCAGATCCACCCTTTCCCCTGTCCAAGGGCCTCTGGGGTCCAAAAGGCAGCAGAACTGATGCCGTACCATTAGGCAGGAGAGCAGGCTATTGAGAGCATGGCCAGCTCCAGGCACCAGCGGAAGAAGCACGTGCCTGGGACGGCACATGCTAAGGGGCGGCATTCCGTCCATTCTTGGGGCGGCACAGTCCAGGCAGCTTTTTTTTTTTTTGCTTGGGGCGGCAAAAATGGTAGAGCCGGCCCTGATTGAGAGCTAGCACAAGGGGGGGGTGTCTGCTAGTAATGGTAAGCTTTACCTGCAGCCACCACCCTGAGGGCCTCTGCAGGCTACCACACAGTATGTGAAGCCTCCTTATATTAAGGTTTCTTGACACATGGCAAAGGCTTTGGCTACTGACTGTTTATGGTAATTAACTGTATAATTGTCTTAATTACTCTATGACAATGTGTAGTCCCTGAACAATTTTTTTTTGTCAAATGCCCAAATTTATATGAATGCAATCTTAAGGTTATGCAGCTGAAATCCGAAAAAGGCAATAAATACCAAAGTTAAGAATCCAATAGCAGTGCTAACTTGGCTGTCTTGCACATCACACCTATGATGGAATACAGTGTATGGTAGAAATAGTACTACACTTTATCCAGAAAAACGGGCATGGAAGATACCCATGTGCAATAGGGCCAAGTTAATGGTCCTGTTAGAACCTGAACTTTAGCATTTTCTGACCGTTTATTTATTTTGTGAATATACCTGCAAAATCGCACCATTATAGTAACATGTCTGATTTGCATTTAATTGCTCTCATCCAGAAAAAGTTGAATTAACATAGTCATCATGCATTTAATTTGATTGCTTTTTAAAAAGAGAAAAAGGGACTTACCTGGGGTTATCTGAAGTGTTGTCATAGCTGTGCTTGTCTCACCAACAGAAGTTGGTCCCCTAAAAGATATTATCTCACCTACCTTGTCTGTCTAATTAGCTGTGGTTAGACATTTGCCAGCATTATGCCCCAATTCATTTTCAAAGTGCATTCCTCAGTGGAAGTGAATTGGGTGGAAGAAGACTGTGTTCCCATCTTTGCTATTTATTGTGTTTGGCTGGAGAAAGCTTTCTATCAGTTTACATTATTATGGCTGTATCATTGCTATGCAGACAGAGAGAAACTAGGCACTTGATCCTGATGTTGTTACTCACTTAGGAACTTTATTCAAAGGAATTGTTCTACTGAAGAGTTTATTCATATGTATTCACCAAATAATTTGGACAAATCATTTTCAGCCATCCATTCTTTGTAATTGATTGGTCAACTCACACAGTGTTGCTTTTGTTCTCTCTCTGGATGAACAAAACTTTTAAAACTAGAGGCTGAATGGATGCAAGCATTTAAAAAAACCCTTCTGGTAGATTATTTTTGGACAAATAATCATTAGTGCTATAATCTGAGAGAGTTTCACAAACATGGCATGTCTGAATAATCATAACAGGACCCCACAAAATAATAGTGAACTGAATGCAGCAGTTGTATTTATAAAGGCCCTGATTTAGGACATACTTGTGCAGTCCCGAAAACAGGATGGAATTAAGTATTTAATTAGGTGATTCCTAAATCAGGGACAAAAATATTTGTGAATCAGTTATTTGACCAGCTCCACTTTGGGATAACTTAACATTGTGAATGAACTAGACACTGTATGTTGTTCTAACGGTGTCCACATGTAAAGATTCTTTATGTGCTGCATGAGCATCCTCTGCATCTGGTCAGTTTATTACTTGTCAATTTTTATAAGATTCTATGGTTCTATGTTGTATAGGGCTGGAAGGGACCTTGAGAAGTCATGAAGTCCACCCATGTCAACTTTGGCCAAACTGATGGCTCCGTATACTGCTAACAAGCCATAGGTGGTCTCCACTTAGACAGGTGAAACATGGTTATGAGTGTAATGACTGTTGTCTCCATCATGTATTCATCTCTACATGCATTGGAGCATCTGTTACTTAGGGTGGTGATTTATTTTAGGAGTTAAGAAAATTTGGGCTGTGTCTGGTCTGGTTAAAGTGGAAAAAGTATGTTCTCCAGCAGGGAAAGTGGAGAGCACAATGTAGAGGAGACATATTTTGATTGCCTTGCAACTTTGGTTAAACATCACAGAGATAAGCAAACTGACTCATATATCTGTGTTGAACAAAGTGACACTTTACCCTTCTGTTTCCCTTCCATCCAAGCCTCTTTCCAATATAAATGGGTTTAACCTCACCCCTCACCCTGTGAGAATAAGCTTTGCAAATAGGGAAATTAAGTGACTTGCTCAGTGTCACACAGCTGAAGCAGAGCCAGGATTAGAACCCTGGCACTCAGTCCTAAGCTGTGGGCACAAGTCCCTCTCTCAGCAAAGGACCACCCACGTATTCAACCAAAGCCCACATTGACAAGCCAGTCATACCTTGCCCATTCAGAGGCATTTAACCTTCCTCTGAAATGTTCAACTCCCCTCTAAATTGTGTTTAACTTTTCAAGTGGAATTCGTGTTCCCAGAATAAACTGGATTGACAATGCTAGAGGATGAAGTCCACCACTTAGCCACATCACACACCTTAAAGGAGAACATAAAATCTGCCAGTTGCATTAGAAATCATACTCTAGGAAGTTTGTGGTTCATTCCTGACTATACTTGATTTCAACTCTGCCTTCTTGGATAAATACAAAATTAAACTGTAGCTCAGACCATCTCTTAACTCCAGGCCCCAAATATCCTGCAAAGTTCAGAGGAGTGCTGCTCCAGGCATTCAGTTCAATGCATTAAAGAGAGGGGGCCAGCCCTGGAGTTCACATCTAGATTAGGACTCTCGAAGCTGAAGTTTTGGTTTGGGCCCATCTCTGTTTTATTTTCACCCCCCCAAAAAAGGAACTGAAACTTTACAGTGAAATATACTCTATTTATGTGTGCATGTGTTACTCCTGGGGGAATTCTGCACCACTGCGCATGCACAGAATTCATGTCCTCCACAGATTTTTTTTTTTCTCTGCAGAAAATACATTCTGCTGGTGAGACACTGAAGTTACACCTTTTTCCCACCAGGGACTGCTGTGGTGCCAGAACAGAAGGCAGACAGCTCACTGGCAGTAGCAGCCAGCAGCTGCTAGGGAGGAAGAGAGGCTGCATTCCTCACAGCAACATGCTTGTGGGGCCCCGTGAGGAGGCATGGGACATGGGGGACACACAGAGCAGGGCACACAGGGCTTCTGGGGGGTCACATAGACTGGGGTTCAGAAAGGCTAGTGGGGGGGAAGAGACTGGGGCAGGGTGCTGAATGAGAATGGGGGTGCAGGACCACATGGGCACGGGGGGGAGGGGTGCAGGGACACATGGGGGTGGGGCAGATGTGCCTGACTGAATGAAAGAGGCTAGGGGTCAGCCAGGTCTGCATGTGGAAGGCTCCCCAACTCCCTAACNCTCCCCCCCCCCCCCCCCGGCAAAGAAACTTGTTCCATACCTATCCCACCCACACCCAACAACGCTTCAGGTTCACTCCCAGGCTCCTTCCCAGCAGTTACTTCCCTCTGTCTCAGCTCCTCCGTTACCCCTGATTTCCCCCAAGCCTTTGGACTGCCGCTGAGGATGCGGGAAATGCATTTCTGTATTGTAGTTTAAATGAATTATTACTCAAAGTTTTGTATTAATATGCCAAGTAAGGAATCTATTTGTCAAAAACATTTCCTGAATCTTTTTTGTTATTGTTACAGACATACTTGCTGACAGGTATTTTGAAATAAATTACCCAAATAATTGAAACCGGCATGATTTTATTGTGTTATTTTGACAAATAAAATATGCAGAATGTTGCAGAATTTTAAAATCTTGTGCGCAGAATTCCCCCAGAAGTAACAATGTGTACACAAAGTGGGTTTGCTTAATTTAGGCATAACGATTTAAAAAGAATAACAAATGCAGCCTTAAATCTCTCTTTCTCTCATGTCCAGTACCTTCCACTCAAATAACCCTATGCCCTCTGCAACCAGATTCTACGCCCTGTCCATTTTGTGTATTCCAGCAATGTTTCTTCACTGAATTAACAGCAGCTCTGAAGGGAAAGACATTTATTATTAGAGCTCTGTGTCTCGTTATTTCTAATCCTGTTTCTTTTATAGAATGGGATTACAACAGGGGGTTGCATGTAAAACTCAACATTGCTTACTTTGCTATTGTAGCCTTGTGTTATCTCCTGGTTTTTGCATAAGACAGTTCCATTATCCTATTTCTCAAATACCCCTCATTTGAAGGGGGCACATTCATTTTAGTCCCAGCATTACCTACAGTCCACCTGAATTTGGTGTGTCCCCCTCAGTTTTACTGTTGATAATAATTTCCATCAGAAATAAACAAGCATGAGACTGCAGTTACTATAATAGTAACTTATCCTAAATGAATCAATCCATACAGTATTGTGATTCCTGTAATAATAAAATATCTTTGTCCCTCATTTGGGCCTTTGTCCCACATTTGGGCTTTGGGAGATGGAGAGGTATGGACCAAGTTAGTTAAGATATCTTCGGCAGTGAATGCTAAACATTTAATGACGTGCTGTACTTTCACCTCCGTGCAGACTGTGAGAGAGGAGATTTTCCTTTTGTTCTTTCCTGATTCGTTCTCATAATAGGAGGCATTTAAGCCAAAAGTATCTGTTTGTGCTGTGTTTGGACAAACATCTCTCAAGATTATGGGCCAGACTCTGCTCTCAGTTGCACCAGTGCAAATCTGGAGTAATTTAACTGGTTTCACTGGAGTTACTCTGGATTTACACAGGTGTAACTGAGATCAGAATCTGGCCCACTGTTCTTCATACCCATTATTTTCAATTCTAGTGCATATTTGTATTTAATTAATAATAAAATTAGGAAATGAAACATCTGGGAAACAACATGTCCACCCAGTAGATGTTGCTCATTGGCCCTTATTCCTCTCCCAAGATAGTTAAAACAAATATTTTGGTGCTGGTGAGATCTTGACATGTTTGTGTTTAGCCCACCAGGTCAACTCAAATCTCTTGTGTTCTCAGTGATCCATGAGGAGAGATGTTTTGAGTCACAGGTTATTTGGCCTATTCCCAGTATGGAGTACAACTCAAAGTTCCTTAGCAGCATGAATTTCATAACAATGATATAACCCAACAGCAGGTCCTGTGACCTGCCAACATGGTTGTCACTCACCGGGAATTTCTGCCGTTAAACAAAATATTTGTGAGCTTGTGGGGAAATAGGAGTTGCTCCATGGACCTGTGTTTTTAAGTGGCAACAGCATTGCAATGCCTGTTCTGATCTGATTATGCATAGCTCCATAATACCCTGATCCTGGGAGGTGCTAGGAGCCCTTACTTCCCCTCTAACCTCAGTAGGAAGTAAGTAGTTTTACTGTCTCATGTGTATCAGCTCCTGTTTCAGCACAGCGCTTTAAAGCTAGGCAAGACATTCTCCCTTCCCTGATACTAACTGTGCAGCGACAGATCAGACTGTAGGCTAGACCCACAGCTGGTATCAATTGGCATAGCTTCATTTCAAGTCAATAGTGTACGACTATATAGCAGCGAGGGGTAGAGTCGAGTAACCACTGTTGACAAGAGACTTTATCAGAGGCATGCTCATGCACACACCCATCTGTGCCCTCCCACTCAGGGCAGAATCCATTCCATCTGTTCCCTCCTTCATTGCCTCTCTCCCAGAGCAGAACCACTCCACCACGTACAGACATCTCACCAGGTACAGACACTCTGCTCCCTCCCCCTCCCACTGCCTCCTCACTCCAGAACCAGATTCCCCATGCTGAATCTCCCTCCACCACCACCTCTGCTCCCTCCTATTGCCTCCTTCCTCATACAGAAAACTCTCATGCACTAACTTTTTTCCCCTCCCTCCCCCAGTGCAGAAATACTCCTTCCTGCTGCCTTTTTGCTACTGCCCTCCTTGATCACACTTTGGAGTAGTGACCCAAGAGAAATGGCAGGAGCTCCATCACTTAGGCATTTAGAACTAGCCTGAACAAAGCATTACATGTATGTCTACAGTAGGGAGCCATTGGCATGGAGCTGGATTAATGATAGAAAAGTCCCACTTGCCTTCTGCATTATGAACCTCTCCTCTGACACAGCATTATCTCAGGACACTTCAACCTTGCCTTAGTACTTTTCTTCCCATTATGCTTTGGAGACCTCACACACACACACACGTGCGCACACACACACACACGCACACACAACTGCATGCCTCTCTACTCCTGGCTCCAAAAAACATTGCCCAACACAGCTCCTTTTCTCACATACATAGAGCAATAGAATCACAGAAATGTAGGGCTGGAAGGGACCTCAAGAGGTCATCTAGTCCAGCCCCCTGCACTGAGGCAGGACCAAGTAAACCTAGACCATCCCTGACACGTGTTTGTCTAACCTGTTCTTAAAAACCTCCAATGACAAGGAATACCTTGGCAGCCTATTCCAGTGCTTATGATACTTCCAGTTAGGTTAGATATTAGGGAAAGCTTTCTAAATGTCCCTGCTGCACATTAAGCTGATTACTTCATGTCCCACCTTCAGTGGACATGGAGAACACTTGATCACCATCCTCTTTATAACAGCCTGCAACATATTTGAAGATTGTCAGGTCCCCCCACCTTTAGTCTTCATTCTCAAGATTAAATATGCCCAGTGTTTTTAACCTTTCCTCGTAGGTCGAGTTTTCTAAAGCTTTTATCATTTAAATTGTTCTCTTCTGGACTCTCCAATTTGTGGAGTGTGGCAGGCAAAGTGCGACATCCGAAACTGGACACAATACTCCAGCTGAGGCCTCGCCACGGCTAAGTAGAGTAGGACAATTATATCCTTTGTCTTACATACACTTGTGCCTTTTTTTGCAACTGCATCACATTGACTCAGGGTATGTCTACACTACGAAATTAGGTCGAATTTATAGAAGTCGGTTTTATAGAAATCGTTTTTATACAGTCGATTGTGTGTGTCCCCACACAAAATGCTCTAAGTGCATTAAGTCGGCGGACTTCGTCCACAGTACCGAGGCTAGCGTCGACTTCTGGAGCGTTGCACTGTGGGTAGCTATCCCACAGTTCCCGCAGTCTCCGCCGCCCATTGGAATTCTGGGTTGAGATCCCAATGCCTGATGGGGCAAAAACAGTGTCGCGGGTGATTCTGGGTACATGTCGTCAGGCCCCCACTCCCTCCCTCCCTCCCTCCCTCC